>VWZN01017756.1:814339-825315 GCA_013396955.1 Regulus satrapa | reverse complement strand
TTTTTCTTTTTTTTTTTTTTTCTTTTTTGAACCTGGCCACGGATTTATATGGGAGGAACACAGAAGAGAGGGCAGGATGGGTAAGAGATGTCAGCCCAGTGGGAGAAAGAAGCAGGGGAAAGGAAAATAGATTAAGCCATCTTCTGAGAGAGTCCTAAAATCATTGCTTGTTGAGGCCAATCCTGGCCAGGAAAAGAGTGGTTGGAATTGAAATCCAGAAATCCAGAGTGCTACAGCTCTGGAAGGTGAGGATGAATGCACCAGACCTCTTCCCTGCAATCATTTCTCCTTAGCAGGGACATTGTTCCTTCAGCCTCAATGAAAACCTGGTTTTAACAGCAGTGCTTAATTTATTGCTAAATTAGGCAGGCAGGATTTTCAAATAAGAAAAGGACAAAAATCATGTAATTCAAATGCAGCAGTGCTGTTCTCTTATTAAGATTGGTCTCTCTACACTTCCAGATAAAAGCCAGGGCATAGTCAGACCTGACAAGTAACATTATCTGACCTCTATTTTTGTTTATGAATATGTGACAGAGTTATTTTAAAGAGATAGGCTCAGATGTTTCAGATAAGTCACTCTGCATCAGCTCCAGACCGTGATTAAATATTACTGATAAGTGTCAACGATCACAGTAAGCCCACTGAGAAAAGGCAAAAAAATTATATTTCTCCCTCTGAAATGCACGAGTCTGGGCTTTTTAAAGACTCCTGTACAAGTGCAGAGGACAAGTCCCTGACAAATAGGGATGTCACAGGACTCTTACAATAGAATTCTGCCACCTCCTTAATTGTCACGGAAAATGCAGCGAGATGAACGTTGATATGAGCATTACTAAAACTCCCATCACTGATATTCTCAGGAACAGTGTTAATTTTACATGCTAATTGAGTGCATAAAGAGAATGAATATCCCTGAGGGAGGGAAAGAGGTTGTCTGAGGTATGATCTGCCCCTGAGCCCGCAGTCAGATGTGATTGTGGATGTGCTGTGTTTCCCTAAGCTGCCAGGCACTCTCACTCGCTCTCTGCTCGGGGTAGAGCTCTTTATCTTCCTTTTTCATTTCACAGGGTTTATATGGAGAGTGAAGACTGGGGTGATGGCTTGTTCTTAGGAGTGTAATGCTTTATTAATATAAATAGCACTTTCATGAGGGTGTTATGGCAAGGGGGTACAATTAGAGGTGGGATAATTAATGTGGAACATGCAAATCTTTACTTTCAGGGAATGCTTAATGTAGGACACTGTGGAATGTTGTCTGACTATAGTAATACCTTGGTGCTCTCTTTTAATCCTCATCACTGGAAAAGGAATTTATTCCTTTGGGTAATTCAAATCAAACTGAAAATACTGCAGTGAAAAAAAAAATAAAAACCAAAACCCAAAAAAAACCCAAAAAACAAAACCAAACTCAAAAACCCACGACAAATACACAGGGAAAAAATACAGCAACAGAACAAGCCAGCTGTCAATTTATTTAATTCTTTAAGCAGAAAAGAAAAACAAAGCTAGCTACTAATTTTCTCTTTAACAAATGAAGTCTACTGATAAACTTATTGACAGATATTCTGGCAACAGATTGTCAAAAATGTCTCACCAGACCACACGAGTAACCCCCACTCAGTGAGAAGCTGTCTGCAAAGTTAATCTAAGAACCTGTAAAATATCCCAGGTTTGGAGTACAAATATTTTACTGATTAAGCAAATTCAGAATAAGTTAAGTGTTATTATTTGCATATTTAAATGCATACAGTTGTTCAATATGCAAAGACCTGAACTTGACTTCCATATTGAGAGATATTTGTTATCTCTACTAACAGAAAATCTGCACTCACAGCTCCCCAAACAAAAACTACACAGTTACAAATCCCATAGCAAGTGCTGCCTCACGAGCTGCTTTGGAGCAGCCTTGGACATCTGCTCCTCCACGCCAAATGTTGCAGTGCTTGGTGGGAGCTCCACGGCCCAGTTCCATCTGGGATAACTGGGGGGAAGATTTTGCACTGGCTGCTTATCACCAGATTTAGCATTTACCTAATTTTTTTCTGAGAACCTGCTCCATCACCAGGTTCCACATTGTGCAAGCACCACACGGAATAAAGAAGCTTGTAATTATTTAAAGAGTCCAATTCTGTTCCTTCTGCTCCTCCTAAATCCTTCCTCTGTTCCAGCAGTCATTAGGAAAAAGGGGAAGGCCCTCGTTAAGCAAACCATGTCCTGCTGCACCAGTAATTGCTTTTGGGTTGTAGCAGCTGCTCCATCGTGTTAACACCTCCTTAATGATTCTGGGGAGATGCTCAAACCCGAATGGACACAACCCCCAGCAACCTGCTCTGTCTAAGCCTGCCTGAACAGGGCTGTGGACTGGCTGCTCTCAAGAGGTTTTCTTTGCAGGAATTTGGCTTTCATTTGTGTTTATTGCTAGAAAGCCTGAGATGTAAAAGGAAAGTTGCACATAAGTCAAAAAGGATCTTTCTCCACCGTCTTGTTCCCAGCTGGCTGAGCGCTAGACCAGGTGGAACAGAGGGTGTGTGGTCACTGTAGAAAAGAACCTGCTAGAAGCTTCCCTTCACCTCTAGATGGTGTTCCTCTGTTTGACAAATGACTCTTGATCCCTGCTGGTATTTCCTGGGTGATGTTGCTTCTTCAGCCAAGAGGACACCACTGCCTCAGAACTGGCTCCAAGCTCCAGCAGAGACTCAGCTGCATTAAGAGCCCCTGGCAGGAAGAGCAAGAGGAAGGTGTTCTGCTTAGAAGAGGAAATATTTGCAAGATAGGAGATGGGTATCAGACACAAGGAGGTCAGCAGATAGGATAGACACAAAAAAAAAAACCCAAATCAAACCAAAAACCCAAATGTGTTACATTTTCACTCCACGATTCACATATTACACCAAGAAATACACAGGACATGTTTCCATTTCTCAGATTCCAAGAGTTAATAAAAATGGACAAACATATAATAGAATAGGACATAAAATGTCCTAAGCAATGCATCTGCTCCATAGTGAACTGAAATATGTCGATGCTTACGTATCCCTTAGGCCAGAGACTCCTTCAAATGCAATTTTTGGTAGCTAAAACAACATTTGCCTACAGCACCTGTCAAGCATCTATTGAGAACTGAGTCATGTGGTTCCTAAGCACACATCATCTTGGGCTGCTGTCAAGATCTGGTGGTGACCTGATGTTGAGCGCCGCAGCACAAGTGTGTTCCAATTTTGCTCAGGAAAAAAGATACTTTGCTCAGGAAAAAAGGTACTTTGCTCAGAAAATCTTGGCCAGGATGAAAGGAAAGGCAAAGCCAAATCCTAGCGCAGGAGGGGGACACAGGAATTCCAGCTGTTCATGGCGGCACCACCTGCACTCAGCAGCGTTTGCTCTCCTCCATCCGTGTCCGTAGCAGCCAATTCCTCAGAGGGAGGTCACAGTCTCTGTCTCTGGTGCTTTAATTGTCCCTCTCCAGCCACAATCAGGCAGTGTTTTCCTGCTGGATGGGGCACGAGAGGCCCAAGCTGGCAGCTGCAGTGCAGCTGGCCCCTCCTGGCCGGGACAAATCCTCTTTTCCATCCCTGCAGCTCCCGAGCCACGCTTGGCACTGCAGAGCCCCGGGTGAGCTCCGTGCTCCAGGGCTCTGAGGAGCTCCCTGGCACTGCTCTCCCAGCTCAAAGGATGCTCCTCACCTCATTCTGCAAAGCTCTAATGGCTTGGCAGCTCTGGCCCAGCAAGGTGGGCCAAGCAATTAACAGGCACAATATCAGATGGAAATGGACGTGGCTGCAGGCAGCCAAGACTCCCTGCATTCTCACCAAGTTTTTTATTTCTTTTTTTTTTTTTTTTAAATAAATCAAAGCCAGCTTTCTAAGTCAAAAGCACAAAACTGTTTTTAATTTGGATGTCTGTCTTATACTGTCTCTCGTAAATTTACACATTGAGTGGCAAGCCACAATAATAATCATCTACCTATTTTTATAACAGATAAAGAAAATACAGGAATTTATAATGTCAGAAAAGAGGTATCATAAATATATATTGGTTTATAGTGTTCCATGTTAAAACCAGCTAAAAGAATGCAGCCATGCTTCATTAACTAGATGAGATAAGGATAAGGAGTCCTTGGCCTGTACTCCTACCATGTACTTTACCTATAAAGAACATCCCAAAAGTGCTCCTTTCCTGTCCAGTGGAGTTCTAGAATTGCAGCTAAAGGATCCTTTCTGCATTTTGCCTGATACTTCTCTTGTTTAGTTTGCAGATTCCAAATTTATTTAAAAAAAAAATCAAAACATGCAAATCAAATATTCATTAGAATGAAATATACACTAAGAAGCCTTCCTGAATAATTTGAAAAAATCGAGGAAAAAATTAGAGACACTGCACAAAGGGAAACAATTGAATTAGCAGGGTTGCCCCAAAGTGCAGCTTCATGACCCAGTCTAAGCAGGACAAGCAGTGCTCTATTTCTGCTCTGTCACATCACTGTAAACATACTTTCACTGAAATTGGCTTACAAGCCTCGATTTCCAAAGGAAATATTTACACATTTTCATGAATGCTTGCTTTGTATGAGAAGGCTTCTTGTTATAAACAAACGAACAAGCAAACAAAAAGCAAGTAGTAGAAACTGAGTAAGATTAGCTCTGAGAACCAAGACTAGCCTCAGAAATAATTTTTTTTCCCCTTAAAGATACTATTATTCCTTCTGGCACCAAAAAAAAAAAAAAAAAAAAAAAAAAAAAAAAAAAAAAAAGCAACTAGAAAAGTGGATATTACAACAGCAACTAAAAATAGCAAATAACTGTTTGAAAAAAAAATCTCTTGATTTGCCAGAAGAACTTGTCTTTGAAAAGCAATTCTAAAGTGTTACCTCTGTGCCTCCTTCAGTGGCATTATATGGCAAATGAAAAAAAATCAAGACAAATTTGACACTTCTGTCAAAATTAACACATTGTTCCTCTGTCATATCTTTTGTGGTTTACACAGGTGGGAGTTTGGACCTACTGTAGGAAGAGCAGACACGTTCAGCTGTGGATTTATAGGATGCATTTCAAACAACTCCAGTGAGTCCAACACTTCCTACAAAACTCTGTTCACTCTTCAGCACAGTGGCTCTGCTTCTGAAGCTAAGGCCAAGCTCCCCAAGCATTTTAAAATTATCTGGTGTGTACCAAACATCACCTACATGCATGTATGGGGCAGCTGCACAAAGCGTCCTTTGAGGATTCCTTTTCAGGTGTTTTCTCCCCAGTACTGACCTTTCTGTTGTCTTTTTTGTCCTGACAAATTGTCCTGTCCCATAAAGCCATTTATTCCAGAAACACCTCGGGCTGGTGCCTCTGGGGAGGGAGCCCCAACAAAGGACCAGGTCTCCAAGAGATAATTCTGATTTTGTGAGCGGCTGTTTGAGGCCAGCTATGGGGAGAGTGAACAGAGCAGCACAAACCAGCTGCAGCCGCAGAGCAGTTTGGGGAAGGAGTCAGGAGGATCATCAAGGTCCTGGCCCTGCACAGAACAGCCTGAGTCACACTGCGTGCCTGAGGGTGTTGTCCAAATGCTCCCTGAAGCCTTGGTGCTGTGCCCACTTCCCTGGGAAGCCTGTTCCAGGGTCTGGCCACCCTCTGGATGGAGAATCTTTCCCCAATATCCAACCTAAACCTCCCCTGACTCGGCTTCGGGTGACTCCCTCAGGTCCTGTCACTGGCCGTGAAAGAGAGGAGGTCAGAGCCTGCCCCTCCTCTTGCTCACACAAGCAAGTTGTAATTGCCCTGAGGGAAACGGGGAGCCAGTTTATCCATAATTGGAATATTTCATTATGAACAAAGCCCTAGCAAATGTAACAAGATGAAGAAACATCCTGTATTTCCATTAATTGGTTGCCCATGGCCACCAAGGAGCAGACAGAGAATCTGGGCTGTGCTTCCTCTCGGGGGTCACTCCAGGCCAGGCTGGGCACCCAGTGCACCCATTATTGTCAGAACACCCGTGCTGCTTTTGTGCTTAGAAAATATTTGTCCTCTAGCAGCAACTTGGGATCACAGGAACCTTGGTGCTCCTAAATGCTTAAAGACTTGTTAAAGAAAAAACCCCGCAATTTAAACTTGTGATGGTATTTACCTTTGGAAGAAGGCAGGAAGACAACAAACACCTTTGTGCTGACCTGTGCTGATGTGGAGAGGACACCCTGCTTCTCTTCCAGCTGCTGGCTGAGCTGGAGTGCTCTCCGAATATTTTCCCTTTCCAGAGCAAGATAACACAAACAGAAACTTGAGCTCTGTCTCACTTTAAAGTTCTCCAAGGCCATCATACCCGGGGAGGAGGAGGGGAAGGTGATTGTGCCAAAGTGCTGCTGGTAAACACACACTGATGGAAAGCCAAAGCTGAACATTTTGTATCAGTAAAATGAGCAGGAAGCAACCAAAGTCGGAACAGCAGGAGCCAGGAGAATGAGATAAGCTCCCACTCCAGACACAAAATACTGCAGCTTACAGTTTCATCTTGCGAGCCCCTACAGCACTTACAAAGTAAGTGGAGACTATAAATTTATATTATTACCTAGGCCATGTTAATGGAGAAAGCACCTAGACTTCCAGCTCTCAAAATGAGAAGCAAAAAGGCAAATGAACACCCAGAAAATCAAAATCCCTTCTCCCTGGGACACTGTATCCTGTAAGAACTTGGAGCTCTGGACAATTGCTCCATGGTGTGAGAGCCCAGTGCCCTGTGGATCAGCCTCCCAGCTCTCAGAGCAGCTCTCATCTGCTCTCTCACCAGGCAGCTCCTTCTCATTTAGACTACCTGAGCCCATCCGTTTCCTTTACTTTAACCAGTCTATTTAGCATTAGTGCTTTTCTGAGCAAAAATCATCTCCTGTTATCTCCTCCCAGATCACTCTTGCCCCTGCTGCACAGAGTGTGTGATCTATGGCACAGTCCTAGCCAGCAAGTGGCAGATTAAATACAGACCGAGCAAGAGTGCTACATGAAATTGATAAAATAAGTCTGGATTTATAAATTATACATACATTTCCCAAATTGTCATATCTCCCAATCTTCTCTCTGCTGTTTGCCAGATTTTCTCCCACCAGTCACTGTCACATCACAGCTTCTCCTTTCTTTTTTATGTCCTGATTAACAGGACATCTATATTCTCCCCTGAGCTCTCTTCCTCCCAGCAAGATTATTTTCCATATCCCTACAGAGGGGCCAAGAAAGCATTTGTGAGCCTGAGATGCTTCTTTTTCAAGATACACTATGTGATCTAATAAAAGATAATACTTTTTCTTATAAATGTAGCTCCATGAGCACAATTCAAATGCTTCAATATCGGTTCAGAAAAAAATCCATATGAAAACAATTTATTCTTAGATTACTTTAAAAAAAAAATCAAATTGAAACTTTTCCCCTATATGTTAGGGGATCCTATTAATCATTTGGGGGAATGGTTTGACTCTTCAAATATTGATAAAGACCACAGCTTTTGCAGTAGGAATAAACAGCCAACCCTGGAATGATCAGATTCTCTTGGTAGCACTGACCCTTTAGCGATGCTCACTTTTGAAAGCCACTGTGTGCACATACAACATTTACACCTCCCACTCTATTTTAAAACTTACCCATCAGAGTCATGAATGCACCAAAGGATTTTTGCCAAGAAGCAGGTACCACTCAGTACCAGGTTTTTTTCCAGGAGAACAAAGGATGGTGCTAGAAAATGCTTCATTAACACTGAATTTCCTTCAGTGCCTGAGCAGCACCAAGCCACATCTGACAGCTGCAAGTTCTCTTCACACCTTGTACCCAGCTTCACAATTTTATTCAGAATCCAGGGTAGGTCCCCGCAGGTCTTTTTGTTTTTCCTTTGCAGGGACTTCTCCTGTACATTTCCATCTTGAATAGGTACCGCTTTGTTTTCCAACAAAAAACATGTGTATTTTTGTGGGGTGGGTATTACACACAGGAGACATTCACAGCAGCTATGTAAACATCACTTTGCATGACGGGTTGATGGGAAAAAACCCCTTGAAAACAGAACTCTCTTGCAGTTTTACTCTTTAATTGCACACTCTGCGCTGCTTTTGACTTTTCCATTTTCTAATGGGCCTTGGTTATACAAGTCAAGCTTTTAGCCCCAAACTGAGGAGAAGTGTTCACAATACACTGTGAAATATCAAAGTAATCTGCTTGGTTTAGGCACTTCTCACTGGTGGAGTTTGGAGAGTCCAGTGGTTCAAGGAAAATGGTTTATTCTGCTTGTCTCAAAGGAAAATGAATTTGCAGGTGCAAGGCAGCACCTCGTACACAGGCACACATCCAGAGTCACCCTGGCTCTCAGCTCACATTTCCCAGCACACAATAACACACACACAAAGACAAAGCCAAGTCCTTGACTGGTACAAGGCACATTTCTCAGGTGTCTTCCCATCCCCTGCTTCAGAGCTGCCTGGAGAATGTGTCTTATTCTCAAACACCAAGTTTGGGTGACAGACACTGAGCTGGTCCCTGTCAGCAGGGCAGGAAACGTGTTAAATGCTCTGCTCCAGACAGAGCTGTAATGCTTCCATTACAGAACTTATTGTGCATGAGAAACATGACAGCCCAGCCTTGGAGTGCCACATTTCATTCCAAAATGTTCCTTTCTAGGTGGTCTAAAAGCACGGTAGTTCTGTAGCAAGGGGTGGTAAAAGTCATTCCGTGTTTCACTTGGAATAGGAATACTTTGTTGGAGTTAATAACTATGAGTTGATTACCATTTCTCGTGTCCGTGCTGAAATTAAACCTGTACTGTGTGGTTTGATCTTGAAAAATGATTTGATTTAGTATCCAGAAGACAAAAAACACAGTGGGAAAAAAAACCCCAAAAAACCCCCAAACAACAAACAAAAAACAAGAAAGCCAAGTAATTTTTGAAAAAGAAAAGGTTGAGAGTACCAAGAGTATCTTAAATATGCAGTGCTTTTGTAAGAAAATGCATACCTGATGTTAGCAAATAGCACATTTATCACCTGGCTGCCTAGGAAAACTGCTGTTACTTGAACTCCTTAGACTTTTTACATTTTAAAGAGAAAGGCTGTAATTCTGTAAGAGTTTCGAGAATGTATTTAACCATTAGAGATCATTCTTTGCTACCCGTGAAAGATAAGTTTTGAACTTGTTTAAGACTTTAGACATTCAATGATTTTCAGTCATTAGGTGTTGCTCTTCTAAAAGCTGTTCACCTCAGCATGGCTTTTAGATTTATGGATCTTAGCAAAGTAGACCTTACCCCTTCCATGGTTCATCTGCTCCCCTGCGTTACTTTCATGCTAAATCAATCTTCAGATTCATAAAACAAGCCTGTAAATATTAATGCAGGCCAAAGCAGCCTCATCTCGAGTAACTATCACAGCAGAAGGAATCTGGGGAAGCAGCAGCTTTTTAAAAGTCCTTTCCAGCAAAATTCAACTCCTGAGCACGACAAGAGAGGAATAATCTAGTGAGGAAAAGATGTAAATTAATCCAGGAGAAGAATGGAGTTCATAAGGCGATTGGAGACAAACGAGAAAGGGGAAGGTTGAAATTAAGGAAAAGTGCAGAGTGCTGAGAAGATATGAAAGGGAAGGACAGAACCAAGGAAGGCGGGCAGAAAAGAGAAGCAAGCACGCAGCAGTGACAGGAAAGAGAGTGAATAACAAAGTGGTGGAAAGGGGAACACACACGAATGAGATCACATTTCCTTTTCTTCTGTTTCTGGAAAAGCATCAGTGAGAAAGCCCACAGTTAAATGAATGAATGAGCGCAGAAGGTGGGTAAGATATCTATTGGTAAGAGGTCAGGGGCACATAAATTCAGATGGACCAAGAGCAGGGGGATGCCTAGGGCTGCCTCCTAATCCCATCACACTGAGACAGCTGCATAAATTGCCCTGGATTTCTCCTTAAAAAAAAAAGAAAAAAAATTACTGTCAATCTCTCCATTTCAATCTTTGACATGTATCATCCTACAAAATGATGATGACTGGCATCAGGTTTCTCTGGTCTCTTATGCACTGATTTCTATTGATTCCTTGAGGTTTTTTTCCTTGTTTCTTTAATTTTCAAGTTTCTGTTTACTTTAATTAATCTTTCTTCAGGTTGTCAAGCCTCAAAGGTGATTTTTGTAACCAAATTCTCTCACCTGGGTAAATTTTCTTCTGCTTTCATTCTTTTTTTTTGCATTTTCTCGAGGAACAGAAGGAAATATTTAAGGGGGCATCGAACACAGGAAGCAAAACTGGACACTTTTCTTTGCAGTGACTTTTTTTTTTTCCTTAATTTGCAATCAAGAGGAATTTTAAAAAGAGTGGAAAACAAGAACTCCTGCCAAGACAGAGAGAGCAAGAGCCTATATTCCTGCTTCCAGTTTCTGACATGATATGTTCAAGTACCTTTTGGTTACAGTATGTCAGCTCGTGTTTCACCAAATGATGTGACATAATGCAACCTGACACGCCAATTGTTTTTTGACAGAAATGTAAAGAAAAAAAGCATCTCTGATCTGCTGGTAAAGAAATAATTTTAAGCAGAGGAACAGCCACATTTCCCCTAAACATTAATGCCTCAAAGTGCAAAGGCCTTGAGAGCTCTGCCCTTCTGGAGCTCCCACTGCCTGGGCTCAGGGGCAGCTCAGCTCTGGGGCAGCTCTGGGCTGTCCCCGTGCCCATGCAGATCCTGGGTGCCCTGGGCCAGGGCTGAGCCCCCCGTGCTGCTTTTCCCTTGGCACTGGCATGTTTGGCTGCAGCCTGACCCGCAGCCCAGCTGTGCCACACCTGGGGCTGTCCCTGACCCTGCCCTGCTGACCCCAGCACACCTGGGGCTGTCCCTGACCCCATCCTGCTGACCCTATCACACCTGGGGCTGTCCCTGACCCTGCCCTGCTGATCCCTGCACACCAGGACACGACTGCGGCTGCTCAGGCTCAGCTCAGACGTGTCCCAGCTCTGGCAGGCCCTGGGACACCGCT
>VWZN01017756.1:790508-814098 GCA_013396955.1 Regulus satrapa | reverse complement strand
CCTGGGGCTGTCCCTGACCCTGCCCTGCTGATCCCCAGCACACCAGGACACGACTGTGGCAGGCTCAGCACGAGCTGACACAGGCTCAGCTCAGACGTGTCCCAGCTCTGGCAGGCCCTGGGACACCGCTGGCCATGGGCAGCATCCCTGCCCTGCTCCTGGGCTCGGCCCCAGTGCTGCTCAGAGCCGCCACCTCCCCCAGGAGCAGGGGCAGCAGGAGGGCTCCCGGTCCCACGCAGCCCCAAGACCAGATGGAAATTGTTCCTGGCCCCAGGAGCAGCCCTGCTCCATCCCTACAGGCCCTGCTGGTACCTCCCAGTCCTGGTGGATTTTAATTGTAAACCTTTTAATGTCAAAGCACGTTTGTAGGGCCCTGGGTGAGTGGATGACCTTTAATTTTAGACATGTATTATGTGTTCAGAGTGATTAAAGGAGGAATCAAGTTCAGCTTTTAACAGCTGGAAATTTCACGCAATCAGTCTGAGTATTATAATTTTGGAGCTTTTCAGCAGCAACACTTCCAGACATCTAGGGCTTTTTGTTTTGTTTTTCCCTTTTATTAAGCGTTCTCTTTTCAGTAGCTCTGCCTGACTCTAGGAGGCTGCATCTGCATTCCTGGGGGCACAAACTGGGGCTAAAGAAAGGGACACTGGGGCAGTGCAAAAACTGGAAATTGGCAACACCATCACTGCAATCTGACTGATTTCCAGGTGAAAGGCACACCACCAAGGGAAGTGGCTGAGGTCTGATAAAGAATATTTTGGCCCCACAAAAAAAACCAAAACCAAAACCAAAAACAAAACAAAAAACCCCAAAAACCAAAAACAAACAAACAATCAAAAAAAAAAAAACCAAAACAAAACAAAAAAACACCACCAACAAAAAAAAAACCCTAAAAAAACGCCAAACAAATCCTTTTTTGAATATTCAGTTAATGTTTTTGGGCACACAGCTCCTGTATTCTGGTGGCTTGAAGCCAGTGATATTTCCAGCCCTTTTTCTGCAGCACAGGTTAGCTGGGCTACTAGGATGCTGGGAGCTATAGGAAAGGAACTGCAAGCAATATTTATGTGTTCTCCTTCCTGGTAACGAGTGAGAGAATGGGAGCAGAGTGGCAATAATCCTCTGGGCAGATACTGAGCCCATTCTGTCCTCTGTGCTCAGGTCCAGAACTGCTAAGGAGTTTTGATAAAGAAAAATAAGTTTTGTCTTAACTGACTCTTGAAGTTCTTTCAGCTGGGGAATTGCAACAGTGCTATTAAAAACCAGTTTTATTGACGTGACACGTTCCCTAGGATAGGCCATTAATCATTTTGTGTTACTGTACCGATAGTATACTTAACATCTGAAATTCAAGCCAAATCCTAAAGATACCACTATCAGGAGGAAAAAATGGAACTGAATCTGCCTAAAGTGCTGCTTCTGCTGTGACTGAGCAGCACATCCACACCTGCACCTGCCAGCTGGATTCCTGCTGCCAGCGTGGAGTTTCATTCCTTGGAGTATTGTTCTCAAGGAAGGAAGGAGGTGAGCAGTGTCACTCTTGTCCCCTACCTGCTCAGACGAACTGCCTGGATGCAGAATCCTGCCGTGTCCTCGTCTCTGGGGCTTTCTTTTAAAATATATGCATAAACATATCCTTAATCACAATCCTGGGCATCTGTTTCAGCCCCGAGCAACGCTGATTATTATGGTTCTATACCAAAATAACTTAATGAGATAGAGGCTACAGGTTTTGCTCCTGTTTTCCAAATAATAACCTGTCCTCATTTACATGTCACTAAAAGAGGATTAATTTTGACTTTACAACGTATGGTGATTTCAAACCTCTAGAAAAGCAATCTATTAATGTATGACTGCCTTAATTAGTATCTGTGAGTTTTATTGGTCCCGGCTGGACCCCTAAAAGCATTTTTTTGGCAAAATAAACAAATTAATAATATTTTAAAGAGCAGGAGGAGGCAAAAGCAATACTGTTCATATAAAGAGGAGGTGCAGAGATGACAGGCATCCAGGGTCACCAGAATTCCCCTTCAAATTTCAAAGGTTTTGCCATGCAGACAGCTCTGTGTAATACCGGGGGGTCTCTAGAGAGCTGCTGGGGAGCACAGACACCACAGCCAGCTGGAAATGCCACACCAGCACAGCCCTCACACTGCCCCAGCTCACCCTGGGGTGAATAAAGAACAAAACACAAGAACAGAGCAATGGAAACCAGCAAGGGACAAAAGGGAGGGGAGAGGAATCAGAATTGAGGGTGAAAAAGGGATCAGAAAACACAAACTGCACCAAAGCTCTTTTCTTACCAAGTGAAACAAGACCATCAATCTGCTGTGTTTTTACAGGCTGAGTTTACAAACACATTAGTTCACCACACTTCATTCGGGTTTAATAATAATAATAAAAAACAAACCCAGCTCGAATGAGTAATAGTCAGGTTTGTTGTCTGATAATAGATTGATGGCCTTAAGCTTTCTCAAAGGAAATTCAATTTGAATAAGGATTAAACTCGAATTGTCAGTGAAGTATCCATCCACAAATACTTATGTCTCACATTCATTCTAAATTCTGGTTGTACTTCTGTCTTCCAAAACATCATGTTTTGAAGCTAGACACAGCTAAATCACACAGTATCCATATTAATAAAGATGTTTAATGTAAGAGCATTGTTTTTCTCACAATCATTCATGCCTCAAAAAGGTCTTTTATAGCACCATAGGTAAAGAAGATGTATCTGTGAAAAGTGTCATAAGTATTGAAGCAAAAATAAACACTGTTTTTTCCTTTTGATGTTTGGTTGAGGCTTTTAAGTTCAAGTAATTAACTCACAGTTTTCTTGTAACTTTCTGCTGCTTCTTCTGTCTCGGTGTCAAAATAATTTCATTAAAACACTCACAAATTATCATTTTAATGAATTTCTGACAAGTTAATATACTCCTTGTAGAGGTGTAGCTACAGGTGAGGCTTGGGTTTGATTCAGTGCCTGATACATTTGCTGTTTACAGAGTAGGAAAAACACCAGGTGTAGTGAGTGCTGCTAAACCAGAATAAAATAGAGCTCACATTTTTGGGCTTCTAACCATCTTTTCAGTCAATATTTAAAATACACATCATTCAACAGAGCACAAATACCTGTACCCCAGATTTAACAGGAGAAAATTATTGCAAGTGTGGAGTGCACACTTGGCCATGAGCAGGAAAAGCTCCAGATCCTCCTGAATAGCCACTCCAAATCAAAGCAAGCTGATGAGGCTTTAAAAGAGCACTCACTGGAGCCAGCTGAGGCAAGGAAGGAGATTATCTAATTAATTTATGACTTTTCAGTTCCTTCTATGTTAGCTGCCTAGAGTAGCTTCTTCAAAGGTGTCCTAAAATGCAGCAAAACAGGGAATAATCAGAGAAAAAAAAAATCTGCTTTTCATATGAGGCATTAAGGAGAGGAAGGCAGAAAAAAAATGTGGGTTTGCTTCTCTCATGTATGAAAAGGAGTGGGGGGAGAGATGCTTTAGACACTCATTCCAAAATATTTTCCATAACTGAAGTAATTTTGAAATCACCTATAATTGAACACACAGATAATTTTAGCTTTGTAGATGAAGTATGGTATTGCAGAAACCGCAAAAAGAGGAAATGGCATGTGATATATTTGTTGAATTTAGAAACTGAAAACCAAGAGGAAAAGTATATTTTTCTCCAAAAAAAGATTCTGGCAGTTAGTGGAAACAGTCAAGTCCTAAGCAGGGTAATGAGCAATACTGCTGCTCTAAACATTATTCTCAACACAAGAAACAAATAGAAAGCAATGGGAAATAGACCACGGATGAGGCATTCTTCCTTGAGCACACTCCTTTCAAGGTGATGACTAATTAGGAAAATCTCCAAAACTGAGCTGTGCTTTCTTTAAGTGCAACAGTGAAGTTAATATAAATATAACTCAGCCATATCAACTGATTCTGCTCCTGAAAATAAACTTTTAAGCATATGGTCACACGGTCAGGAAAGCCAATATATAGGAAGAACAATTCTTGAACAGCATGAGAACAGTCTGGAATTACACGCTAGGGCTCACACTAGTGGATTTCCATAGCCATAATTTCATCAAATAAATTTTAGAGTTTGACAGTCAATCAGACAGAAACACAAGAAAGATTCCCAGGAAATGTTTACATTGTCCCACTCGGCTTTTGAACCGGATTCATTTCCATTGGGGGAAATAGGAATTTCTCTTTTTCCATGAGGCACATTTCTTTGTTGAGTAAAATGAGATGGAAATAAAAGGGCTCATATGGCATCAGGAAACATTGCTTGCCACGGGGGAGCTCTGCACCCAAATGCCCCACGGATGCTGGACAAGATTAGCAAAGCTCTAACCCATCATCCCTGCGCTGGTTTCTGACAACAGAACCCATTGATCCACAGCCTGATCGTGATTTCCAGGAATGGATTTGGTCCCACATTGCCCAAAACTCCTTCTTATTTGTCTGATGTTCTAATTTATCAACCAGGCTCCTGATACTTTGTTAACACTCTTGTTAACAAAAATGGAACAACAGCACCCCCTCCAAGATAAAGTGATTCTTTCTTCGGAGTTCTTTGAAAAGAAATATACTGAGTGTATTTAATGCCTACAGAAGCCTTGCTCCCACTAAAAGGGAATTTGGGCAAGACTGGATATGCTGACAATATTTTAGGTAAGTGGATGTTTCCTGATGCACTGCAAATCCAGTCACTTGTGATACAAATGATCTGTAACTGGAGTATCATAAAATTAGAAACATAAAAAACTGATTTGCGCTCAAAGGTATTCTCAAATAAGGAAGATCAAGTGAAGGTGATGTCGTTGAGAAATTTCCCCTGTAGGGACAAATGTAAATGTTCTATGTGCTAGAGAAACCCTGAAATACAAAAGAAGAACATTTGTTTGGAAAATCTTTGCCAGAATTACAGAAAAAAATATCAGCTCTTCAACACTGTTAGGCTTCTTTACTCATAAATCATTGCAATAAATTATAAGCGTCCAGTAGCATTCAGTAAAATGTGTAAATGTCAAAATCATTTGTCACAAAATCCTTGTCACCATCACCAGCTGTTTTTTAAAGGAAACAAGGGGAAAAAAAATCCAGAATTTGCATAATGAAGCACTTTAAACAACCTTGTTTGCTTTTCATATTTCAGTGAAGATCGGGTTTATGGTCAAGTTGAGTCATAGATTTGGAATTTCTTAATTCAATCTTATTTTACAACTCCCTTATCCAGTTTCTTCTACAGAGCTGATATTTGGCAGTGAATTTTCACCTGCCTTTTCCTTCCAAACACAGCACATACAAAGCTGGCACAACTATAGAAGTTTTGACTATCTCTGCACAAATCCATATTTGTTGTGAGAAGAATGCAGAGTGTATTTCAATATCACACCTGCTTGTTTAACTGTATTTCCTGGAAAACTGTACAGAAGAAAAAAAAAAAGAAAGAAACAAAAGAGGAGTAAATCCTTGGAGAAGTCTGTTTGCTCAGCCTCCCTTTCTGTTCTTTTGGTTCTGCTCCTGAGCCTGCAGCTGGCTGCGTGTTTGGTGCTTCCACTGGGAAATGGAGAGCTCCAACCTATGTTTATTTAGGATCCTGTTTATCAGTTAAGCTGTTTTCACACCTCATTCTCCAGGCACAGCAGGGCTGGTGCAATAATCATAGGGCATAGGTTGGACTAGATGATCTTGAAGGTCTTTTCCAACCTAGTTCATTCTGTGATCCTGCGATTTTGTGTCTGTCATTTTGTGATTCTGTGAATGATTCTGTGATTTTGTGATTGATCCTGTGATTGATTCTGTGTGTCTGTGATTCTGTCATTCTGCCGTTCTGTGCTCACCACCCTGCAGTGCCTGGAGGTCACTGCTGTCACCAGTCTCCTGGCTGAGCTGCTCCTGTGAGCAATTCCAAAGCTGTCCCAGCCACAGTCAGTCTGATGAGCAAAATCCTCCTGTGCCTGCCCTGTTTGCTGTCTTGGATCATTCAACTGAGGAGGGCCCAGGTAAGGAAACGCAGCAGGTTTTAGATGGGATCACATTCCGCGGGGAATGTTGGTGTGCAGAGGAAGCAGCAGCAGCTTCCAGCTGCTGGGACTCCAGACAGAGGCATCAAGTGAGCCTGGATGCCCAGGGAGATGAAGATCCTGCACTGTCCCCGTGCCAGAACACATCTGACTTCTGTCAGCTGCTGCAGGAGAACAGACAGCACCTGACCCAGCATGAAGTTAAAGTTTTACAAACAGATGATACTTGATTTAGCATAACCTCTTCGGAGACAAAGTTACTCCTTCAAAAGCCTTCATAAATATGATCTGGCAGAGAACATTTCTATGAGTTCAGCAGAATGTCTTATCTGGAGTCAGCATTTCTGGGCTGTGCTCGCTGGGAGCACTGTTAATATCCCGTGGAAGTCAGTCTGAGTCCTTCAGACAGGCAAGGCTACACCCACTGCTAAATTACAGAGATTTAGAAATTAACTCTGTGTCTGTGTAGAAATACAGCAGGGCAAAGAAAGTCAGTGATCCTTCTCTCAAGCTTTTC
The DNA here is from genome assembly GCA_013396955.1 of Regulus satrapa. Lineage (NCBI taxonomy): Eukaryota > Metazoa > Chordata > Aves > Passeriformes > Regulidae > Regulus > Regulus satrapa. The sequence continues at coordinate 807,535 of VWZN01017756.1, read as the reverse complement.
AGATGCATAAGAACAACAACAAAAAATAAGATTCTGAGATTTATTTTTTTTTTTAAGGTAGAGAATAACTGTATTGACTTTATATCCAGTTTAGGTGACAATTATTGCTGGTCAGAAGCTTTTTAAAATACTTCTAACCATTATTAGGCACAAACTGCTTCTCTCCTCAACATCAGTTACATGCTATTTTTAATCTCTATCTTAAATATTATCTGATTTTCTTATTGCACCTACAACATTCATTAGCATAGCCATTTATAGTTAGCAACAGAAATTATGTTTTTTGTGCTAAGATTGTGAAAAGCGTAGAATTATTTACTGCAGCTGCTGTGCCTTGCATGTCCTCACAGTACTCTGATTTACTGTGTAATTTTACTCAGAAGATCCCTTAGCATAAGAGTAAGCAATTTTGCACCATACCTATGTCATGTTTTGTTGAATCCACATCAAGATGCCAATGCCCTGCAGCAGCTGGAAATGTGCACTGATCTTCTGCAACACCAGTTTGAGCTCTTCAAGACTCAAATTGATTTTTCTCAAAGTGGCATGTGAAGGTACAAAGTGTACCCAATGATCCATGGCTCAAATGAGTGTAACAATACCAGTCTCAGTCGGTGAAGAAGCAGTAAGTTTTTAAGTCTTTGCAAGCAACGGTGCAAGAAAAAACAGAGTGAAGTGAAGAATTTATCTTGTAAAATGCCAGGCAGTCAAGTTGTTTTACTGCTGCTGCAGGCTATTGTCAGAGCTGCTAAGTAAATGGTAGGAATAGTTTTCTTTAATTGGAAGGAGCTGGGATACCATGGTGATGTGCTTTTTATAGCAGCCCCCACAAACAGATAAACCAGGATTTTGAAACTCAGGTTTTATCCCGGCATGATTTGAACCCAGCTCTGGGGCCGGGTGTGAAAGGCTCAGATGCTCCCTCGGAGGACTGAAACAGCCTCGCCTTGTTCTACCCAGCACATCATCCTGGCTGGGAGGCTGCAGGGTGTGCACACGGGAAAGGGAGAAAACTCTGGGAGAATCCGTCTGGAAGCAAATCTCAGAATGGAAAAATGCCAGAAAGTTCAAGGTGCAAGGACAAGAAATAATAGGGCTATGCATAGAGATTAGCCTTAGGAACACGTCAAACAAGGTGGTGGAAATCTGTAGGTTTTGTAATGAACTTTTATCCATTGTTTGAAGCAATAACAAGTCAGAGTTGTTCAGAGCAGAGTGCACCTGCAGCTTTTCTGATTTGCTCAAACAGATGTCTGTAAGCTTTTGGCATTATTCTATTGGATAGAAAGCTTTTAAAAGGCCTGTTGTAATGGCACAAACTTCCATCATCTTTTGGGTTGTGCTGAGGCTGATGCAGAATTAAAAGTTGGTGGAATGCCTACCAGCAGCCCCGTCCCATGATTAGTGTATATATGTAATTATAATGGTGTATATATGTAATGTGTTATGCATATATGCAATAATTAAATTGTGTGTATACACAATATATCTTATATATGTAAATATATCATGATTCCCCAGAAGGGAAGGCAGGGAGGAGTCAGAATGTGCCTTTGCTCACAGAGACCACCCAGCCTGGCACTTGCTCGTCCCTCCTCAGGGTTCCCTGGCAGCTCTGCACAGGAGGGGACAGTGACCAAGGCAGTGCCACCAGTGCCACCCCTGCTGCTCTGCCGGGCCCTGGGGCTTCCCCAGCACGGGGATCCAAGGAATGGCCTCAGGTGGGGTCACAGTCCCTGACCTGCCCGCTGAAACAAAATTAAGGAGCTTAAAGATAAAATATTATTCAACACATCTGTGACTTATTCTGGATTTTCGTGATTGATTCTGTGTGTAAGTGGACAACAAGTTTGTAAGTGTATGAACAACAAGTTTTTTACTGTTACAATGTCCTGAAATAAACACCTGAATATTAAAATGATTAACGTTTCTACCTGCACTGGTTCCTGCAGAGTTCAGGGCTTTAAAAAGCCTGTTTACTTCTCATTAAATGTCCACAACTGTAGGAGAATTTTCACAAGCCCAAGGAGAGGTGGCACCTCAGTGAATAAAGGAATTTTGACATTGCAACACCTGAGATAACAGATCTTTGCAGTTACAAGTGAAAAGTGACCTTTGCAGTTTTAGTTCATTTTTTTTTTTTTTTTTTCTCATGGAATGTGAGATTTCTGTCTTTTTTTCTCCCACTTGCAAAGAGGGATTGTAAAAAGTTAAGGTTTGGCTTTCTAGAATAGGTCTTAGAAGGCCATTCAAGGTGAACAGGTGCAGGTGCTTGGCATTTTTTAAATTCAAGCATAAACAAGGAAGAATATCTGAGTTCTGTCAGGTCCAGGATAAAATCCCAGCACTGAGGAAAGGACTCGAGGGTGCTGTGGTCAGGGAGCTGAACGTGAGCCAGCTACTCTTAACCAAGTTAGAGGAACAACCATTCCCCTCTCACAATACTCCACAGACCAATAGCCAAAGGTGTTTTCTTCCCTTTGCATTCATGTGATGACAGAGGTAGATGCTCACTCAGGATTTGGGCTCAGTAACAGAGGGAATTGTTTCTCACCAATCTCACATGCTCAGTTTATAAACTGGTTATAAAATACTGACAGTGTTCAGTGGAAAATTTGTATGAAATCTGAGAAAAATTTGTGTCAGTCTTACAGACAGGAAAAAGGCCTAAACTGAGCCAAACTTTGAAGGCTCAGGCTGTGTCAACACCGAGTTTGTGCTGTTCTGACAAAATTGTATGGAAATGAGTGTTAGTAAATTACAGAGATGATTTCATTTCTTAAAAACTTTAATGGCAGGTGTAGCTTTTAAAGAACAGATTATGCTAATTATATCACTTGCTTGCAGTCACTTACCTTTTTAAATAATGCAGCTTCTGATAATGACAATTTCAGTGTGGCTGTGGGAGAGAAGAGCTGCAGTTGTGGGTGTGATTCCTGCAGTCCTTCAGGCTGCCAGGCCAAACAGTTCCTGATTCTGTTCACAGAGAGAGGAAATGAGGGTGAGATTTCAGGAATTTGCCCATGCTCTGGCTGTGACTAGTGCAATATTGAACAGATTTCAAGGGGGTTCATGGGCAGAGAGGGAATTCTGTCACATCCCCAGGCTCAGGTCCCCGGGATGGGGAGCACTGCCTCGGAAAAGGACCTGGATGCAGGTGCTCCTGCATCCCCAATGCAGAGCTATTAATGGACTGGCTCACTGTTACTGAAAAGAGGGCTGGTGACACAGTCTTACTTTTAAATTATGGCTTGTTAGGCCTATTTCTTAATGTGATTAATGGCACATCACTGCTCAAAGCACGGGACATTCATCAGCAGAACCGTGTGCCCTTAGCACAGGTGGGGAGGGAATTCCAGAACGTTCCAACACCAGGTTCTACCGTTTCCACGAGGGTCTGCAATGACAAATCACCAAAGAATAGAAACCATTACCATCCTGAAAGAGGAAGGAATCGGCGTGTGTTTAGTGAGACGTGCTTTCCTCTGAAGTGGCAAGGATTCCATACACCCGTACGTGTCGGGCATGTGACTGCAAATATGAACACAGGAAAAGCTAGCTAGTGAGAAATACTTCAGATTTAAACGTTTTCCAGTGCAGAATGTGAGACAACAGGAAAAAATACTCTTTCTTGAGGACAGAAACTAGCTTTGGTCAAGGTTTTCTCAATGGAATAAACATGTTTTGAATCCTGAGCTAATTTAGAGAGAGAGCTGACAGTCATCTAGAATGCTGACCAAGGGCATATTCTATATATAATACAAAAATAATGCAACTTACATCTCAGCATCTCTGCAACTAGAGCATGAAATATCAGTTCTCAAAAATCAGTCACTAATTACAGAAAATACCCAAAGAAATAACTGTCCACGGGGAATTCTACTGATGAAGCAGAGCAGGTAAGCCAAAGACCCTGAGGACAAAAGTCCTCAAAATTCTGAGAGAAATGGAAAAGCAAACAGAGGCAGGGAGTCTTGGTCCCTAAAATAGAAAGATGGCTGTGAAATTAGGTAATTAATTAGAAATAATGCAAGCAGATCTTGCTACATCTGTGCATCTCAGAACATTTTTGATCAAATATCTTTCACATTTGTTTCTTGTTTTACTAGGAGTCATGAGTGACTTCTGTTTTCTGCCTAGTTCTGTTCAGTTTTTATCTTCCTTTTCTTCCCCAACCTTGATTGTCTTTCTTGCTCTGTTATTTCATCTTCTTTTACACGTATACTGTAAATTCTCTGGAGTACTTGTTTCTTTGTTATAGGTCTGCAGAGAGCCCTGAATAACCCAGCCATGATCTAAAAATGAGGGGATCTAAGTGATAGCATATAAATAAATGAATAAAACATGTTTATTGCACTTACATCCTAATAGAAGTGGGTTATTAATGGGTATTAAGCACTGATTTTATTAATTTAGGAAAAAAAATATGGGGGAAATCTTGTTGGTGAGCAAGTTTTGAAAAATCTATTTCTACACAATCTGTTGTAGTTATCTGCAGAAAAACTTCCTGGTTTTGCCTTCAAAAGCAGAGCTATTCTGCAAGAATGAAGAATTAGGAAAAAGAAGCAGCTAATAATCTGTGCTGTCTATCAAAAGCAGGCCTGTGAATTATGCAGAGCTTGAGTGCCCTGACCACGGAGGGAGATTGAAGATTGACTCTCTGGAACTGAAATTAAAGAGGTGCTGCCATACCTGCCATCAACCCCCCATTTTTCATGGGTCCAATTCATTCAGAAGTGGCCTTTATTAAATGGGCATTCATATCAGAACACAGCTTTTTGTAAAACATTCTGGGGCTGCTGAGGAGCTGCTGATGGAGAGAACACCTGGGTCTGAGTATTCTCACCACAGGGGGACTCCCAGCTGCTGCTTCAGGTCGGGTTTGGGAAGAGCCAGAGCCGGGCTCGGCACCAGGGACAGAGATTAAAACTTCATTTTAATTTAATTAAACAATTTTAGTAACTCTGCCATTCCATCCAGCAGTTCCCAGCCTGCTCTCAGAACTCAGCTGAAACACAAAGCTCTGGCCAACCTCACAGCACTGCCCACGTGGGTTTGTCTCCCATTTAAGAACAGTTTTGGCTTCCTGCATTCCTAACGTGGTTCGACCCCAGGAAAAAAAAAAAAAAAATCCACCTGGAATTTGTAAAAGATGAAATAAAAGCACCAGGCAGCAAAATGAAGACTCTAAAGGGCTGCACCACGTCTCTGCGGGCTCTGTGAGGTAGACTATGGTTCTCTTTCAGCACACTGAAGATCATTCCAGGGCTGCCTCCAAATCCCAGCAATGTCCCAGCCCAGCCCAGCGGGAGGAGTTCTGTGAAATGTGATGTTTGCTGGATGACCTTGATTGCTGCTAGAGAACGATTGAGAATGGCTGATTCTGTGCCAGAATAGTGCTGGAAGTGCTCTCAAATGTGACATTTTATTTTTCATATCCGTGCTGCTACTTCTGTGTGTTTCTAAACCTGACCTCCAAATTTATCCCCTTAAGAATTTCTAAAATGATGACATTCCATTAAGAATAATAATTGCCTAAAGTTTCCATGATTTGTTTTGTCTCCTTAAAAACTACTTACAAAAGTGAAATTTCATCCTTTATCTCACCTCTACCTTTGAGGTTTTTTCTGCTCTTTAGAAATCAACAATCTGCTAATAATAGGTACTTCACACAAGATGTGTTAAGTGGTGTTTTATAAATGATGTTTCATAGCAGTGGATTACTCACAACACTCTAGCCATCTAAATCAGAATACATTTTAACAAAGCAGTGGAAGATCATCTTTCTGGAGTTATTATTAAGCTTGCATTTAACTTTTTGTCTATTTACATTTATATTTCCATTTTCAGTTAGTAGAACCTTCACTGTCTGTAAAATCAGAACTGACCTGTACCTGCTTTAGAAAAAGAAATTTTTTGTGACTTTATAGTGAAATTTCCATTTCTTCAAGCAGTGACCCTCATGCAGAGAAAAGAGAACTTCCATTGAGCCATCCTTCCATTGAGCCATCCTTTCCCTGAGCCATCCTTTCCTTGATCCATCATTTCCCTGAGCCCTCCCACCCACGGGAGGTGTTTTTGGGAAGGTGGGGAGCCCTTCCTGGCACGTGCAGGGCCTGGTCCAGCCTTTCTGTGCCACTCCCCAGCAGAGTTGGTGACAGCCTCGCCACTGCCTGCTCAACATCTGTGCCACGCAAAGAGGCTGCCCGGGGAATGAATTAGGCATGAAGCAGCTTTTATATCCCCATATAAAACAAATATGGAATAAATCAAATGATTGTTTAATATGCTTAATTATCTTTTAATGTGTCTCCAGTCACATAGCATATGTCCTGTAAGAGCACTCGGTTTGGTCCTGTGAACATGTCATGTATCTCTTAATGAAGAGAGATGGCACAACAAGTTCCTGCCAGAGTCAGAATCCACGGGAAAAAATGAGTTATAATATAGATTCCTGCTCTAAAGACTGTGTTTGCAGAGGTATAATTCATTTTGGAAAGGGTGCATTAATTAGAAAGTCCTTTCTCTGAAAACAGTGAATAATCCCTTTTTGCTGATTAGGATTTATCAGAGAATCCTTGAGGTTGGAACCTCCTGAGCTCGGCTGCTCACACCCCTGCTCAAGCAGGTTCCAAGGGCCTTGGGCCAGTCTGGTTTTTATTTTCTCCAAGAATTCCCCTTCTCAGCCTGTCACAAACCTATTGCACCACCTTAGCTACCAAAAAAAATTGATTTTCTGATATTTAAATTAGATTTCCTGAATCACAGTTTATGTCAACTGCTGCTCATCCTGTCACTGAGCACCACTGACATCTGATTGTGGGTTTTTAAAGGAACTTAATTCTAGTAATTGTTTATATAAAACAAAATCTGTAAAAAAAATTGCGGTTCTGATAAAATACAAAAGGCACTGCTTAATCCAAAGTGTCTTTTTACAGCCAAATCCCTGCTGTTGGTAGAACACTGCACTTCCAGAATATGATAAAGCACCTTTCAGTCACAAATTTAGCAGTAAAAAGGACTTTGAAAACCAAAAGAAATTACAAAGATAAGTAATTTAACGCTATTTTCTTGGATGTAGACAAAATGGGATGTAATCCAAACGATTCTGTGGGCTAATATCACGGAGATGAGCAGTTTCCTGTTCAAGAGCACAGAATTAGTCATTAAAGTCTGGATTAAGGCTATCACTGATACACTTTTACTTTGCCTACATGTCCTGTAGTACAAATTTCTATCTCCACACATGCACTCAGTTGGGCAACGTTTAATTTCTCTCCGTTCTCAACAAGTCTGAGAGAAGGAACCTGTTAAGTGTCTACAATATGTTCACCTTTCGCAGCGCATAATAAAGTCAACCACGCTCTTACAGCTCCTGCACTGCAAACGTCCTGGCACAGAAATGCAATCCTTGATGGGCTGAGCTCTCCTGCAGGGGGTGGTTGAAAGCATTCCCACATCTCCGGGAAGGAGCATTCCAGCACTGCCCATCCCGCCAGGCCTGCGGCTGCTCCAGAGCTCACCTGCTTCAAGCACCGGGGTGAACTTTCTGCCGTGGGTTCCACTGTGAAATTAGATTCAGGCATTGCACTCCTGGGCTCTTGTGTTCTAAGGATAATTTTTTCCCGTCTTGCTATTCTCAAGGAAATAACCAGCTCCATATGACTCATCGTTTTGTGGGAGTTCAATGCCAAGCCTGCTTGCACACAAAAGAAAATTACATAATTATGCTGAATTTTGCAAATCAAAAACTTCTTTGTAATTGCCTTAAGATTATTTGGTGTTCCGTTCTCAGAAGATGCTTCCCTGTGTAGCCATTTAGAAGAAACATTTATTACAAAAGTTAATTACAGTTTCTTAAAGAATTCAATAGGCTTTTTTTGATCTTTTGGGGTTTTTTGGTTCCAAAGAATAGCTCTCTTACACACATGTCCGAATGTTGGGGTTATGTTTCAGTTTTGCCCATTTTTCTGACAATCTGATTAAGGGAATGCCATTTAGTTTTCCTGTACATGTGTCTAGTAAGTAAAACATACTTTATTGAAGTGGTATTGGGCAAAAAAATACCAAGCACTGCATCACTGCTGTTCTTAACAGTCTCTGAATTAACTTTAACTTCAGGAAAATACTTTACAATTAAAAAGGAAGGGAAAAAATACAGAAACATTTAAAATAACACATTTCAACATGCAGATGAAAACAGACAGGACTTTCAAAACACCACTTTATTGGAGGAGAGAAGGGCTGGGAATAAAACTGATCAAAAAATTAAAGTTTTTTCCACTTTCTGACATATTTTTGTGGGGCTCCTTGGAGTCCAACACTGCCAGTCCAGCAACCACCAGCAATTTCTGATGTGTTGTTTCCTAACTTAGCCACAGTCTGCCACTTGAATCTCTGGAGAAAGATATTGTCCAGGAAAACTGAACTGGTAAAGGAGAGGAAAAAGAGCAGAAAAATCTCTTCTAATTTCTGTTATGTCCATTTGGGAACTTACCAGAAGTATCAAAAATCTCTCCTTATTTCCTCCAATAGAGTAGAACCAAGGAAAATGCCCAGTTTGAACCCAGCTCTGCCTGGTAAAACAGGGTCCTGTTTTACCAGAAGGAATTTCTGGGCTCCAGGCAAGTGGGGAGAGGCAATAAAGGACTTCTCATCATTTAATAACAAGTCGTAGAGTTCTGTTTAGGCAATTCTAATGCTTCAGAAAATTGGATTTGGATGAGGTCTCTGCACCTTAATTTCCTCTCCCCTCACATTTCCTGCAAAAGGGTTGTTCCAAAAAATAGGGAAAATAATAATATTAAAATAATAAAATAAATAAAAGCCTGAAAGCTTCCATGCTCCCCAGGGCCTCCAGGTATTTTACTGCCTTTGTAACCAGCAGAGCCCTGCTTGTATTCCCCAGAACAGGGCAGAAAAGGCCTTTTCTGCCACCTTTGGCACTCTGCCTTTCTCTGAACCCTCTGCAAAGCAGCTCTGCCTGCTGCTCACCTTCCCCATCACCCCGGACCTGGGAGCAGATCAAGGGAATTGCCAGCGTCCCTGGGAGCAGAGCAAGGGAATTCTCAGCCCAGTTCTCTTTTCCCTCTGCTTTGGGGACCACGCTGAGACCTTGCACAGCCACCAGACAGATTCCCAGCTCCTGCCTGCAGCCTGGCTGAATCCCAGCCTCGTAATTGTATTCCACTTAGCCCAAATTCTCCCTGTAGCTCAAGTGGGGCTGTGTGCCATTTTTGGAGCTCTGATACTGTGGGTATAAGCTCCCGGTGAAACTGAAGAGAAAGGCAGGCAGGATTTGGTTTGCTGCTCTAAAGCCACAATGTACAATGCAGCAATTGTTCAGGAAAGCCACTGAAAGCACCAGTAGTGACCTGGGCTGGAATTCTGGCTCCAAAGCTGCTGCGGTCCCATTACCTGACTGGTCTGTGACAGCACTTGAGCTCCTGTTCAGCTTCATTCAAAGTGGTGTGGAATGAAAATATTTTGCTATGGAATCTGGGAACCATAAGCAAACGCCCAATATGAACTTTAGAATAACACTCTCCCTTTCCGAAGGTTATTAAGTGGCTCCACTTTTATTTCAGTAGGGAATTAAAGGTTTTCAAAACTTTGTTTTCCACAAAAAGGGAATTTCAGTCAGTAGTGGTATTTGCTTTTCAGGCACTAATGTAAATCTTACTCTTGGATTTGAGGAGTGATCTGAATCATCCAGAAATTCTAGCTTTTTAAACTTGATTAACACCTTCCAGTCATGTGAATCTTCATTTTTACTTGAAATATATTACTAAACATTTTCAGTTCTCTGCTTCACAATTAGCAAACTGATTATGAAGCCTAAAGCGAGATAAACCAGTCAGAAGGGCTGACATTTCCAAGATAAAAGCAGTTTAACATGAGTTAAATATGAACTATTAAGCAGTAAGAATTTTGAGACTTCCAAAATCTTTTGGTGTTTAAAATTTAAAGCCAGAACAGAGAAGAATAATTAATAAGAGGAATAAAAGTAGCATGTTGATGCATATGGGAAGACAGAGTCTAAGTATGCATACAAAAAACTGCTCTTGGAGAAAGATCATCAGAACAGGAATAAATTGAGAAAAATTATGTGAGACAGAATTAAGAGAGACAGACAAAAGGAGGGTAGTGGAAGAGAAAGTAAATTGACATCATTTCCTGCTCAGCATTTAAATTCTTTTCCTTTAGCTCACGGCAGCATCATGAAATCAGCATTTTCTTTTCTCTATCATACCCATGCTAGTAAAGTTCCTGGTGCTGGGATTTGCTGCTAAGTTGACAGAGGGATTTTGTCAGCAATTTGTTCTGGTTGCTCACTGCTGGCCGGCCCGCTGTGATGTGTGTTCACACAGAACATATTTGTTTGCTGCAGCGCGGGAGGAGCAGGACGGGGCCACGGGAGCGCTGGGGACACGCTGACCTGCCCCGGGAGTTTTCCTGAGCTGCTGTGACGTGGGGAAACTGCTCTTTCAGCGATGGTGGGGAACCCCACGGCAGCCCCAAATGTCACCTCTTCCCCCTGCTGCCAGCTAAATGACCCAGCTGCCCTGGCAGGGGAGCTCCGTGGAACACGGGAGCGCTGAGAGCAGAGCTGCTGGACGATAACCCCAAAGGGGGAGCCACAAAAGCCTGCCTCAATTCTTTCTCTTTTTCTCCCTACCAACTCTCACGCCTTAGGGAAAGTCACTTAACTCCAGTAAAAACCCACTGTACCTCCAAGGAAAAGATTCCAAGCCAAAATAAACAGGCCTGCCCAAACTGATCCAGTCTCCACAAGGATTTTGTCTGCTGCTCTGAAAATGCAAAAGCTAATAAAAGCTGGATAGCTGGGGTGTGGGGTGCTTGAACAAGTGAGCAAGATGTGTATTACGGGCACCTGTGTGTGTGTGAATAGTTCACTTTCTACAGCAAGAGCACGAGGGTGCCCAATTCTGGCTGTAGGAGCGCGTTATCAGCACGAGGACAGTTACAGTGATCACCAAAGTGCACTGAGTGGAAAACTGCACCTCCACTCAGCAGCAAGGAAATGCATTCCATTAGGAGTTAGTAAATAGATTTGACTGGAATTTAAGAAATACATTCGATTAGAAGTTAGTGAAACCAAACACTTTCCGTCAAGCTGGAATTGGGCATTGCCGTTTGAGTTTCTCCTGTAGTTTTTGGCAGTCCTCTCACAGTGGTTCTGTGTGGCAGGACAGCCAACGAGCCCTGTTTTCCCTGGACTTCTGGGCCTCCTGAAGCAGCCTGGCTGCCTTGCTTTTCAGTCATTGGTACCATTTGCATCTGCTGTACCTGATTGTCTCTGATCATTTTCTCCGGTGATAATGGTTTACCTTTTCCTTTTGAATTCCTGCAGATGTTTGCTGATTACATGCAAACTGCAGCTGCCTTTTAAACAAGCTACAGATTTGTTCCAAATGCACTGGACATCAGAAGAGAATTTCACTAGCAGCAGGTTTTCCAGATGATGAAGAGACAGAATGCTATGAAAAACTAATTTACTTTTTGTAGGAGGTAGAAGGGCTCTGTTCCTCTGGGCCTTTATTCCTGGGAATGCCACTTTGCAAATGAAACTCACCACACAGACTGCAGGAGAAAAAGCACCATGAATACTAAGTCAGCCCTGAGTTGCACAGGAATAGAAAATGCATTGGTTCTAGTTAAAATCGATTTTTGCCTTGGAAGTAAGTATTGGATTCACTTTCTGTCTCTCTCCCCAGAACACACTTTGGGCAGATGGAAAATATCACTGTAACTGCTGTATAGTGAAGTGGTAAATAAACAACCAAGCAGCCCAGAAATCATGTTGGGAGTGTCAGGGAAACTCTTTCTCATTGTTTCCCTGCAAAAGGGGTAAAGCTTTTGGAATGAATTCAGGGAGTTCTTCTGTGTTGATCCAAAAAATGAGCAATTCCTCTTCTCCTCCATCCCTCAGTAGTAACAAGGTATAATTGGAGCAGAGTGGTTTCCAGAACTTTAGAGTCCCTACAACCATGGAATTATCAAAAGAAAAGGGAAGAAATGGAACATGAGCCAATCCATTTATGTTCTGAGCAGAATTTTTTAAAAAGCTTTTCATTTTCCTTTTTAAAAACACAAGGTCACAAAGGGTTACATGCAATTATAGAAACAAGGTTTTGTATACTGCAGTTATAAACAGAGCAGTTGCTGGATTCTTCAGGATTCTCTTTAAATTAAGATAAAATAAATCACTGATCCAAATTTTTTTAGTCATTACTGACTTGAAATAAAGATGAATATTGATGATTATTGAGCAGCCAGAGGGGGACCCCGTGGATACCCAGAGCGGGTGAAGCTGCAACAGGAGATGCTGAACCATGAAATTGTTAAGAGTGAAAAAGCCCTGTAAGATCCTCGAGCCCAGCACGGCCAATGCCACCACTGACCCCTGTCCTGGGCACCGTTTCTGGACACGTCTGAGCATTCCCCTGAGCCCTTCCAGGGATGGGGACTCCACCAGACCCTGGGCCGGCACCTGCCCTCCACCCCCAGTGCAGAAACCTCTCCTGAGAGCCACCCAGCCTGCCTTGAGACCTTCTGCCCAAGCTGTTGGAGGTGAGAAGTGTCCCCAAAGCTCTCCAGGGGTCCAAGAGGTTCCTGTGGGGTCACAGAGGGGAGGCAGAAGGGAGGAGAGGTTCGTTTTAGTGCTGCCAATGTAGACTACACTCTAGTTAATGTTAACATTCACTGTTAATGAAAACATCTGGTGACAATTCTCTGCAAAGCTCCTTAGGTGTGAGCCGTGAAATATCAGCAAAGAACTAAAAAAAAAAATTAAAAAAAAATGTCAGGCTTTGGAAGTGAGGGGGGGAAAGAACTTCTAAGATGTAACTGATGGAGAGTCGTGGGCACAGCTCTGACACAAAGCTTGGAAAGAACATTCTCCAGCCCCAGAAATCTCCTGCCGCTGTCAGGAGCTGCAGCCGAGAGCCCCTGTGTGTGCCAGGGTGTTGCATTGACACAGCTGCCCAGGCATTCAGTGCTGTCAGAGGCTTCCCTCAGCAGAATCTGTTGCTTCCCCACCTCCCAGCTGTTCTCCTCTTTCGCTGGGGCTGTTGCAGGGCTGCACAGTCTGGTTGAAAGCATGGTAAAAGTCATTATCTCTCTATTGTAATTCCTATTTTCTTTTGTGCTCTTCGCGAGGCTTCTGCAAACCCATCCACTGCTCTGCTGCAGCGCTGTAAAAATCACTGATATGTGCCTTCAAAGATTAACTCATATTTGCTTGAATTTGCATGCAAATATTGATGAACTGAGGAACTCTTCTGCTCGGTTTTGTACATCTGCACTACTACAGGCATTTTTGCATTGTGTCACGCCACACTTTCACCCTAATCTGCATTTCCCTTATGATCTAATCAGGCTGCAGTTAATAACTATAACAAACCCCTCATGTCCCTGCTTTCAGTGCTCTCCTGAGCCTTTATGTGAAATGCCACATTTTGCATATCTACACCAAACTCTCCTGTAGCTGAATTTGGAACCTCAGAGCTTTATACTGTATAAAATGTCATTCTTCAGGCTCGGATACATTCTGATAAAATACAGAGATTTCCCAACTCCCCAGAATACAACCTTTTCTCCCAAAAAACTCTGAGGTTTTCTGTAAATTATCCCCTTTGTGGTCACACTTACTCTTTCAACACACAGAAAAACACTTGTTCAAGCTCAGAATTAGCTGTCTGCTATTCTCTTCTTTCCCTGGATCTCAGACCTGTGCACACAAACCCCACAGTCCTCTACCCTTTTTAGAAGTGAAACTGATTTTTCTCTGTTTTGATGTGAGATGTGTCAGGAGAATAATGCCTCCAAGAAAGCTGGGTGAAACTACTTTGGAAAGATTTGCTTTCTCAAGACTGGATTTTCAGCTGGTGGGCTTGTGTTTTTTCAAAATTGCTGGCACAGAAATGATCAGTTTGCTTTGCCTAGTTGAGCATGGTGAATATTGTGCCTTGGATAATTCTCCCGGGAAAAGGTACAGGGATAATGAGACTTATTCATGTACATAAAGTACGTGCAGTTAATATGGAGCCACAATTACCAGAAATTAAATTCTAAATGCTCTGTAATAAAAGCACATCTATGAAAGCCTCAGGAAAGGCAGGAAGAGGCCTCATAAAGGATAAGACAGTCATCTAATAAGGGGAATAAAGGAGAGCAGTTGGGGTAAGGGAATTGGGGTGATCACAAGCCAACACTTGCATGGCTCTGCCTCAGTCCAAGGCTGCATCCAGACTTTGTGTCTGTCACTGCAGCACCTAGGGGCCCCAAAAATCTTCTGTGACCCTTGCAGAGCTTACTAAACTCCCATGGAAGGTAAAGTCAAAAGGCTGAGAGTCTAAAGAATGTTTTTTAGAGCAAATGAAAATCTGTAAGAACCTTTGCTGAACCTTTCTCAGTCTATGAATTTACCTAGTTACCAGTTTTGCACTTATCCCTTATACACAAACACATCAAGAATCCTCTTCCTCTGTAGAATAAAAGAGAAGACTTGCCCTCCGTATTCCACTTCTGAGTCTGTGAATTCCTCAGCCTAGGACAGGACGTTTCACATTTGGGGACACCACTGTGCTGGCACCTCTTGCATTTAGAAAGTCACACAAGGCAGGGAAGGCTGATTTCAACCCCTTATGAACATGACTAAATATGAAGTTGGATTATCAGCGAGGAGATGCACTGTGCACGCAGCACTGCTCTGGGCTTAATGAGTTTAACCTGTTTAATTAATCCCAGCCTCGTGTACCACAGTGATACCAACCCAGACCACAGAGAGGGTCTCCAGACAGAGCTCCCTCCTCTCAGCTGCTCAGCAAGGAGTGCCCTGAATTTGGATCCACTCTGATGACAGCATTCAGAGCTCTGAGCGCAGACCTGAAGCACCCCAGCAGCCACAGCCCTCAGCAGAGGGCAGAGCTCATCATCATCATCATCCTCCTCCTCCTCACCCTCGGTGGCTGCCCCTCTGTGAGCAGCCAGGGTGCAGAGGCAGAAAAGTGTCTGGAAAGGTTTCCTCTTGAAAGAGCTCCTGGGGCTAAATATCAGAAGGATCATTGTGCTTTCAGAAGCAGCCTGGAGAGGCCAAGAAAAGCTTCATCTTGTCACTCATCTTTTTCCAATTTGTTTTTACTTTGTCGCTTTTTAGTGTTTGTTACCGAACGTCTGAGATCGCTGCCCTGCTTTCATAGCAGAAAACATTAAAATGAATGTTTTACCTTGAAAGTTCACTGTGTCACCACGGGGACTTCTGCTTCACTGCTAAAGGATGTACTTTAAGGCGTGGATAAAAGACAAACAATAAAAATGTTTCCTTGCTCTAGAACATTTGAAAAAATATTTAGAGAATGTTTTAATGGAGGCTTCCAGTTCTACCTTCCCTTGGCTGAACTAAAAATCTAGAAGTGATTATCATAATCATAATCTGACACTTCCATCATTTATTCATTATGAAAGAATAAGGTGGAGGGAAAACCCACAGGTTTTTCATGTGTCCATGTGTGTTTGTTTCGCAATAAATAATATTAGAATATTACAAGGTTGTGTATTGAGCACAGCTGTTTGAACTTAACTTCAATCAAGCTATAATTGGGACAAAACATCCTTTTCCAAGTTACTTACTGTGTCCTAAATGTGATAAATTATAGAAGGATGGGAAAGCAGAACAAAGACAGGACAGCTTCAGAAGAAACTGCCAGCCAGCAGTTCCTCCACATTTCCATCAGAGCAGCTCATGTCGTGCTGATCTGGAATTCAGAGCTAAATCTCAGATTTAAAAGAGGTCACATACCCCATGACAGATTTCTTGTAGAACAATCTTGATAATTTATTCATCAAGATGGTATCAGCTAGGATATGACAGTGGGGAAGGGAACAGGGCAGGATGAGGAAAGATGTGGCAGAATCAGAATGTGCTGTGCAGTTGTCAGAACAGGAGGAAAACACTACTAACAAAACATAATTTAAAATGAGAATTAAAAGTAAAAATAATATAGTAAAGGAACCTAATACATAATGTCAGGTCTGTATAACAATTATAGTGTCAAAAACAGGAGTAGAAGCAAAAAGCACTGGAGTTGGAAAATTAAAACAGAAAATAAAGAATAAAGTGAACTCCAAAACTGTGATTGAAGGGTACAGAGCAATAAGCACAAAATTATGGAGACCATAACATACATTTAGGACAAAAGATTTGAGAAAGTCTTCAGTAATTCAGAGGCAGGAAAAGGAAAAATGTCGTGTCATTTACACAAAAGTGTTGAATGAAATATCAAATGAGAGGAATATGCAGTAAAAATATATTTGCAGAAGCTAAAGAAATATGAGAAATGAAGATAAATAATGGGTTCTGTATAAATAAGTGATCAATTAATAGAATTCTATTACAGAACAGGAAACTGAACAATGTCTCAGAAAAAAACCAGAAATAAACAACAGTGTACCATTAGCAGAGAGAAAATTCTTAGGGTCACAAAGAATTAAAGAGCTACTAAAAATTAAATATGGTAGCATTATCAGTGGAAACAACAAATTAATTATAGACTGACAAAAATGATTGTAGCTTTGTTGTATTTCATCTCCCCAGTTTGTAAGTTGGGTACAATAAATTAGTGAAATAAAGTCTTGTGGCTCTCAAGAACATCTCCCTTACTTACCTTCAGTTAGTCACAATGAGTTCAGCTCCCAGGTAGGATTAAGGTGAGTAAAGGGAACCAGGATTGCACAGCTTAATTCCCAGAGAAATTGCATCAAAACTGGTTAAATGTGACAGGTACCTGCTCAAGTCCTGTATGAAGTTAACCTAATTAATCTGTATAAATCAATCTAATTAATTTGTTAACTACCTGTTAAATACAGATTGAAAACTCCTGAATAGTGTTTGCTTTTCAGGTGGAAAGAAAAAGGGGGATATAAATTTGAGAAAAAAACCCAACTATTTTCTTCTCTTTTTCTTTTCTTTTCCTTTATTTTTCTCTCTCTCTCTCTCTTTTTTT
>VWZN01017756.1:758854-785384 GCA_013396955.1 Regulus satrapa | reverse complement strand
CCCAAAATAAAAAAAAAAAAAAATCCAATAAATCTGTCTCCTTGGCTTCCTTTCGAACACAATAATAGCTATTTTTTCACAGAGGTACAGTGTTTACTAAGAAATCTGCTCCTAGGGTAAGCTATTATTACTTCAGCAGTCTCCAGGCTCCAAAAGGAATGAAAATAGTTTCAAAAATGCAAGGCATCCCTGGAATGGAGGAAGGGATGATGAATTTGTGCCACTCACAGCACCTTGGTGGCCGTTTGCTTTTCATCAGCAGCCCCCTGGAAGCAGGGCCAGGCTGAGGCAGGAGAGGCAAACCTGGGCCTGGGGAACATCTATTATTCATCTGCAGTAATTTGGGGCCTGGCAAGAGCTGATGAATCCAACCTTGAGAGTATTTTTCGGCGAGTTAAGGAATCTACAAGGGAAAACCGGTGCAAATATTCGCCCCTGCTCTAGACATGAGGCCAAGTCCTCGCTGGAATTCCACCCTCGGATGAGCCCCACCAGCAGTGGTCAGCATCGCCCTGAGAGCTGAAAACGGAACGGTGGATGTTTGGAGAAGGAGAAACAGCAGCAGAAATGAAAGGCAGAGGCTCTGACTCACTGCAGGGTCTGGAGCATCCTGACAGATCTTCCACAGCCCCAAGAAACGGGAGGGGACAGCACAGGCAAGGTGTGGGGGGAGAAAACAAGGAATGCTCAGTAAGAAAGAGCTCGCTTGCTAAGAAGAGCAAGGAACAAGAACAGTTCAGTCGAGGCAGGAGAGGTCTGACACGAGCCCAGCTCACCCCCAGCACAGCAAAGGGATCTTTGTGTATTTCTTCACAGACAGAACAGCACCACACAAGCTGCTTTATGACCTGAAATGGCCTCGGTTCCTTGGAGCTGCAGCGGATGTTTGGGATCCGGGCTGGGACAGTCCCTGCGTCTCCAGCACAGAAGCTGAGCCTCGTCCCATCACAGCACAGATACAGCAAAGGCAGCCACTGCATCTCCTCCTGGCCTTGTGCCTGCCGCCTGAAAATCTGGCTACCAAAGGAAGATTTTCCTAACAAATGGAGTTCGTGTGCTGGTTAATGCACTTGGGAACACACAGAATTTCTGCTTCATCCAGCCAAGCAGAAAGGAGCAAACCAATCTCAATTTTCTCTTTCTTCTCTGTGTCATAAGGCTAAAAATAGCACAAATACTGTTCATAATAAAAATCTGCATTTATTGATTTTGAGGGTGGTGTGATGGTAACTAAATTTAAAAGTTTTGTTCATAAACACTGACTTGTCAAGTAAAGGAACAACTCTTTTAAAAGGAGAAATTAATCACTCTCATAATTGTAAAGTCTAATAAAATAAAATCTCATTTCACTGTTACTCCAACCCCTTATTACAAGCTACAATTTATACTATATTACAAATCCTCCTAAAGGTAATAAATTTGGCACTGAAAAAATTAATACAAAAATCTAATTACATTTAATTTGATCGAATTAGAATGGATTTTTTTTTTCCTGTAATCTCACTTAATTCAAAACATTTGTGAAACACCAAAATCATTACCAAGGCCTATAAAACCCCACATCTAAAGTTACAGACTTGAGTAAATGTCTACCTTCCTCTCCACCACAGGAGAGGATAATGGAAATCCCATGTTCTGGGCCAAATTCTGCCACAGGCAGAACTTTGTTGACTCTGCTGCCCTCACTCTGTGTTCTTGGGACCCACAGTTTGAAAGGCAGACAAGAGATGGGGCACAGGGAGTGCAGAGGGCTTCTACGAGTCCCTGTTTCTCTGAAAAGATACAGGAATCTCACTGCTGTTTCTCTGCAAATGGAGAAGAATCTCACTGCTCGTCTCATCAGATTTCCCCTGACAGAATCCCTGATCCGCAGGAGTGAAACCTTTTCCTTTTCAGGCGAGGAGCTTTGTTCTGCCATGAGCCTGCGTCCGGTGTTCCACCCACTGCTGCTATCCCTGATGCTGATTTATGTGGAACGGGACAGTCGTGCTCTGCACTGCTCAGCTGAGGAGTTCAATCTTCCACCTGACGGAGAAAATCTGCTTTAAACCAGCTCCTCTTGTGGGCTTTTCACAGGGTGAAATTTAAGCGAGGTGAAAACCCCAGGTACTCAAACTCAACGCTTTCAACAGGAGGAACTTTTTAAACGCTGCTTCTTCTCTCTTCTACAAGGCTGTTTTTTCTCCCTTTTCCTCACAAAGCTGGCCCTGTGAGCTCTCTGATGATTATTCTCCACACAGATTCCTCTGAAGAGATCTGATGCTCCCTCCTTGAAGTGCTCTGCTCGTCCAAACTCCGCTCACCCGAGAGGAGAAACTCCTCCAGGGAAAGGAACTTTCCTGGTGTCAAAGCCTCCTGCACGGGTACCAGCTGTGGCATGAGATGGAACAAATTATTCCTCCCTGCTGTTGGCCTCCAGGCAGCGTTTCCAGCTTCCAATCCCCGATCCCTGTGCAGCTCAGGGGGTTTTGTTTGATTCCAGTGAAAGGTTGGGTGATGCATCTTGGGCATCTCCGACACCGCTGACGCAGCTTGGACAGAACTTTCTGAGCAAGGCTCTTCTTTCCTTGCCTTTCTTCCCATCCTTGTGTGCCTCAGGACTGGCTTTCGGACATCCCCACAACCCAGGAATGAAAAGAAAAGAAAATTTCATTCAGAGAAAGAACAGCCACCATTTATATGCTACGCATAAAAACAAGTTCTACACAGAAAATATTTAGGCAGATTTTTTAAAATTAACACCTTAGGCTTTCTTAAAGATTGATTCACTTCAGTGACTCAGTATATCATAGTTTTCACTTGATTTTTTTTTCTGTGCTGTGAAATAAGCTTGGTTTATGTAGCAAAAACATTATGATTTCACATTTAGCCGCATAGAAATTGCCTTCTGTTCAAATTCATGCTTCTCTGTAAGATTCCAATACCTTCCAGTGAGCAGCAGTTTATTATCAGAACAGAAAAATGCATTCCGTGACCAAACTGAGCCTTCCCATCACAAGCTGGGACCACTTTGTATTGACCAGATGTCAGAACCTAAAGAAATTTTAGGTTTGCATTTGGTATTGACAAAATCAAATTGCATTAATCAGCTGAGATCATCTCCAAATGATTTTACACAGTTTTGTCCAGTGATTATGAGGATTTTGCAAGTTGAATTTATATGCGAGCAACCTCCAGGAAACCAAAGCCTTAAACTACTTGCACAAAACCCCCTCAATACCATTGCTCAGGGTCATGTTTGCTGTGTATACAAAATTAAATTCTGAGTGTGTTAACAAGGTTATATCATCTGTTGATTGAGTTTATTGGCAAAATGGAAAAATTCCAGTTAATATTTACTTTGGGTTGGAATAGAATTTAATATCAGTTTTGCATTTTGAAAAAAAAAAAAAAAAGGAAATATGGAAATCTGAGAAAAATCTCAAAATCTTAATAATGTGAAGCTATTAAAAGGTTCCCATATTAGTATTCAAGAGATATCTCAATAATATTCAAATAAATCACAAAACAAAAAAAGCACACAGAAAGCTGGCTGAACCCAAATACCTTCTGAAAAGCAAATATTTAAAAGTTATTAGCATTCACACAAAAATATAAATATCTATAACATTTGCTTTAGCTTGATTTAGTTAGTAAAAAAAAAACCAAACTAAAAACAAAGGAGCATTCCTTTTTTCAGGGGATTGCTTTTTCTATAAAGGACTTGGCTTTTTAGAAAACAGGTTTGAACAGTTGTGTGCACAAGACTGACAGATGTGTCTCTATAAATTTATGATTGCAGCTGTTTATATATGTATATAAAATTGTGAATTCTATCACACTGGAGTCAAATATGAATTTACTTAACCTCTACAATTAAAAAAAAATAACTCCATCCCAGGGTTCCCCTCTTTGGATGGCATTTCTATAGTTACTATTTAACATTACTTCAGTTTTAAGAATGGCCTCTAAACGTTCTGATTCACTGCTATGAAAGAAAAAAAAAAAAAAAAAAGGCAACAAACCCTAAACCATATCAGTTGATGAATGCTCAAAAGAAAGTTTGTTCTTCATAATTCTTAAGACAAAAGGTAAAATTCAAATGGTGCTTTCCAGCAACACAAACCCATTTCAGACGCTGGGACTCTTACCAGAAAACACGGATCCTATCTTCCTGCCCATTAAAAATAACACCCTATCTCCACAGATTTCAGAAGGAGCAGAATAATTTATTACAGGGGAAGCTAAATGCGAGGCTTGCGCTAAACTCTGTTCATTAAAATTGCATTCTGGAAGGGAAGCCTCCAAGAGCTGGAGCTGTGCTTGGGAAGCAGCACAGAAGGAGGAACCCCAGCCTTGCAGGGACGGCCCTGCCCTGGTGTCGGGAGGAGCAGAGGGAGCATTCCCCAGATTTTGTTCCTCTGCATCACGAGGAAAGATGAGCAGCTCCTTCAGCACCTTCCTGCAGGGATATCTGAGCACCCAGACGTTTATAAACAGATGGGAAGGGGGAGAGGCAAAAGTCTTCCTGTGACCAAAATAGGATTTTTTTTCCTTAGGAATTTCAAGAGTTCTGAACAATCCATCTCCAGGTCTGATCTAATGGGCTTGAAATGATCCCCAGCACCAGGCTGGGAAATAAACACATTTTTGGGCTGCATGCTGGAATGCACAACGAGGGGCTGGGAGGCTCTGAGGAGAAAAATCACAGCCTGAATGAGTTTGCATTTGAGGTTTTATGTATTTTCAATGTAACCTTTACATATTACAGACTCTTCTGTAGGTGGCAAGCAGCTCGCTTAAGATGTTTCTTTTACTTGAAAGAAAAAGCCTTAAACCAAATACCAGCAAAGTGATTTCTCTTATTTATTTGCAATAATGTTCTAGCAGTATAAAAGGGGCGTAAAGGACGTGCTGCTTTTCCCAACTCATGATCTTTCACAATATTTAAATGTTGTTTAACAACAAGCAAATAAAAAGAACATTTAATATGAAAGCAGCTACTGAACTGATAAACATGATTCTGTAATTGAAGAATATTTTAATGTTATTTTTATTTGTCCATTTCCTCATCTACACCACGATGGCATTATGACCGTCTTCAGTAGGGTGAGAATGAGAAAATGCAGCATAAGTGCACGAAAATTAAAATAATTAGCATGAACATGCTGTCTCTGCCATTCCTACATAAACCATATCCACTTCTGCTGCGTGCTGGCATTTATTTACTGCTGAATTTGCAGTTGCAAAAGTGGCCATTGCTAAAGTTCATCCTTTGGAGCATCCAAGCTTACTGATTGCCAGAGAGGTAAATGCAATAGTTTGACAAATCCCCCCAAACTGCTCAAAGAGTCTACTCAGCAAAGTCTGAGCATTGTTTCAATGTCACTTATGCAGGTTTGCAGAAAAAGGGCCATGACAAGGGAGAGTGTCTCGCTGCTTGCTCCCAGCTGTAATGGCATTCTATTAAATAAAATTACATCAGCATCCATCTTTAAAGCATCAGTCCCTGGCTTGATCTTTAATTTGATTTGTTTGAAATCCCAAAGGTTTAAACTGAATCCTGTACTTTTGCAAAAGCAAAGCACTGCCTGATTGCTGTACTAAACACAGATGTTGCTGACTTGCACAAAGATCCTGTTTTGTTTTCCTTGTTCAAAAATTAGTGTGATCTTTAAACAGCTGCCTTGTTGAGTCCACAGGTAGCTGCACTTTATTTGGAGGGAAATAATTCCTATATATAGCACCCATATGTTTCTCCCCTTTCAAAGGCTTAGTGGAAATTAGGTAAACAAACAAAAGATCCTACTTCAAACTGCAATGCATAGGGCAGGCTGTGCTCCTGCAGAGATGCCAGAAAGAATTCTGTGAACCCCACATCAAGTCCAATAGCAGGTAACTGGGGTCAGAAGTCTTTCCATTTACTTGGTGATGAAGCCAACAGCTTTTGGCTGCGTTTAAATCCTGACACTTGGGGAAGAGGCTGCAATATTGGGGCCTTCAGGTGGCAGTTCAGCTTTCCAACGTGCTCCCAGATGAGCAGGGAAAATGTAGTAACGAATTGAAGTCAGTCTTTTACCTGATTCACATCTGCATTACAAAAATAACAATAGCTCCCAGGCTGTGAACAACAAGCTTTTGGAGAAATGGGGTCAGGAATCTTATCATCCTGAGTTAGAGATCACCTTCTCTCTTTTTCTCAGCCACATTGCCACACATGCTGCCAGATAGTATTTATTTCATTCTTACACAAGTACAAAAGAGGCTCCTATCAAATCCCTGCACTTCAAGTTTCAGCTCCTACAGCATTTGCTTTCATTTCTTGCATTACTTCTTTACAATTTTTGCTTGATTTGAGTCTTACATTTGTGCCTTGTCAGAATACTATAAAAATCTCTTCAGTTTGTGATACGGGCAAGAAACACTTTGATGCCTCTGATGTTGAGTCCCAGCTTAATTCGTAAGCGATAAATTGGAAGGATTAATCTCGGGGCCCACATGGAACATCTCAGAACCAGATCACACTTTGGCAGGAGGGGCAGGCTCGGCTCTGCAAAGCCCTGCATTGACAGTGGGTCTGGGAGATGCTCCTGGGGAAAGCTGATTCATCTTTTATCATGGTGGAAATATTCATGCTTCGGTTATCTCTCATGGAAAAACAGCATTTTCAAATCAAAGGGTTCTTGTGGACAGCTATGAAATCAGATTTTTTTTGGAGTCACTGCTCTGCGTGTAAGAATCGTTTTTACCTGAGCCAGTGCTCTGAAGAACAGGGACTGTGTCCATCCAGCATTTCTGGGTCCCAGAGGTGTGAAAACAAAATATGGACAGGTGGGTGCAGACTGCCATGTAATTATTGCTACAATACAAAATACAAAGCATTGGTAATCTAATGCATCCTCACCATCAGCACGTTTCACTGCAGACAAACTCCTCAGTGGTCTTTGCTGCCTTCATTAGGAGGTCAAAGGAACAGAGGTTCTTTAATTCCAGCTCTTCAGGCAGACAGGTTCAAAGGCACGACGGCTGGAAAGGGAGACATTACAAGATCTGGTCTGATGGATCAAGATCAACCAGAAAGTGCCAATGTGAAATAACTTTAAAGTTAAGAGAAACATATTTTAACAGATTTTTTTTTTTTTTCCTGTGCCTTTTCTACAAGCAATGAAGCAGTGAAAAAAAAAAAAAAAATCCACGCATCATGGCTCCCAGGATTCCTGGTCAGGGTTACCTGGTGGCTGCTGGTTCCTGAGCCAGGCAGGGCTCCTGCACTCTGAGCAACCCTGCCACAACCAGCCTTGGAAAATGAGAGGTCTCTACACTCCACGGGGACCGCCACCGTTTGAATTACAGCAGCCTCGGTTGGCTCTGATCTCACTGGGACTGAAACTGGGGCTGAGATTTGTGCCCTTCCAGTTCTAACCTTTGCTCCAGTCCTGCCACACGTTCAGCACCTCGCTCTGCTTTGCGGAGACTGAGAATTTCATTCTCTTCTTTTTCATACCTTTTCCTTCTACGTCCTGCAGAACCAAATCTGCTGGTGCCTCCTTGCTCCCTCCGAGCTGGAAGGAGCTGTGTGCAGGCACTGCAGGGCTCCGGGGGCTCTGCTCCAGCAGCTGCTCAGCTCGGGACAAAGGCACTCCCAGGTGGGATTTTTCACTGCTCCTCACTGAGCTCAGCTCTGTGCAAGGAGATGGGGAAAAGTTATTCCCGTGGAAGGGGAAGCAGTGACTGGCTGGAAGAAAGCTGCCTCTGTGGATAATGATCATCTCTGATACTTCTTCATCATTCCTGGAGAGCACAGCTATCAATCCGTGCCTAATCTAGACAATGTATTTCTAGCATAAAGTCCCCGTATAGCAGGAAATGACAACTGCAAAAGCTGATTTATCCGAGCTGCTCTGCTAGCTCCTATTCCATGGCAGAACAGATAATATGCTGACAGACAGACAGATTAAGGCTGAGCTCTCACTTGATCTCATTATGTGCCAACTGATGCAAGTTAGGAACTAAAGTAGTAAATTGTCATGCAGCAAACAAAACTTTTGTAACAGCTCGTAGAAATAATTTCCAGATAAAGCCAATAAAGTTCAGTTCTTTTGTTTTCTTGAAAAGTAGCCTAGACATTGACCTGTGCCACTACAGCTTTCTGTGGAATAATTCCAATAAAAGCTGCTCTACCGGAGAAATAGTTGAAAGAACAGCACTTCACTCATTCTCATGCATGCTTAAATTGAAAGTAATTAGTGACTGATGAGAGCCGATTACATCTAGGTCAAAATGCTAAGTGCAGATGTGGCCATTTACCTGAGAAGGGGTTGGAGTGACATTTGTTCCTGTTTGTTGTGCAAAAAACCAACCGGGTCTGACTCGGTTCCCTTCCAGCCAAACAGAGCAGAGCTGGGTTTTGCTGCAGTGATCCCACAGCCTGTCAGGTCTGGGGCTGATGCCACGGGAGCAGCGTGTCTGACTTCATCCAGGAAGGCAGCTGTGCCTGGGACCTGGAACCTGACAGGAGCAGAAAAGCAGAAGAGCTCTCTAGTTCAATAATATGGGGGTCGCCAATAATTTTAAGCTTTCTCAATGTGATATGGTTTCCCACAAAAAAAAAGTTTGGGTTTAGATGAGCCTATTATGCAGGAATGAATTAACAACAGCAAATTAAAAAAAAAAAAAAAAAAAACAAAAAGAAAAAACAAAGCCCCCAAAAAACCTAAAAAACCAAAACAAAAAAATCCCAAACCAACCAACCAACCAACCATCCAACCAACCAAAAACAAACAAACAAACAAAAAAGAAACCAAAAAACAAAACACACACGAAAAAAACCCAAAACCCAAAAAGCCCCTAATTAGTGTTAATCCTCCAAAAATATAGAAAATATTTACCTTTTTTTTTTTTTTTCTTGTCCGTTTCATTGACTTTGAAAGTCAATCCTTTTTGCTGGCTTCATTTTGATGCTTCATTAGCTGGTGGGTCACCACCTTTCGCTCCACTGAGTAGTGGTTATTTTTCACGCCAACACGGACAGAGGATTCAGACCTGATTTGTACTGCAGGTAATAAATAGCAATTATCTGCACCTTTTTGTGATGTGAATCGCTGTCTCTGTATTAGGGGAACTAAATCTTTGTAACTTTGATGAAAGTGGATTAAAGTATAACCAGTCCTTCTCTGGTAACTTACTGGGGCAAACACTTAGAGGTCATGCATTCAATTTGGTGTAATTACTGTCAGTTTAATGATGAAGATGAAAGAAGATAGTGTATACTTAATCAAGCAGATAAGCATATGAAGCTTTTGCATTAAAGATTTAATGGAACAATAGACACAGAACTGGAAAATGTGGCTGCTCTCCTTTACTCAGAGTGCTCAGGACAAACAGTAAATCCTTTCTTCTTTTTCCTCCATCCTTTTCCTGGAGATACTATGACAAAAATCAGGGAAAGAGGAGACCAAGGTCAGCTTAAAGCAATGTAGTTAAATTTCACTTTTTTTTCCCCATAGATAACAAACGTGAAAGGTGTCAGAATAGATGCACAGGACTTTGAAACTCCTGGAATAATGAAAGGGTGGGGCTGGTGGGAAATTAAAGATCCCCTAATCCAACCCCCCATTCATGGACACTGCCACCTTCCACTACTCCAGGCTGCTTAAATCCCCAACCACCCTGGCCTTGAGCACTTCCAGGTTATTTATAGAGCAGACACAGCATTGCCACGATGGCATCAGCTTTGTTTTCTCCGGCTGTAACGATACCACCAGCAGAAACGCAATCTGTCGTAGTTCACAGACTTAAACTTCAAACTTCCATTTTTATCTACCTTCAAAAGCGCCGGTGATCGCTGGGGTGTGTGCGGCGTGTAAAATTCTGCATTTCCTCGTCCTCGCAAGGAACTCTCACTCAAGGCTGCCTCTTTCTGGGCTGAGAGGCTCAGCACAGGCGTCGCATCCAAACCCGTTCTGCCGCCTGTCCCTTGGATGCAGCACTTCCCAGTGGGCTTTTCCTGGCCATGCTTTACATGCATTATCATGCTCTGCAGGAAACTCAGCAAGCACAGCAGCTTGCCAGAGTGAAAGCAGTTGGTTGGGGCCTCTTGTAATACAGCAGTTCAGCAGTTGAAAGGATTGTCTGTACATTTTACAGCGAGGGAAAAAAAAAAATAGAAGTGTTGAATAAATATAGTCCATGGAGTGGGAAACATGAGCATGAGCCTGGAGTACTCTGAGGAATGCTAACACAGAGCCAGGATAATGCCACCTCCTGCTTCTGGCAAGATTATTTTCCTAGTCTGAGAAAATGATAGGGCCACAAGTTATACGAAAGGAGATAGCAGGAAGCAGAAATACATTTTTCTTTAGATGTGTATTAAGAGAAAATACTGATGATTATTGAGACATATGGCACAGCAATTCAACTCCAAGATTCTGATCTAAGATATAAAACCTCAAACCAGGATTAGGCTCCGAAACACACAAGGAATTTAAGTTTTAATGTACGCCCTCCTCTTCATCATTTTCTATTTACTAATGTGGGTGATATCCCAGTTGGATAAAGTCTGTATTAGAGCAGAATATCGGGACTTTATTGTCACCATAATTCCATTCAGACTGATGAGCAGCAGGGCCTGATACACAATTCTGCCCAGTGCAGTATTTAGAACAATATTAGTTATTTGGTGCATCTGCTTAGAGCCTCCAAAGGCAGTGACTGAAATCCCAGAGACAACTGAAGGCAAACAACGGGAAGGGACACTGTAGGTTTTCTAAACCTCAGATAATTGTAAGATGAGCCTTAGTCAAACATCTCACTGTGTCATTTCTGTTTGGGAATGCAGTTGTTCACCTTCTGCCACGACAGCTCTGTTTACCTGTGCAGCTCCAGTGGTTAAATATCTCCTGCCTGCAACATCTGTTAAGAACTGGAGGGGTTTCAGACTGTGAACTGTAAAACTCTGATAACAAGACAGAAAGCCTGGCCCAGTGACCCAAAACAAAGGAAGCAATGGATGCAAAAGGGTAATGCTGGGAGAAAGAAGGGAAGTTCTGAATTAACCTGGGATGATTATGTGTTCTGACAGAATGAAGTAACTCCTGCTCGCTGTGCTAAAGCTACATGGCAGCAGAATGGAACAAAAACAGATGTAGACTTTGCAAGCAGTAGATAATAGAGTCTCTTCTCTCATACATGAGTAAATAGAGCTGCTGGGATAAATTCTGTCAACAGCCACTAAAAATACAAGTAATTAGACATATATTTAATATGCTAGATTTAATACATATTCATTTGAAAAGTCCATAAAGCTATAGCATAAAATCCCAGAGGACCATGCATGCTTTCTGTAGGACGTTTTGTTATGTTTATCTCCAGGATATATTACCCCTATTACAGCAGCTCCTGGTGCAGCTCTGCTCCATCCACATATCACTTCATTAAAAGCTGTGCAACAGCTGCATGAAGAAGGGTTTTGCTTGCTTTAATCCCCCTGTGCTCCTGCTGGTTCTTCCAGCCATGCCCCTCATGGCTGGAGGGACCAGCAGAAGCCATAACCCTCATGTTCCTGGGTTCTGCTGGGCAGGGAACTCTTGCTTCTCCCAGAGGGATGATTTCTTGTCTGCTTTGGATTTCTCACTTTCACCGGAGTCTCCTGGCACCATTAAACAATTTTATATTTCCCTTGTAGCAGCGGGTACAGCGCACTGTGCAAATATCCCCCAGTACTCCCCAGCTCCTGCCCTCCCCTGGCCTCTGACCAACCTCACCCTGGTGAAATGGAGTGCAAACAAAAAACTCTGCAAGCACCAGGAGCACAGTCCCAGCAGTTCTGCACATTCCCAGCAGTTCTGCACAGCCCCTGGCTGCTCTTACAGCCTGTGCTGCTGGTGCCACTGCTGCACAGATCCAGCCGTGCCTAAGAGCAAGGCTCAGACGTGCCAGGGTTCAATGTCTGCATGGCAAAGCCTTTTCTGTGCACTTAAAAGTGCCTAGAAATCTTTTCAGGTCTGCACTGTCCTTCCAGACTGAGAATATTCCATTCCCCCACTCAATTTTCCAGTTAATTTTCTTTGTTAGTGACAGTTAGTCACAGATAAATATGGCAGCAATAGTTGTGCATTTTCATGGGGAGAACAAAGCTCTGCAGCTCCTAAGAACTTTTCCTGTTCTTTTCAAGGACTTATTGAAATTAATTTTGAACTATGAGAACCTTTTCTGGGCCCTAATTTGAGCCAAGTCTCCTAAAGGACCGGTCTGTTTTATATGGTTTGCACATTTGAGAAAAGGGAAGCGATGCTTCACTCGACTGAACAGAACTGTGTTGATATTTCAAGATGATGGTTGAAATTCTGGCCATCACAGGGTCCCAGAGAAATGATGCCTGAGAATGTCATGTTATTGATTGAAAATGTGGATATTACCATCATGTTTTGAAAGCCACAAGAAGTGAAAACAAAAATAATAATTCCCCAAATGCCACTGTAATAAATAATATACCAGGAATCATTTCAAGAGATTGCAATGTATCCTCTGAAAATTTCCTCTTGTGACATTCAAGACATAGCAAGGTGCTTTTCCTGGGATTATTTTTACAAATACTTCTACATAAATATTCTCAGTATGTAATACCCTTCTTTTCTCACATCCCTCAAACTGTTTGCTATCATTCCACTGAAGAACACTTTGTGCTACCAAGGAATTCCTGGAGCCCGCTGGCTGCCTCTAAAGGAAATGGTACCCAGGTTTGTGCCTGAGAGGGATCCCAAGGAATCTGCCATGCAGATGAAAATCTGACAGCTGCCCCATTACCAGAGTTATTCCACTCTGGTGGAAGGGAAGAAAAGCTGTGTTTATTTATGTGAGGAGTTTCTTTGGCTCTGCAGTTGTTCTCTGCTGCTATTACTGCACCCACCAGCATCAGATGAGCCCAGCCCTGGTTTTCAATACAAGTGCACTGTAGCAAGGTAAAATGTTAAGTTAGGCGTGCATAAATGTTTCTGATGTGAGTCTAGTGGAGGATGTTTGACTGGCAGGCAGGCAGAGGAAGGTCTATTTCCATAACAACAGGCAGTGTTGATAGAGGGTTCCTCCTCTTGTGCCGTTCCTTCCCCTGTGCCTGGCCAGCAATGGCAGGCAGCAGAGCAGCTCAGTCTCCAGGACACTCACCTCAACATCTCCTGCAAAACTGCAAAAGAGCTTGCAGATCTCTCTGCAAACCACTGGGCTCTCAGATTCTTCCCTGAATATTCTCCCTGAGCAGCCAAGGCATGTTTGAGTGCTGAGGACTTGGCCACCATCAGGCAGAAGGGTGGAGACCCTGCGTGGCAGAAAGGGGAAGGTGAAGATCAGGCCAAACATCACCTGCCCAGAGTTCAGGGTTCTCACCCTGCACCCTCACCCCTGAACAAAGGAAATCCCTTGCAAGTGCCTTGTGTGGGAATGTTCTTAGAAAGAAATGGACATATCATAAAAGAAGGGCTGTATAAAATCAGGGCTTGCTCTGCTCAGTTAACAGCTGCCTTGTCACTGCTGGGTGCAGCTGAGTGGTTTGTGAGCTCCAGGTGAAATCCACCCTGAGGATGAGGGTTCGTTAACACAACAAGTTATTCCTGGGTGAAAAACAACTGCACCTGCATTAAACAAGAAATCTGTTCCATGGGAGTCAGTGAACAAAATGTGTAAACTAACCAAGAATAGAGAGAGTTGATGGACAAGGAAAATGCCTTTTACTGACCAATAGAGTGATTAGCAAGAAAACTATTGATCAATTGGAGTTACACACGAGGTCTGTAAAAGCTGTATAAAAATGAGTTGTGTGAATAAAGAATGGGCAATTCCTTGGTTCATACTGAAGCCTGAGTGTGCAGTTCCTGCTCTTCTCAGAGTGTCTCAGCCTAGGGAGACATTTCTCTCAATGTTTCCCAGCATTTGATCAATGCTCTCAGGCACAGGCTGGATCCTGGGGTCACCTGGAGGATCAGAGCTGCACTGGATGACCCCTGGGGTCCCTTCCAACTCGGAATATTCTGTGATTCTCCAAGATTAATTCAGCACATAAACTGAAAATCCCTGCAGGGAAGGAGAGCTGCTCCACCCTTGGGATTCCAAGGCCTTACCAACCTCATCCTCTCAATTTCCTAGGCAAAGAATGTACAATGACAAATGAGTGAAGTGTTAAAAATTAATGCCCTTACGTGGCAAAGTTAATTAACATTACTGCCCAGCAGACCAGGGTCACATGTGTGTAAATGGTGTGGTTTACATCTCTGTATTGTCCCAAAATATCTGCCAGTATTGCTGCAGCACACAGAGCTGAAACACTGCAAAGACTGGAAAGTTGATTTCCTTGACAATTCTTAGAGGTCCTGTCTGCCACCAGCCTCAATGTCTGTTGTTATTATGTGGTGTTTCTGTATGGTGTACAAAATGTCTGGCTGGGAGCAAAATATTGCAGTATGTCAAATAGAACAAATTTAATAGCAATCAGCTGCACTAATTGGAATGACAGTGACATTCTGCACTACACTTAAGAGTGGAAATACCTTACAGACAAGATCCTGACATTTGACTGAGACTCCCTGTCCAGGCTAATGGCATTGTCTAGAAATGCTGCAATCATTCTCTGCGAAGCACAGAATTCACAGTTATAATATTTACAAGATATCTTAAGACTTTGACACAGAAAATTCTGCTTATAGAAGGAAAAAGGAGTTCTCTATTACTCTGTGAAAGAAGGTACTCCTTTTAATTTAATGTAAATGGAAAAAAAGGAAAAAAGACCAACAGCACTATTGACTTAAAATACATGTATCCTCTGCTCCTATATTGAAATTCAGGATTCTTTATAAACACAGTTTCAAAAAATAGAGAGTTTTTTTCCCCCTTATTTTTTTCTGAGACCAAGCAAAACACATTCTTTGTGTCAGCAGCAGGGACAACTGGTACTCACCCAGCAGCACCAGGAGTCCTGGCCAGCTCCCACACCCCTATTCCAGCTCAGGGAGATGAGCTCTACACTGGCTATAAAACCAAGGTTTAGTTTGCACTGTCCAGTCAGTCTGGTAAGACTGAAAGTGTGGTGGAATTTTGACAGAGGAGAAGCTTGTTCACTAAAATAAAAATCAATCAACACAAGCAAGGAGGATTGCAAGAGAAATTATAGGATGTGTTTTATTAGTGCATAAAAATTAAGAGTTGATGGCAATGAACTGGACTAAACGCTGCTTTGGGATGGAGGCTGCTCCCTTTTCCAGGCAGAACCCAACTCAGAGAAGCAATTTAGGGTGGCCCTCAAGTACTAGCAAACAGAACTCCTTCTGGATAAAAGAGTGCTTTCCAAAGGCAGCATTGTGGGAATAAAATTCTGGAATCTTCAATCAGCTCAGGGCAGAAATCAGAGTACAATTCAAAGCAAGCTCAGAACAGGCACCTTAATTGTGGCACAACCACTGTGACTGGGATGAAAAACTTCAACTCTGCCTGTGCAGAGGAATCTTGTGCTGAGACTCCCCCCATGCAGCTCCCTTAAAACTGAGAACTAAAACCAGCACACCGAAAATGAGGATGTTGAACATTCAGATCTCAATCTTTCTGCACTCTTTTATTTTTTATTTTCCTAGCAATTAAATAGGATAAACTTTTAATTAAAAAATATTTTTAAAAAACCACACTGCACAGAGCTAGGGACATGAGCAACTTGCAATGATAAAGAAACTCAGAGTGCTTCTGCCATGTTAGTTCACTGATGATTAAACTGGTTTAAATATTAGCTATAGTTAGAGCTGTGCAAAATAGACTTTGTTTTTCAGAAATTACACAGAACTTTTCAATTTCATAGAATTCTGCACTGTCTCTGTTATGGGCTCCATTTGCAGTGCCGATTAAATAGCTTTTTGCATCAAAAATGCAAATATATACACATTTTTGATGCAAAACACTCTTTGCTTGAACACTCTTACGTCTGCTGTGATACTGGCCTGTTTGTGCTCAACAAATTTTTCTGTTCCTGGAACTTCACAGTACATTATGGGCTCAAAACAGACCCACTTGGGGATAAAGAAACCATCCTTAAAGTTATGCAAAACATTCATAACAAAATGCAAATACTGTTTACAGTTTTCAGCATCTCAGTATAGCAGCTCACATTCTAAATTGCAACCAGCCACCAGCTATGTGGAAAAGTTTTTAATCAGCCCCTGCACTGGGTGTTTGTCCTGCAGAAAGGCTGGGCCCAGAGATGGTGGATTTAGAGAGATTTAATTCTGCAGCCTGCAGAGGGAGATTCATGTCTTCAATTCCTCAGAAGGTTTTCTGGGAAGGACACTGAGCCAGGCAGGGGCTGCCTCCTCCAGGGGAGAGAAAACCAATAGCAAGCAGGTTGGGTTTGAATTCCATCAGTGTTGGAACGAATTGGGACCAAAATAACGACTGCCACCAGGCCCTTACAGAGGGATGTATTTCCATTTTCTGGGAAATACTGACCCCTGCTTCTCTCAGCCTTGCACGGGGATGGGTGCAATCCCTGCCCTGCTCCAGCACGCTCCCCTGCTCCCTCCACACTCATTTACCCTGCACTAAGGAAAACTCCTCCCATTCAGGACTCAATACTGCACTTCCCAGCATGCTGCCTCAATAAACCAATGACCCTTCTGCCAGCCTTTCCCCTGGTCAGTGCTGCCTCCTCAGGAGATGCCCGTGAACCTGTTCCTCCCCACTGTAACCAATCTCAAAATCAGTCTGGAGAGAGGGGAAGAAAAAGCCTCTTACAGTGCAAAATATTTTTCTCTCTGAGGAAGAGGCAGGGGAAGGGGCAAGGATGAGAGGCAGCTCAGGGGGGGAGCTCAGCCAAGAGCCATTTGCCAAGGAGCAGAGAGGAGTGAAGGATGTTTTACAGCACACCCTGGCGCACAAGGGCTTCCTTGGGAGAACCCTGCCTGTAGGAGGGGAGCTGCCACGAAAACTGGGAGGATCTCCTCCCTCTGCTTCTGTTTGCTGAGTTTTGTGCCTTGAGAAAATTCTCCCACCTGTTCTGTTGGACATTCCTTGCTTCTCCAGTTGGAAAATGCAGATGTTCACGGAGAACTCCAATTTCTGCTCTGCAAAGGGCATCCCCTGAAAGGGCGTGGAGAGACACAAGGCAACCATTCATTGTTTTATTCTCATTTCTTTTGTGTCACCGGACCAAACACACAGTGGAAGGTAAATGGGCTTCACAGGTGAAAAAAAATCTAAGGTTCAACAGAACCCTTGTGGTTTAAATCAGCCATCAGATTGTACCTGATCTTTCACACCTGCTGCTTTCTACACTCAGGCACCTGCAACTGATCCCCCATGAAAGAAATCTGATGAAAGTCAAAATGAAAGAAAATGATGACTGTGTTGGTACTGGATTGTAACAAAAATTGCAGGCTCTGCCTTCATTAGGAGCAAACAGGATATTAATGCAGGAAAAGTAGCATACTTTGCATGGAAAACATCTTCACGATCAAAGACCTGTTTTATATAATTTGCTTCCTTGATTATACAAGGAACTACATGTAAAATACAGTTTTGCTTTACAGGAGAATTCACATTAAAGGCTTCCCCTGCTCATCTCCTTCAGCCCCCACCTTCCCTGATCAATGCACCTCTCCTCACTGCAAGTGTTCATCAGTCTGGCTCCATCTGAAAGCCAATAATGGGGAAATCAGTGAGCAGCAGCAAAAACCTGACTAGTGAATAACCCTAAGCAGTTTGCAATACCTAAAATTAAACCTGGCATAACTTTTCTATCAGATATCTTAATCATATGCATAAATAGGCTTTAGTGAAAGGCCAACATTTTCTGACAGTCCAACCAGACCAAGACATCAGAGATGCCATTCACTAGCTGCATTTTTGTTGCCCTCCAGGTTCTCTTTGCTTTGTGTTTGGTGCTTTCAATTTTGCCTCCCAAGAAGCTGAGCTTGACCCTCTGACTGGAGCCAGTGTGGCTCACAGATAAGTAGCTGCAAGTCTGAATCACTTGCTGGGCCACACGGGGGAACAGATCAAGAGACCTTTTATCTTCTGTGTCAGTCCTTTGCCAAATCCAGGAATCAGGAATATTCAGATTTTACAGGGCAAAGCACATGGGGAGCTCAAGGCAAACACAAATGAATGGCAAAGGACAACACTTCCCTGGTAGAGTTCACTGAGATCCAGAGAAAATGAAGTTTGTCCTTTTAAAATTGTTCCTTTGTGTAAGAGGGATTATAGTGCCTGTGATTTAGTGCTTCTCTAAATGGCTGCTGCTGTAAAAGTCAGATTACCAAAATGAAATGATTTAGGAAGAAAATACAAGGGCAGATGCAAAGAGCCCCCAGAAGCACCTGAAATAGTTTCTGCTGAATTATTTAGCAGAGTTTTGTTCTTGTCCCCTCCTGTCAGTTGTGTCTACTCCAGTTCATGGTTATCACATTCTGGAAGAACTCCAAGTGAAAAGAGCACTAAGGCCCCTCACTTCAGCAGGTGTGGAAGCCTTGCAATAAATACAGAACTATTGCAGGGGCAAAGCAGTTTCTTCTGATTCCATATTTTAAAAAATTATTTATCGAATTCCACCTCTTTGTTAAGAGACACCCATTAAATTAACTTCAGCTTTCTATATTGTAAAGTATTGCATTAGAGAAACCTGTTTTCTGAGCACAGGGCAGTTCCTCAGGGATCTCTGGAGAGAACACTCCACTTCAGAGATGGGAACTCTTGCCTGAATTTTGCAGGGAATTTTGTCAGTGCAGGGCTGAAGACAGCCACCAGCAGGCAAGAAGAGAAGGCTGGTGGCTGTTTGAAAAATGCAACAGAGACGTTTGGAAGGCAGCTCTGGCTGAAGAGGGGGTGAAGCAGGGTCCACACTTTGCCTCCCCACGGGCAGCCCTGGAGCCTGTTCCTCCCTGGGGAAAATGCATTGGAGAAGGCTCTCAGCGCCTGCCCGAGAGCTCACGCAGCCAACTCCGAGAGGAAGTGCCTTGGAAAGGGCACGGAGCAGAAAAGATGCCTTTGGGAGAGAGAAGGAACTGGGAACAAGTTTCAAAGGGTGGCCTTGCAAACAGGGCAGATCCTTTGGAGAATCAGAGCTGTGGAAGGTGCGTTGGGGCAAGAGCACGTGGGGTAAAATGGGGGGTGATGGGTTGGAAGTATTGGCAGCATTGTGTGGCAAAAGCTGAGAGGCTGAAAAACATTTATAAGGTATTTTAAGTGGGAAGTAGGTTGGCTTCTGATAGCATGGCCTTGAGTTTTACATCTCTTCTGTCTCACCCTTCATCGAGACTGATAATGGACTACAATCTTCCAAAAGCCTCTCAGTTGCCCCATCTCTGTAGAGCTGGGTTTATCCAACACCTCCCCTCCTTAGCTCGGCACTGTGCCACCACTCCTGTTTTCTCTTTGAGGCATTTCTGGGTTTTCATCGCTTTCTGAAACACCAGCTTTCAAAAATCCCTTTGTAACACAGTTTTGCATGTATTTTGTTCTACCTCATTGATTTCTTCCCGTCCTTTCTGACATTATACATGATTCCAAATGCCGCTTTCCAGCATTTCCAAATGTGTAAATCACAAAGTTCCTTGGGATATTTCTGCCAGCACGATGGAGAGCTCAGACTGACAGCTGATTATCACCATCCATTGTTGACCCTTCACTATTCAGAAGTCAGATTCTTGTCTCCCACTCTCCTGGAGAGAGCTCTTTTCTACCAGCGTGTGCCTTAACTATCCCATTGCTGTAATAAAGTAATAATGAAGTTATGCTGCTGTGGATGACTGCAGATTACTCACTGCTGCTACGTGCCTGATGTGCAAACACAATGAGGGTGATTAAAGGCACTTCCCTCGTGCCTGCTTAAATCCACAGGGACTTGGGGAAACCTGGAAAGGTTTTCTCCCAAACAGAATCCATGCCAAGCTTTGTGAAATAGAATTTATGAAATAATTTTTAACCACCTGATACCACAATTAAATGCACTTTTAATTTTCCCAATGGTGAGTATTTAAAGGCAGGGGGTCAGCTACTTCTAGGTAATTATGAGATGAAAACATTCATGGCATAAACCAACAAATATTCTGTCAGCATGCAAAAGGGTGCTAAAGCAAGCAGTGACAATTTTCATGAACCCATACGATTGATATTAGCATTATTAAAACAAAAACAAACAAACAGAAAAGAACCCAAAATTATAATGCTTCAAGATAACATTTAATATTTATGTGGGCACTTGCAGAAGTTTTAGGGAAATATTATATATATTTATATATATATATAGTGCCTTTGACCATCCCTGGGCACATCTTTTCCACACATAAGAAGTTGCTTAAGGAGAATTGTATCACCATGGCTGCTCATATTCATTAGGGTTATATCCAATTAGAAATATGAGTGAGATTCAGTGCTACCTCTCTGTACTGTTATCCAGTCTGTTCTGGTGACATCATTAAAAGTTCTGAAGGGAGGAGTCTGTCAAGTTTCTGTTCTGATAAGGCCATCTTGGGAATGAATTAAATAATTTGGAAAACATCAGCAATAGCTGTCTGACTATATGTCTGCTTAAAAATTCTATACTGAAATCCAGCCTCTTAAAAGAAATATGGACCCACGGGATTTGTTCATTGATTCCCTTTTATTGTTAGTTTTTAAAAAAATTAAATGGTATCACCATTATTTAATACTGGGGTGTTTTAATTATATACTTTTCTGGATTATTTATGGCTTAAAAGTCCTCCTTCATTGGAAAAGGCACCTTGTTCCCCAAATTCAAGTCAAATAGAATTGACAACTCAGAGACAAAAAAGACAAAAATCCATAAAGTGAAAGTAAGCTAAAATGGAATGTAATTTCAGCATGACAATTTTATACAGCAAACCCAGGCTTTGAGGGGATGGTACTCAACAGGAAATAATCATGATAATCAAGTAAAACATTGGTGCATCTACCAGAATCATGATACGTATATCTTTATTACAGTTTCCAGAATACATGGATTAACAATGGCCAGGCTGTGATTTCATCAAATTCCTATTTTAAACGTTACATACAAACACAGAGCTGTTTAAAAAATAGAAATGCATGAGTTTTGTCACCTTTTTTTTTTAATTTTTTAAATTTTTTTTTTATTTTTTTGGCATCAGGAGTCCTATGACTTCCAAAAGAGAAATCAAATGGTGCACGGTAGCAGACTGACTGAACTTTAATAGGTTATTGTTCACATTCTGTGGCATATGTATCACCTCAAACAGCGCCCAAAGCACTCCAAGAACAAACCCTTCTCCTCTCCCACTCTCCCAGGGACAGCAGTGGGTGCTTGCAGCATGCACAAGCTCACACACCTCCCTCCCTGCAGCACAAAAGCAGCACTGTGAGACCCGGAGACACCTGAAGCTGAGACATTTGGATGCATCTGCTTTGATTTTTTTTTTTTTTTTTTTCTTTTCAATGATTTTTTTTTTTTATTTACATTTTGTGTGCATGCGTGGGCGTGTGCGGAGACACCGCAGAAGAAGAGGTTTCTCACAATACTTATTTAAAAATGAGTTTCAACTTGCAAGTACAGTATGGCACATCAGAGGCGGGCTGGACATTGCTCAGCACTCGTCCTGCCCGACCTTGCAGCACTTGGAAGGCAAACAGTAAAGTAGAGCTCAGCCAAGCCTTTGCTGAATGGGAATAAAAAAATTTAAAAAAAGCAATTTACATAGAGAGGGAAGTTTGCTCCCACAGAACTATTACCAGCCTCTAATATTTACTACTTAGATCATTCTCAGGGTAGGAAGGGCTGAAGTCACCCACCAAAGCAGGGTTTGCCTGAGGGATGGGAAAGCTGAACGCTGCAAAGTTTCCTTAACAAAAGCTACAGGAGGATTTCCAGAGCCAAACCTAAATCTCGGCCAGATTCTCAGAGTTTGGCGTGTTGTGGGATGAATTTAAAGCAGGTTACTAACGGATTGTGGCTTGGATAGAAGCCATGGAAATATTATGTTTTTTTACAGCATTTGTCTGAGGTAGTACATATACCACACACAAAAATGCAAAAATATACAGATATTCATGATTATTTGCATATTACAGAAGGGAACAATGGGAACGCTCTTGCATCTCAATTCTCAAGAAGGACAGATCGTTTCAGACCACGTTGCCCACACTGACCACAGCAGGCTAAAACCAGAACAAATGAAAATATTCCTGGGGATGCTCCCGGGAGCTGCTCGCCAGTGCCCTCCGAGGCACCCTTTCTGTTTTGGTTTTAGCCAAATAATTTGATCAACACAAACATCACCAGTGCCTGGGAAAGGATCCTGTGGAATCACAGACAAACATACATGACAGAACTTGTTTTCTCAGCAAACTGCAGAAAACTGGGGCTGAAGGAGCCCAGTGCCTTTCCATTTCTGACCTGTACACCAGGAGCTCAGCCACAGATCTGTATATTTGTGTATGATTGAAACTCTTCGTTCCCACGGCATTTGGAGGTTGAGTTCGAGTCATCTCAAAGGTAAAATTATCTTCCTCATAAATAAACTAAGAAATGTAAACAGTGTAACATCATTTAAAAAAAAACAAAAAACAAAAAACAAACAAACAAAAAAAAATCTGAACCAAAACCAACCCTCTCAGTACTTGTAACTGGTAAAATGTGAATGCAAACAGATGTGCTGGTATATTGTTAACGTCATGTCTCAGAGGACAGAGACTGAAACATAATTAGCAAGAAATTTATGTATGAACCCTCCAGTGATTTTCTTTCTGGGATTACTTTGAATACAAATATAATTTAACTGATATATTTCATTTTTTTTTTTTTAAATTAGAAAATAAGGCAAGTGCATTTCTGAAAAAGGTGCTACTCTTCTACACTTCTAGATAAACATGTGACACCTCTGAAAATTAGATCAATAATAAAAACATTAAAAATATCTGCAATTTAATATAGACTGAAAAACTATCAAAAGACAAAGTGACCAGCATCAATTTCAGAAAATATTTTCGACTTCATAAATACGAGCACCCTATATTTACATAAATTATCTCCTAAACTAGTTTTCCTTTGAAAGACACTTTTGTTCTAACAGATATGTCCATTAAATTATATAAATGTTTCAAATATGAAAAAAATAGTAGTAAAATAGAAGCATCAGATGATGTTGTTATTTTGGATTTGCCTTTTTTTCCTAAGATTTGGTTCTTGAAAATCTCTAGCCAGCTTTCACAGAGCTTTCAAAAAAACCCCAAAAAAACAAACAAAAACAAACCAAAACACCAAAAAAAACCTAACCCATGGAAATGAAAAACTTGTGCACTAATAATTACTGCTATCATATAAAGATTCTGTGGAGAGCTTTTGAGTTTTCACATAGAAAGATTATACCAATACTTGTAAATCCCAGCAAAATGCTAATTTCAAAATCTGAATCCTAAGACACTATTGATTTATATAGACATTATGAACCTAATCCTTTAAACTGGCTTTGTACATTAAGCACATTTTTATAACTGTGAATTGAATAGTTCCATGTAAAGAAGCAACGCTTCAATACAAGGCTGATGTTGACCTTGAATGAAACAGGATAAAATTCTTTTTAGCTCTTACTGATAAACAAGGAGACAAAATCCTCTTGCATGCTTTTTTTTTTTTTTTTCCTTTTTTTTTCTTTTTTCTTTTTTCCTGAAATACCATACTCTTCAGTTTGTTACTAAAACCTTCGAACAGTTTAGGGTGAGTTGACAGCAAGCATTTCATTAGGCTTCAGTGGTGTTCCTATGTTTAGAGCTACGGGCAAACCCTCTTAATTCTTCAAAGACAAGTTTTGGAAACACAATAAAAGTAAAAATAAAGTGATACTAGATTGAAAAGGAGCTGTATCTTTTCTTACAGTAATGTAGTTTGCAACTGTGAGGATTGATCCCAAACTAGTTAGGCAGTTTGAAGAGGATCTCAGCAGAGAAGCAAAAAGAATCTACTGTACAAAGATGCTTGGCTCAAGCAGTAGTGCAAAGATCCACTGCCCCAGGAGCAAAGTCCCTCCAGAGCAAGCAGTTTGTGCACAGAAATCACCTTCCAACAGCTTCCAGAGACACTAAAACCCCCGAGTTCCCCACCACACCGGGCAATAAAAGCATCCATAATAATTCCATCAATCAGTGGTAAGCAATCAAAATCTGAGAACAGCTGCTGCAGAGCAGCCTGATGCTTTAGAAGCATCCCAGCTCAGCAAATTCTGCAGCAGCTCCCCTGGAGCTCCACGCCAGGCGGGTGAGCAGGGATGGGCACACCCTGGGCACACGCTGGGGACATCCTGGGGACACAGGGAGGGGCAGCTGCCCAGCCCAGGAGCTGCAGTGCAAGTTTGGGGGCCAAAGGGAGCAGCTCCCCAGCAGTCAGACTGGCTCACTGCTGGGCACTGCTCCGGGGAGGAAACGCCTTGGGAGCTGCTGAGCACTGAAATCCACCAGTGGAGACCCCGTATTTTACCTGAGAAACAGAGGAAAAACTCAGAGGCAGTTCTGCAAAACTTTGTCGTGTAGCTTGTCTCTAAAAACCTACACGCAGGTGTTTTAGCATCATCAAAATAGGACAATCATACTTTCCCCCAAATAGCTTTATAAAGAATATATAAGTGCACAATTAGAAAAAATCCCTCCTTAGGTACAGTTAAAAACATATTCTGCCCTTGATATAATTTTGGAAAAATCCTATGCTCTGTTTTATTTAATTTATTTTTTTTTTCTCTTTTTAGCAGTGATAGGTAACTACACATCATCATATCACCAAAAGTGTAGATATGTGGTGTATCCTACTGGCAGCTAAAACAGCTGAATCCACCAGGCTTTACGCTGAGATAAGGTTTTCAGCAACCTGACTGGGGCTATGTGTTGCTTTTTTATGGTTACAAAAAAGATTCTGATAATGTAGACCAGCTCATCTCTGAATTTATTAACATACAATTTTATTATTTTTCCTTTCATGTTCAAATCAGAACTGCAAATGGAATCCACAGCTGTGCTCTTTCAACAGAACTGTATTTTCTTACCCATATAAAACATAACCTAGAAATCCCCAACTCCTTTCATGTGAGTTGCCAGCTTAAACAAAAAGGGGTGGAAAAAGAAAGAACTTAAGAAAATAAGATATATACCCTATTGTTTAACACTGTTTACAGATCTTGGTAGTTGGGGTACTGAGATACAGTATGTGGATTCTTTTAGCAACAGCTTTAAAATTACATCTTTTTATACCGTCTCATTTAATCAATACCAGTATTCCTTTATGATCATTGCCAATTTGGATGGTAAACTCTTCCCAAAAGCACATCCATTTCATTGTAAATAAAACAATTCATTAATTCTTTGGCATCAGAAGAATCATATAGCTGCAATTGCTCCGTTGTGTCGAGAACGAGACCTTTCCAAAGTTACTCGTTTGTTATCTGTAACAGAAAGAGAGAAAAAAACGAATCACCACAAGATTTGAAACAGGGATAATGCAATGTCAAGAGGTTTTCAAACAGCCCTGAAAATCATTCTGAATGATATGTAAATAAGTACGTAGGAGACTGGATCAGAGAAGTTTCACACTGCAGCTGCCAGACTGAGTTCAAGAGTTCTGCAATCAGCAATAAATTACTTTCTTGATCAGAGAAGCTGGGTGATAAAAGCATTAGGAGAATCCTGAAACACAGTCCCCTTGGAAACAGCACATAATAAATAAAAATTCTGGGTAAAAATCTTTCAAATTTTATAAATAATTTATGCACAGAATCTCTGGAAAAAATACATTTCAAGTTTCAGGAGAATGCAGTGACCAGTGCAGCAGTGAAGACCCGGTAGATGCTCCGAGTCTAAAAGCCCAAACACCTCTCACTATAATTTGGTACGGAGTTAAAAATAGAACAGTTAAATCAGCCACTTCCTAAGCATTTCCTGATTGTGCAGCGTGAACAACTTTTAGTATAAAAT
The DNA here is from genome assembly GCA_013396955.1 of Regulus satrapa. Taxonomy (NCBI): domain Eukaryota; kingdom Metazoa; phylum Chordata; class Aves; order Passeriformes; family Regulidae; genus Regulus; species Regulus satrapa. The sequence continues at coordinate 759,449 of VWZN01017756.1, read as the reverse complement.
ATTACACAGTAATTATTGCAATGAATAATAAATACATCTCTATCGCAGGGAAACAATCACCAAGTACCAGCCACACTCTAAATGCCTTTACAATAAAATTTTAAAAGGATGAATGCCCACACACACACAAAAAGGGGCAGAGATTAACCCCCCACTTAGTATCTTTATTTTTGACAATGAGTTCCTGCCATGCAATTTTTTTTTTTTCTTTTTTTGGTGGCCGCTTCCTTTTGCCCTTTTCCCTCATGTCCCATTAGGGCCTGCTCTGCATCACTTCTGTCCCTGCATTGCTGCAGAATCAGGATGTCCCAAAAGAGGGCTGGGACTTTTACCCAGGGCATGACTGGCCAGCAGGAATCTCCTCCTGGCTCCAAAGGAGCCAGTGTCCAATCAGCCCCTGGACACTGTGAAATCAGCCCCTGGACACTGAAAGCAGCCCCTGGACACTGAAATCAGCCCCTGGACACGGCAATCAGCCACTGGACACTGAAATCAGCCACTGGACACTCTGAAATCAGCCTCTGGACACTGTGAAATCAGTCACTGGACACTGTGAAATCAGCCCCTGGACACTGAAATCAGCCCCTGGACACTG
>VWZN01017756.1:660320-758640 GCA_013396955.1 Regulus satrapa | reverse complement strand
ACCGCCTGGACGCTGAACTCAGCCCCTGGACACTGTGAACTCAGTCACGGGACACTGAAATCAGCCCCTGGACACTGAAATCAGCCCCTGGGCCCTGCAGCATCAGCCCCTGGGCCGTGTGAGCTCAGCCTCTCCCTGCCCTGCTCAGTGCAAGCGCCTCCAGTGCTCCGGGGAATTAACGGCTCCTTTAGCAAGATTATTAGTTCTTTTTATAGTGCTGCCTTGCCTCCTTTCCTAATGAACCTAGCCATGCAGAAAGTATCCAAATTACCCTAAGTCAATCTGTTTTGCATGGGAATAAATCTCGACACTGGTTGCGGTGTCACTGAGCGCTGGCAATTAAAGCACAAAAGAAGGGAAGTCATCAACTCCAGCGAGCTGCTGCTCCTCCAAGAGCAAAGAGAGGGGCAAAGAGACACCTGCTCTCAGTGGGGACAAGTGCCTTCAACACTGCCTCCAAGCCCATCAGATCTACAGGTTACAAACAGATTAAGAAGAGAGGCTAACAACTGTTGATTTTTTTTTTTTTTTTCTAAATTAATTTTCTCCTTTCACTATTTTTTTTTTCCCATCACGGTAGAGACAAACATTTTCTGCAAGTGACAGCTCAGTTCCTCCTGTAATTGCAATGCTGGGCTGGGACTTTATGAAAACACAAAACCACAAACCAAAAATCATAAAAAAAATTATATATATATATAATTTCTTTCTTCAGGAAATAACAAAGTATTTTCTTAATACATATGTGTTAAATTAGAACGAAGTTTTGATATTAGACATGAAACTGAACTGGGCTGGCACTTCAGTTACTTGAGCAAGAATTTTTAAAAATCATTGAATTTCTGTCACTTTCAACATTCAGTTATCCCCAACATCTGCATTTACCTTTCTTCTGTAACAGACCTATTGAATACACCAGAAAGCAAGCCTGGCTCATAAACCTGACTGACTATTCTGGCATAAAATTAACTATAACATCAATAAATGGTAAAACTATCTCCTTTTATTACAGGGGAACAGAGAGGGAAAATAAGAGTAAGGTAAAAGCAGTCAAGATGAAATAAAAACCATTGTCCAGAGGCTCAGGTGTACCTGGAAAACATGATGAGAAAATGGGATCATGTGGGCACAGTCAGGGCAAGCCCACCCACAGGGAAGAGAATTCTGTTCCTCACTTTAATTGTAGAAGTTAATTTCTTATAAAAGCAGGGCACACCCACCCTGCTCCCATTCCAGACCCTGGAATCTATCTCAGAAGTAAACCCACGACCTTCCACGGGCCCCTCAATCTGCTGAAAGGATCCTTCTTACAGCAGTGAAAGGAGAAGAGTGAAGGGTTAAAATTAAAACAGAGCGGATTTTGATATCACAAGATAATCTTTATCTTTCAGCTAGCTGGATCACGTGACGGTGAAGTAAATATAACATGAAATGCTGAGGAATCAAACCAGCAGCTCCTTTTTGGTACACATGACCCTGGAGTGCAATGGTGACCAGGCTAAAAACAGATGGACTTTGTTATAAAAACAGTTCCTTGCTCAATTCTTCTGGCATTCAGCATAGTACCAAGATGGGAATAAACCCTGCAAAATCTATTTTTCCTTCCCTTAATGCTCCTTCATTAGCTCTGTTATTAAACGAGAAGTCTCAATAGCTGCCACAGATTTATTAACTCAGTAGCTTGGTATCAACACAGAACTCAGTTATATGAGGAGAAAAATAAATGGTACTTTGCAGAACTGCAGGACTAAGATTGAGTGACTTTTTCCATTTCATTTTCTCCTTATCCACTCTTCCAGGTAGTAACTTTATGCTCTCCTAATTATAAACCCTATTTTTTATGAGCAATCAATGCTAGTAATAATTTAGATGTTGTGCAGTGCAATGGACTGGTCATGACACCGAGCTATCTGATAATGGAACAGACAGAGTCTATAAAACCATCCCTCAAAGGTACCTGATTGCAATTTACATTTTCCTGCGACATGAAAAAAAAAAAAAAAAAGTTCTCGATATCATTATCTCTCAGCCCTGATATTAAAATTATAAATGTGTTACAAACTGCTACCTTGGGCCTGGCACCTTACTTGACTCCTTTTTCACCTCCTAAATCACCTCCCCAAGGTGAGAGAATTGACCTTTCCCCAGCTGACAATAACAATAATAAAAGCTGTTTAATACTCAGAGAAAGGAGGTCCTGGTTTGAAAATGATCACAGCAAGAAGGTAGAACTCTCAGCAGTTAATAAAATATTTAAAATTTCTTCTTTTTGAAATAGTTTTGACTATGCAAAAGAGACAGAAATGCGTGCTGTAAGGGAATTTGTATGGCCCGTGCCTTTGGGAATCAATGAAAGCCTTTACATCAAACATTTATTTCTTCATTCATGTAAAATCTTGTTCACTAGGAAATGCTACTGAAACACATCTTGTTTTCATGAGCAACCAAAAGAAAAATACTCATGCAGTCCCAAGCACTGCAGCAAGGAAAACAGGCAAAGCAGTCAGGAAAGCAAGACAATTTCCTACAGGTGTGGAATGACTGCAGAAAAAATGATGGAACTCCTGATTCTGAAGTAGGTTTTAAATGGATAAAGTGTCACAACAGATGGATTCCAGGGATCAAACACTCCATCTGTAATAGTGATGACACTGGCGTTTACTCTATGGAAAAAGGTGAAAACCTGAATTTTGTTTTACAAGTATCATTTCTGATCAGGATAACTAAATCTTTTCTATTGTCACTAATTAAAATCGTGACAAGTTAGCCTAAATTCAATTCCCTTGAGCCTGGGCAGCATCCAGTTTTCTCCTCCAGCTACCCTCAAGCACAGGGAAAACTGAAGCCAACTTATCATTTGCTGTAACAGCACAAGTGCTTGAAGGAACAACCCAAGCAAAAAACCATAATAAAAAAAATAAAAACAAAACAAAAAATTATATAAATATCAATATAAATATAGATATATTGGTTTTAATTCATTAGTATCATTTTCCTTTTTGGACTGCAGGGACCTTCACCACCTTTAGCTTCCCCACAGTTGCAAGGTAACTTTTTTTGGCAAATGGAATTGACAGAAGCTGGGGCAGAAGTGATCCAGAGTAAAGCAGCAGGGAAGCCCATCCTCAGCCAGCACCTCCTTAGCAGCTGAGCACTGCCTGTGGTGCTGCCCAGCCTCTCCCTCTGACATTACTGGAGATCCCAACTGAGAAAAAAGCCAGGAAAGGAAATTAAGAGCATCAAAACTGCTGTCGCTGTCTGGAGCAAAACCCTTTCGCAGAGAAAATGGCTCTCCTAACCTCAATTCTGTTAAGATTCAGTCCATCTCTGTGAGATTTGATTTCAAATTGATCTTTCAGAATGTATGGCCTATAGAGGAAAAAAAATAGCAATAAGGTAAAAATCAGTTATGTGAGAAATAGAGGCGAAATAACACTGCAGAAAAGGCTCTGAAATAGCTCTTTTCAAAGGATCCTTATTGCCAAGAGATGAAACAAGCAAATAAAACACTTTTCTAACCGGGTTAGGGGAAACTGTACAGTTAATATGTTTTCTATTAATCTTTAAGTATTTAAACCACTCTTACTTCAGCCTAAACGTGCCTGGCAAAATCTGAACTCCACCCTTTATGACCGTCACGCCAGGGCACCTGACATTCACTTGGATTTGATGATTTTGTAACCAAAAAATGAGAACAGATCAAGGGATTCAACATCCTTGTTCTCAGCTTTGTTTTTTGCTAAACAGAATCTCAAATTTTTGACAATCAAAGTTAAATGCCAGCTAAAAAGGTTATTTTAGCATCAGTTTCAAAGAAAACATTGAGATTTCAAGCAAACCCTGGGGCTGTAAGGTCAAATTCTATAAATCCCGGTTTATTTTGGTTTAGGTCAAGACTTTCATGTGAAAGCTGAGTGATAACCTGGGTTTATAAATGTTATGATCAAGAAACAGAAGCTTACCCTTAGGCCAAAAAAAAAAAAAAAAACCTAAAAGTTTTTGGGTGTTTGGTTTGTTTGTTTTTTTTTAAAAAAAGCTCCCAAAAATTAAGATAGCACAACTGAATACAATAAGTATAAAGATATCATTTGTTAAAAACACGTTCCCTGTTACTGGGATATTTACAAATGTATTGATCTGTAAGGCGCTGTGGAGGAAGAAAAGATTTAAGAAGAAATGAGGAGGAAGAAAAAGCACTAAGGAGAACTGCAGCACTTAAAGGATGTCTCTGAAGGCTGAATGGCTCCTCCTGAGGAAAAAAAGCAGAAACACACATCTCCTGAGTTATCTGAAGGAGTCAGGAGTGTTGTTTTCTGCTCCAAACCACTACCTCAAAGCTGGGAAGGCATTTAGGGAGCACACAGCACCTTCATTTTAAGGTTTCCAGAGTGCTCCGTGTGAACAATTTCTCACGGGGAACATCCATGGCTGTCTGGATCCTCTTGAACTGGCTAAACAAATTTGTTAATGCCCAGCAGCACAGAAGTACAGAAGCAGGTCTAAAATACAGCGAGTTAAAGGATGTAAGCCCTGACACAAAAGAGTTTTACTCTGATTAAAAGGGAACAAAGCCACGTCTAATCTTTGTGCTGCCACTCACGCCCAGCTTGCTGGGCACTGTTAATTGTAGCCTTTGAGTCACAGGAAAAGGCAAAACATCAGTAGAAAACCCATTTATTTGTGTCCTGCGTGTTAGACACAAGGAGGCTTTAACATGGAATAAGGTGGGAAGTTTTAATGCTAAATGGCATGAGTGATGGCATTTGCAGCTCAGCACAATCCAGCTGTGACCACGGCCTGTGGCAGCACAGGCACTGTCCCACCTCTGCAACCCAAACCGAGGGTATTGGCCATCTGAATCGTAATTCCAATCAAGAAATAAATACTTACCCTATTTAGAGCTGATGTTTGGTATTTGGAGGATAAAAAATGGATTTGTAAGTCCTATTTTCGAGTAATCAGTTTAAAGGGAACTTCACTATTGCTTACTCGGCCTTAAGACTTCAAAACAACCCGAAAAACAAAGAAAGAATTGGCCCAATAAGATAAGATTCCTGAAACCCTTAAATGATCTGTTTAATATTTTAATTTGCCTTTGCTTTCTTTGCTAATAGCACCGCTTGGGATGTGCAGTGAAAGCTCTTCCACAAGAGTTGCACTGGAAAAGCCTTAGCAGGAGACAACACATGCCTGCCTCAGGGGTTACAAGACAAATCAATCTATTTTTCTCCTTTCCTCCAAGGGTAATTGGCCTTTAAAATTACAGAGAAAAATAGGCCTTCATGTCAGTACAATGCAGGCACACATACAGCCATTTTCCATTTCTTTTTCAGTTGGAATTCTCAGCTGAGAGGTAAACTTATAAAGGTGGGAAAATAAAAAGAAGATGAAGAGGAACGATTGCATCAGTTCAAATCCCCTCCAATAACAAGCAGCACTGTGACCAGCATTTGAGGCTGGAATTTACTGAAACCTGCTATGAATAGCTCTCATTTTTCTAGGCAGTATTTTTTATTCTTGATTGTGATAAAATTTTCTCGGATTTTTGTGACAGCCTATACCACTGGCATTCATGGAGATTTATCACAGAATTTAGTCAAACGGAGGAGTTATAATTATTGCTTCATTTCCCATAAAATCTCACAAAGTAATACTGATTTTTACCGCATTCTCCTGAAATTGCCTTTTTCAAGGAGCAATCATGGCTATGAATATCCCTACAATCCTGCTGTGCTGTACACATAATCACAGGTAGACTCAGTTTCAGCCTTTGAATACTGTTAAATTGTATACAGGGCATTTAGACTGGCTAATAAATTGTTTGATAGCAGTGGAACTCAGATGACAGTCTTCTTACTTTTCTGATTGCTATTAAATCTGATTTGCAATACATTTACCATATCCTGCTTTTAATAAGAGATTGTCATGTGAAAATATTTCCCCGTGCATAAAGATGAGCAATCACCTCGGCTACAACTGAGACGTGAAAACAAGTACAAAGTTGAAAAAAGTCCAAACAACTTCGTGTTTTAAAAAGAGAACTAATGCTGCCTGGAAAGAGTATTGGAAGCACTAAGCTGGGAACTCGCTCACTGGGAGCGTGTGTGCAGGTGTAAAGCAATTATTAGATTTGATATCTGAATGAACTCAGGCTCCCATTAGAGCCTGAATGCTTCAGTGACCCTATTATTTTTCTTCCTGTGCTCCCAGATCAACCTCCCTACCTGATCAACTTAATTATTCCGACCAGTGAAACACTTAGGACATGAATGTATGATCTGTTTTAAGCCAGATGAGACAAATGAAAGTACTTCATCAAACAACTCAGAAAGAAAAGAATAAGACACGTGAGATGATGTGTCAAATTCAGCAAGGTCAGCACTAAGTAACAAAGAAAAGGGGAGAGAGATCCTTGGCAAAAAAAATACATTTATTCAGATACTTTATCCCTTGAACCTCTCATTTGTAACCTGTCCTGTATAGTGAAAAGATTTAGCCTATGAATCAGAAGGGTGAAACAAGTTCCAGAGAGTAAATTACCTGTCTAAATCAGTAGTGAAAGAATCCAAATCTCAAAACACAGAGATTGTGATTCTTCTTCCATGACTACACACGCACTTTTAGCAGTTGTCCAAAGTAAAAACAGAGCCTCTACTCAAAAAGCACTTCATGTCAGAGGACAGATTTGCTGATGTGAAAGCTGTGTTTCCCTGTTTTAACCATCCCTCCTATTTCTCTGCTAAGGAAACGCGTGTGACACTGAAAAAAAAACCCCAAAAAACACGTTTTCACATTTTAAACAGATCTGTCTGCTGTTAATATGCCGTATTCTTCATCAATAATGTAATTTCAAACATCCTGTTCCCTGTGCCCTATCAGCACCTGCACTCCTGCAGTTTGCTCTTGCTCTGGAGCGAGGGTCCAGAGCAGGACAGGGCACGGGGGCAGTGACAGGCTCTGGGCAGGCTCAGGGACCCCAGGTCCATCTGTCCTGGAAGGAGTCGGGCTGAGCAGTCCCTGCCCCTCTTTTGGGAGCTGCTGAGCCCGTGCCCAGCCCCGGTGCCACCCCCTCCCAGGCACGGGGCACCTCCAGGCCCCAGGGAGGTGGCAGCAGGGCAGCAGCAGTGCTGGAGGCGGTGCTGACCAAACACAGCCAGGGCAGAGGGCTCCTCACCTGCTCCCCAAAACTGCCTGACACGAGGCCGTGCCCATCCCTGCCCACAGACACAATCACAAGCTGATGGATCAAAGTCAAAGGGGAAGCTTGCCGGCGATTCCCTACAATATTTTATTGGAGAGCAGCATGAGGATTGATACCTCGGGATCTCAGCTGTTCTGTTTTCAAATCCTGTGCTGCATCAGGGTATAACTCTAACCTCCATGTAAACTGTCTTCACACTTTGGTCAGACAAAGCGATCCCTCTAGGCCTGAGATCCAAGGACACCCTACAACGTCGGGCCCCAAAAGAATAAACAAAACTGAATTGAGGGGGAGCAAATTTGGGGTAAATAACTTCATCAGCCGAAGCTGCAATTGGAGGGTTAACCCCTGATATGTAAATGGACCTAACTTATTTCTGTCTAAAAGCTCATGACCATCGTCCATCTTGGGTGTCTTGAGGCTTTGACTGCCCAAGGTGTATCTATGGAAGGCCTTTAATAAAACCCACTTTATTCTCTTAAACTTGTCCAGCCTCTGTTCTAGGCAGCCACTCCAAGGCACCAAGGGCAGGTTTGCCTGGCTGGGATTGATGCCTTCAGGTTTCGCTTTTCTGTTCCCAGCCCCTGCCGTGCCTTGGTTGGTGGCTCTGAGCTGACAGAAAGTGGCAGCGAGTTCTCCTCCAGCTCAGGCACCCCCAGCAATCCTTTGGCAGCCCCAGAGCCAAGGAGCCGCTGCAGCCTCAGCCCCACCAAGGGCAAGCAGCAGCGAGGGCAGGAGAGCAGCCTGGGAGGGGGGCCCTGCATCCCCTGGGCTGGGGCTGGGCACTGGAGCCCAGCTGGGAATGGAGCAGAGCTGATCCAAGGGGAAACTCCTGACCCAGAGTCCATCTGGGGGAGCCCCGGCCGGGCTCTGGCGCTGCCCAAGGGGTGTCCTGGGAAGGGCTGGCAGTAAATCCCCACTGTATTCCTTTAGCTCTGCCTGTCCCTGGGAGCCTCTGCTGGCATCAGGAGCTGCCCAGCTCCACTGCTGCCTGCTCTGCCAGCAGCTGCAACACTGCAGCCACACGTCCCTGCACAGCTGCTTTGCTCTCTGCACACCGTGAAAGCAATGAGCTCACAGACAGCGAGAAAAGGGAAAGCTCTCTTTTCTCCAAAGCAAACTCTTTCAGAACAGGAGTTGGGGAACACTGCTGAAAAGCAGGTAATTCCTGCTGGTTCATGTAAACTGATTTTTCTCCATACCCGGACAATGACAGTGTTCCTCGTAGCCCGCAAAAGCCAGTCTTCTTTATTTTTCATGCATCAGAAAAAAAAAAAAAAGTCCTCTTTCTCTCTAAATATATATATACAAATATATATGTATAAATCCACTCTGCAATAACTTGTAGCCTACATGTGAAATGAAATATTTTAAATAATACAATAAAGGCAGAATACCCATAATTATTTTTTTGATTAAATAAAATATCAGCATTTCTTATTCATGGCTAGGTTAACATTTACAATTCAGCACTTTGCAATATTTAAGTGGAATTGAATATGCTATGAGAAAACTTTAAACTACATCAGTCCTGTATGACCGGCTGGCACAGGCCATGCTTTTCTGTGCCCATCTGCATTTTACCACAGAACATGAAAGAAAAGCTCCTGTTCCAGCCTGGCAGGATGATCTCAGCACCACCTCTCTGCACCCCCCAACTGAGAATAACTCAACTCTGAGAGTGACTTTTAATCCATATTATTTGCATGTGCAGGTTATGCGAACGTGAAACTGTTGCTTATTAAAATAATTCATACAAGAAAGTAATTTAGACTATACATGGCAGGCTCTGAGGTAAAATATAATAACTTTTAAGAACTTAGGAGTCTAATTTCTTTCTTGGCTGAGCACGAACAACTCCATTATGATTCAGTGGGAGAACCCCGTGCTCACGTAAAGCAGAATTTGATCCTTCATGTTCATATACAGAATAAAAGTACAGGAGCAGTTAATGCTGGCAAGAAGGTGTCCCTAAATGGAAATATAAAAATAAATATAAATAATATATAAATATTAAATATATTTTTAATATTTAAAACTTAACTCAAATAAAGTTTCTATTTATCAGCTGGGTTGAGGAGGGTTCTTTTTTGTGCTGCTCCAAATCTGAACCACCACGAGTCAGACATGCCCAGGTTTTTGCTGTCCAGATGCAGTGGGACAAAACCAGACCCCTCCCTCAGCTCCCACGATGGGGGAATGTAGAGATTGGAGAAATAAATATATTCACATTCACCTGGGCTGCAGGGGAAGCAGCAGCAACACCTCCCCCAAAGATACTCAGGAAAGAGTTTGGGGTTTAAATTGTTCTTCACCCTTTTCCAGGCTGAAGGGAAAGGCGAGGGGAGCTTGGCTGTGTCTGGGGGAGCAGAACAGCTCAGAACTGCTGAGAGTGCAGAAAAATGAACAATTTGGGGACAAACCCTGGCCTTCAGCATCTCCTGCACACAGAGGGCCTGCCTGGGTCATCAGGATGAGGATTGCTGGGTGATCTTTATATTCTCATAAAGAAGAGACTTCAGCATCCCACATCACCTCTTCCACACCTTCAGACTTGAAAAGAATGTTTTGTGCTACAAAATAAACGTTATTTTTCCTTCCAGTTTTGTTCCCATTTAGAGATCTTGTTTACAGCACCACTCCAAAGCTGGTTTTACCATACAGACAAGGAAATTATGAATTTCAGTGAAAGAAAACAGTCAGGAGTTTCACTCTGGGGTGGGAGAGAATAGGAACTTCCACAAATTTTGCTGCTGGATAAAATGATTAGGAAAATACATCCTTAGTGCCACTAAAATCACATTAATCCATCAGCTATTTTTTTGCCTAAAGCTGGTCATGTCCTTTAGAATTATGTTTTGCTGTATATAAACACTTTTAACTACAAGCTCCTTCTATTTCATCCGAGGGAATATTTTTTCACGCTTGAACTAGTTTCATCCTCAGAAATAACAAAGGCAGTGAGTTAAGAGTTTACACCTTTTTGTGACTCACTGGGCACAAAGGTGGCCTTTTAACCCTTCCTGGAGCCTTCTCAGAGCTCCCAAGGCCAAGGAATTCTCTTTGCTCTTAAAGCAGAGCAATGGAAACCTGGAGCAGCTTGGCATTCGGAAAAGAGAAGGAACTGGTTTAATGGGAATTAATAATGCTTTATTTTTATATCATTTTTACAGATCTTGTTGGTTAATAGGTTTTTGGTTAATAGGATTTCTTGCCAATCACTCTATTGGTCAGTAAAAGGTATTTTCCTTGTCCATCAAATCTCTCTATTCTTGGTCAGTTTATACATTTTGTTTGCTGACTCCCATGGAACAGATTTCTTGTTTAATGCAGGTGCAGTTGTTTTTCACCCAGGAATAACTTGTTATTAATTAATGCAGGTGTAGTTGTGTCTTTTTTTTTTTTTTTACTCAGGAATAACTTGTTATTGATTAACTTCATCCTCAGGGTGGATTTCACCTGGAACTCACAAATGACTCAGCTGCACCCAGCAGTGACAAGGCAGCTGCTAATTGAGCAGAGCAAGCCCTGATTTCATCCAGCTTTTCTTTTAATGTCCATTTTCCTCTAAGAACATCCTCACAGAACTGTGCACCAGAAAAGCCCATTTTGTTGAATTAAACATTTGCTCAAAGGACTTGTTACCTTTTTTGCTTGCATCCTCTTTAAACAAATGCTCTAGACAGAGTTTTTTGTAAAACTGGGCTGAGCTTTGCTGCACTTTGATGATAATTCCTGCTGCTGTCCAAATACTTCTCTTGCACTGGATACTCAAGGAAACAATTACATAAACTTACAGGAAAAGGAAAAAAAACCCCATTTTTGATGCTCTTAAAAGTGCTTCATTGGCTTACCATGAATGGAAAAACAAAACAAAACAAAACAAAAAGAGATCAGCAAACTCCACCAATTTCCCAACTTAATATTTCAATAGAAAAAAGCAAAAAGCTGAAATAGTAAATAAAAGAGAGCTTGTATTTCAGCTTAACAACTTGACTTGCAAGTTCTTTAGGCTTTGGATACAGAAAGCCATCTCTTGAGATTTTTTGTGAGGTTGGGGACTTTTTAAAATATGGGATTGTTTTAATTCTATGAAACCACATCTTTGATTTCGGAATTTCCTACTCAGCAGCAGCAGCAAAGCAAACAGTAGATGAAATATTTTCAAAAGATTTACTACAAAGTTTGTCACAGAGATTTATTTTTTTTTTTTTCATAAACTATGCAAATCTGGCTACTTAGATTCCAAGAGTTCTACTGCCTCAGTTTAAGGCAAATAACTATTTCATAAAGCAGCATGCTTGCAGAGGGCTGGAAATGATATCTCAGTCCAGAAGGGAAAAATCCAAGGAAGATAAATACTCTTAACTATGCAAAGTATTTCCAGGTGCCTTTAATTTATTTTTTTTATAAGGATACAGTTAAATACTCCTGGAATGCCAGAAAAGAGAATCAAAGTGCTATCTGCAATTTGATTTTTTGGGCTTGTTTTGAAGCCTTATGCACTTCAAGTCCAGCCCAGCATGAGAGAGCCTCAATATCTGCAAAATCCAGCAGGAAGGATTAGAAAATGTCACAACACCTTCAGGGCACAGCGGATCCTTAAAATAGGGAATGATTCAAGAGTTTGAACAGGAAAAGTACAGCAGGGTGCCTTTAAAAAATCTGCATCAGGTTGGAAGGTTCGTCAACCTCCCCTCTTTAAAAAGATCTTCACTTTTCTGCTGCATTCTCACCCACATGAACAAACCTGGGCACAGAAGGAACCTTCCAAAAGTTAAATAAAAGTGCTCTGGATAATTTAAAATAAGTTTATATCTGTGTACATAAATGTATATTTAGAGGAACACCGACTTCTGCCTTTCAACAGGGAAGGTTGCACTGGAAAAATGATAAGTAGCTGCTATCCAGGATTTCTGATTTTCTTTAACATGGGTAATGGCTACTTGTACCACGTCTGGAAATTCATAAGCATTGAAATAATTCAGTCTAAATGTTATCACTCCGTTACTGGTCACATATGGGCCTTTGAACACTGATTAGCACTGAAAACAATCATGGTTTTGCAGTTTAAAGACAATACTTGGGAGACTACTTAATCTAGATATTTTAGCATTTTAAACTTGCTCTCAGCATATTCCAAAAATCTCTGCTGTCTGAAATCTGAGTAGAAAGATAAAGGTCTGAAAATGTTCTCAAAACCCAGTAAAATTAGTAATAATTGAAGTTGTGATAAAGTGGCTAAATGAAGAAGCACAATGTTCCTTTAAAAAGCAATGAAATGCAATATTGAACTATTATCAACACTTCCCAAAGCATTTTTCAAACAGAGAAGTCAGGTTTAGGGTAATTATATAGAGCAATATGGCTCCAGCACTTCCTAAATTTTCTGAAAATACATTATTACACAAGATATTAATTCTTCCTCCTTAGGAAGATTTTTTAAGCCCTGACATAATTTTCCCTTTTTCTTGGCTGTTCCTTGTCCAGGGCCATCCCCTGCAGACAGGCAGGGGATATCAGGGGAGCATTTTGTGCTGCTGACACCATTAATTCCATTCCCGTTTGCCACCACCAGACCTCTCAACTTTAAAAAGGCATTAACAGCACACTGCAATATTTTATTGTGAAATATCTATGTGCGTTTACAGATTGACTTTGCACACTTCTAAGCTCCTTTTTTTTTTTTCTCAGTTTCTTCTGAGTTTGCTTGTAACCAAATGATTTCCTCAGATAATTTTACCTCCAGTGATTTATTTCTGCTCCACAAGATGAAGTACAAAAGGTTCAGTCTACTACTAAGCGTCCACCTCTTTAGTGAGCAGTAGGGAAATGTGATACAAAGTTTCAGAATCCTTGCAAAAAAAAACAAAGCAAGGCAACAGTAAGCATGAGGGGTGGGCGATTTTTGTGTGCGAGTGGGGATATTTAACAGGTTTATCCTAGCTGCAGTTTGCCAGGAGCTATCTGGTGAGATTCATGACAGAGAGAAGGCTGTTTTGCATTTTAAATCGTGTCACCAACAACCCGTCAGGTTTCTAAAAACGAAAAAAAAAAAAAAAAGAGAAAGGGAGGGTCTTCACACTAATTTGGTGCTGAGAAAAATAATTTACACTCCAAGTTCCAATAATACATTTGGAAGCTTGTAAGAAATGCAGAGCGCTCTTATTTTTTTGTAAATAAAACATCAGCTAACTTACCGGTTACCTTACAGAGCAGTTAAATCCACAGGTGCAATCTGATTTTCCCCAAGCTGTTTTACAACAATCCAGCCACTGCAGGAGAGCAAGGGGAATTCACGGGAGGGATGAATGGAGAAAGAGCCCGAGCGTGGCGCTGGGTGGCAGGGAGGTACCAGGGCTGAGCGGGGCACACAAGGCTGCTCTGAGCCAGCAGCAAACCCTTCCAAAAGCTCAAATCCTGTCTAAATTATTCCAGCAAAGCAGCAGGATCTCTGCATCTCCCCCAAATTCCCAAAGCCCACCCTTGACAAGAAGCAGCAATGTTATTTCCACCCCGTGGCACACGAGAATGGATAAGAGCATCAAGGTTTTCCACCCCTCCCTCTCTCCCAGTGAGAGATGTCTGGCAGAATTATTTCCTGTACATCTCAGTGGTGCTGAAAATCTCACTAAGTATCTTTTAAAAATCCCAGGTCAAATACGGAGTCAGCATTTAAGCAAACCACTTAGCCCTGGATATGCTGGGTCTAATCCTTGTAGTTTAGCCCCAAGTTAAGCTGTCTTTCCTTCTTCCTCCCTGAAAATGCCTTAATCATCCAGCCTGGCATTATGCAATTAAAAAGCTCCCTGCCTGTAATTGACAACTGATGGAACCAGACATTAATTCTTATCCTACAGAATTTATATTTAATCTATAATACAAATATTGCCTATATGCAGATAATTCACTAAAATCATTGATTCTTATGCCTCCAATCCCCTGCCTCTGTAAAATCTACTTTTCATACGAAACCCCTAAATTCATTCAGATCATACAGGCTCTGTCTGGAAGAAAGGAAGAAAATTCATTCTCTACTGAGATGTTTTGTCCTGCTTTTCCTTTCAGGTGACCTGGAGACAGACGACTGGTTCCTGGATGACAGAGGCTGAAGGGCTTGGTCTTGTTGGCTCTTGTGAAGAGCAGGGCTGGGAAAGGACCTAACAACAAAATCACCAAAATCACCAAACCTGAGTCAAAGGTTCTTGGGCACAGCCAGGAGGTAAAGTAAGAGCCAGCAGCCCAAACCTGCAGATCCAATTTAGCAAAAAAAAACCCCAAAAAACAAACAAAAAAAACCCCCAAAAAATAAAACCAACAATCTTCTATCCTTTCAAACATTTTTCTCACATCCCATCAACTCACCGGTTCTTGGCAAGCACATGGCAGGGATTCAGAAATAATAAGTATTAACATTAGTTATTTTGGGCTTGTCATTAGTATTTACATCCACGCTCTTAGCAGTTCTAAATGCCAAGGCTCGGGTTTCAGTGATATTTTTCAAAAAGGAAAGGACTTTTTTTTTTTTTTTGCCAATTTATCATTTCTAATCTGTTCAAAGCTTAAGCCAGAACTCTTCAGTGAGACTTCTTCATAAATAACTGCACAAAATTAAAATAAATTAACATCTATTATTTAGCTTCATTCTTAAAATAGTTAACACATTCCCAACAGGCTTAGGCATATATTGAAAAAAATAAACCAAAGTTTTAGATAGAGGGATCTTCACCCCTTTCTGAGGACCCAGAAGATTTGCTACGACCAGGATTCCCAAAACCACCAGTAACGGCCCAGAATTTATTAGATGTGAAATGTTATTAATACAATTTTCACAACTACAACAGCCATAATCAGGTTTGTAGAACCCTAAATCAGCTCTCAAGATCATCTCCTGCCTCCTTCAGCAGAACAGCCAGACAGGAACCTGGGCAGGGGTGGTGGAGGAGGAGGAAGGAAAGTGGGAGACTGGGCAAAGTGGGTTAGCCTTGCTTAATTTGGTTAATTCCATTGCTGATGGACTCCACCAAAGAAACACAGGGCTGACAGAATCTGCTCTATAGCAGCAAGTGAGGGTATTCCAAGAAAAGCAGCAAGTTTTGACAAATACTTGAGATGTCACTGATTAGTGAATGTGTGTATGAGAGGAAAACGACATGTAACTGAGAAAAGTCAGCACGGAAAACAGAAGGAAATTCAGAAGTTAAAAGAAACCAAAGTGGGGGGGAAGAAAAAAAAAAAAAGCTCATCAGACTGCTTCGTGATGTGGCTTTTTTTGTGTTGTTTTGTTACTTTATGTGGCTTCATTTTAGCAAAGAAGGGATCGGCAGGGACTGGGGTGATTGACAGATGCCTCTCAAGTGTGCGTGGTCTGAAAGCATGAACAAGCACAAGCAACTTCAGCTTTGCTTTTTATGATGTTTGCTAAATTTGGAAAAAAAACCCATAAATTACAGAGCAACTTCAAGGAAAGAATAAACTCGTTGGTGTAAGTTGTCCTGATCATCTTTTTGCTTGAGTTGAGGAATAACTTTCAGCCACCACTGAAAATTGCATCTGCCAAGGAAGCCTTTGTTTAGGTAGGATCTCTGCCTTAGAGTAAAAATGGGGCAAAAGCCTATAAATCAACAAAGCATTACTAAAACCAGCTCTTATTCTAGAAAATATTCTAGAAAATAGAAGCATTAATTTTTATAGAAAGACTTTGTGTAATCAACAGGAAAAAAAAATAAGATAAACTCTCGTGATTGCAAACCAGACTGATTTTGACCTTCCGACTAAATATTTTCCTGTAGCTTCTAAGTAAACGTGGTTATTATCCACAAAAGGATTAATTGCCACTTAATAAATTAATTAACTGATTAAACCACGCCATTAGATCTAGAATTCAAAACACTTATTCAGACTGAATTCATGACACATCTTTGCTTTTAGTTGACGGCTTTTTGAAGCTGGACTAAAGAAACTAAAACATGATTTAGATTCAGAAAATCACCGAGAGCTGAATATCGTGTCCTCAAGCTCAGGCTAAACACAGAAGGAGGAACAAAATACAGGCAAGAAATCTGATTTATTTTCAAAGGACAGACGGGATGACATATGGGTTCAAAATACTGTAAAGACTCCAAGCCTAAAGCTATAAACACATCCATAATACGTGGAATATACGTACACTGCTGATGTGTGCATGGATGTACACAAATATATATATCTGTGGGAGAAATCCATGGCATTTAGGGGAGCTGATCAGAAATCTGTCACAGTCGAAAAACCAGGCAGAGAAATTAATTAATT
Source organism: Regulus satrapa (assembly GCA_013396955.1). Taxonomy (NCBI): domain Eukaryota; kingdom Metazoa; phylum Chordata; class Aves; order Passeriformes; family Regulidae; genus Regulus; species Regulus satrapa. The sequence continues at coordinate 742,148 of VWZN01017756.1, read as the reverse complement.
GGGAATAACAGAGCTGAGGAAAACATTTCCACAGAGCGTCAGAGAAGCCATTCAGCGCTGTGCAGCAGCACATGGAAATTAAATAAAAATTTTAAAAAACAGACTCAAGAAAGCAGAGAATGAAGTGACCTCCTGTATCTGGGGAACACAAACCCAGGCACGTGGTGGGTGAATACTCTGAGTCCAGCAGAGCAGCCTGGCCCAGAATCAAAGCTGTGGGACAATGGGGCTCTGCAGGCACTGATGCCTCATCCCAGAAATGCACAAACACCTCGGGAATGGCTGCAGCTTCATTGATTTTTCTTTCAGAGGTCCCTGTGATTGAGGAGTGAAACAATAGCTAATTAATAAAAGCAGAGCCATTTAAAGTAATCACAAAGACAAGAACCAGCAGCACAGGCTCCCAAGGGGCAGCTCCTGGTGAGGCAGGGCCACAATGGCAAAGTCTTACCTTTAACTCGAGCTTTCCTTATCTTAAACGTGACCAATTCACCCAGAAACCAACTCTTACTTCTTCTCCACATCTGATTTTTAATACAGCATTACATATGACACATGCACAGGCTACATAAATTTCACAAATTTGTCTGAAAGTATGTTCTAAACACAGGAAGCTCAAGAAGCAATCCTCACCCAGCTGTGGGGGTAAAAAAAAATATAAAATATTCAAATGCAAGGGAGGATTTATGAATTGAATTTATTTTTTATCTACCAGTAAGCCTAAGTTGAAATATGAATAACTGATTTAACACTGAAATGGTATTCAAATATTTGACTCCAATCCCCTATTGCTGCTAAATTCATTCAGAAGTCAAGATTATTAATTCTTCCTGACAGAAAATCAAGATTTAATGATCATCTGATAACCCTTAGGAATTACAAAATAAACTGAGATGATAATTCAGATAAAATAAAATGATTTTATATATATAAGGAAAACATCATGCAGAATATCCATTTAGACATTTCCTATGGGGCAGCAACTAATTTTTAAGAAAACACAGGGCAAAAAACTGTCTTGGTATGTACAGTAAAAGGGGACCTTCATTAAAATCTGCAGACCTTTAACCCTCTGCTTTGATCAAACAGACCAAGTGAGCCCCTCAAGCACTCCTGAAAAAAAAAAAAAAAAGCCTGGAATGGGAAAAGACATGGAAGAATTTTAACCCAGTGACCTTGTGCAAACAGCGCTGCTCACTTTAAGACAACACTGCTCTCAAGACCAAGCCATCTCTTCACCCAGGCCAAAAGCATGCAGGAAAATAATGTGCTTTGTGCGATTTTCCAGAGAGACCGATTCCAGCTTAGTAAAAATGATATGCAGAAAAGGATTGTTAGGTAATTTTTTAGCTTTCGGGTCATGTCTGCAGGGAAGTAACATTAGAACTAACAGTGGTGTGAAAAATGGGGATGCAGAAGCTGTACAGCCTGTGCATTGATTTTTTTTTTTTTAATTTTTTTTTTTTTTTTCTTTGCCCCAGAGCTCTCTCTGGCAGCAGGAACACTGTAAAACCAAGTACAAGCCAATGACAATCTATTTATAGACAGAATCATAGAATATTTCAGGTTGGAAGGGACCAGCAGGGGTCACCAAGTGTGACTTGGTGCTCCCTGCAGGATTAGTGACCCCCAAACCCTGGGCAGAGCACGGTCCAGGTGCTCTGGGGATGCTCAGGTTTGGGGCTGTGCCCATCCCTGGGAGCCTCCTCCTGTGCCTGACCCTCTCTGGGGGAAGAATCTTTCCCTGATGTCCACCCTGACTGCTCTTCTTTTATTCTCTGTATTTTTTTATTGACATTTTAAACCCTTTGAGTTATACCGTAAATCTTTAAATCTTTTAAAAACTAAAATCTTGAGGATATAAGTCTTCCTTAAGCATTGGCAGGGAATTATGACAGAGGACAGTATAAAAATGATGGCGTGGTAGAAAACTTGTTCAGATTAGCTGTATTTATAAAAGGGATTCTTCGTTCTAAAAGTCTGCAAAAAAAATTCCAAATTCTGTTCCTCTTCAGTAAAATAAAATCGGAAAGCGTTTCCATTAAAATGAATTAGAAAATGATGTTTTGCCTTCCTAGAGCTGGTCTTGGGTTTTTAAGATTTCAAATTAAGCTCTAAATATAACTGAATTCTGACGTGGATACTTCAAATCAATGACAGCTGTACCTCTGCAGTGGATGTAACATTGCCTCTCCTGGATGCAAAGTTCCTATTTATGAAATAGATTCATAGTTCCATCACATAAAAACACGCACCAGGGCAGCAGTTTTGTCCAGCACTGAGTAAAAAGATTTCACCAGAACACCTGAGAGTCAAAGTGAGCTCCAAAGGCAGCTCCAGGGAATCCTCACTGCAATAAAAGTTCCTGGCAGATGCTTCCCCGAAATCCTTTAGCTGTAAAACCTGAAACAGGATTTAGAGGTTGCTGCTAATCTGACCCCTGAAAAAGATTCTTGCTGAAGCCAGATCTGTTTGTTTTAGCCTGGAATTCCAGGAACAGCCATCCAGAGGAGGGGTGGGAAGGTGCCCTGCCCTGGTTATGTCTCAGGGCAGGAGACCAAGCCAGCTGAGAAACCTTCCCTGAGCTCAGCTGCCAGCACGGCAGGGCTGAGAAATCATCCACGCCTGAACAAAACCCACACCACCATCTCAAATTTCTGCCTCCCATAAAAATCCTAAAACCTATCACTGTGGAATACCAAGAGAATTTTACAAAGCCCAGCTTCATTTTAAGTTGTTTGCCTCAACTGGCCTGTACAGCAATTGACAAAAGGTTTTGGAGAGCTTCTTTCCACCTGCAGAAAGGAAGGGTGAAGATGAAAGATAAGAACAGCATTTCCTTTCTTCTCACCACCATTCTGACTCCTTCTGCCCTGTCATCATGAGCTTCACCTGAGTGCAGCTGTGTTTTGAGCAGGACACATCTGCCCCTGGCCGAGGGGTTCCACCCATTCCTGTGCCATCCTCCACACACTGACACCACACACCGAGGCCGTGTCATTCTCTGATCTGCATCAAAGCAGCTCTGAATTTGCACACAGGGCTGGTATTAAGCGGGTTGCAGAATGCACTCTGAGTTAGAGGTGAACGGGTTGTCCTTCATGCTAACTTTATACGACTTCTGGGCGCCCCAAGGATGCCATTTTATCTGTAAAATCCATTTCTTTGCTATTTTCAACATAAAACTGAAAAGGTGCCGTGAAAAGTGCTGAATATCTTCAGTGGCAAATGAGGAGCTTGGGATTTGCAGGAAGTAATTAACTCTCCTTAGCCTCCAAACCCCTCCCCAGCTCAGCATCAGCTCGAGAAGTCTGTGACCAACAGAGCTCCCATTTCTAAAGCCAGCAATGTTTGCTGGCAGGTGCTAAATCATGGAATCATCTCTTTCCCGAAGATCTGTGACCAAGCTGCGGATTCCTCAATTTTCACGTGTGCACAGACACATTCTAGATCCACACATGCAAAAATGGGTACATAAAAACTTCCTTTGCACATAAAAAAACCTTCCTTTTTTTCTGCTAGACTTCATCCAGCTGGTAAAAAAGCTGATTTTAAATACACATCACCGTTAAATGATGCTGAAGTGACTTTTTTCTCCTTCAGAATACAGGCATACCCTTTATGTTTCTAACAGTAAATTATATTTGACATTTTAAAATCAAGTTACCCTAATCTAGAGCTCCACCACAACAACACTGAGAAAGCAATGAATCTTTCCAGAGGAAAAACCCATTTTTTAAAAAATTCAAGATAATTTTAGTCACGAGTAATTGAAAACATAATTTAGAATTCATTACTTTGCATGGTTAATTACAGCAGAAGTTTCAAAAGATGATGATGATCCAATAAAGTAATATTTTTTTCTGAAACATGATATCAGAGTAAATAAAATAATAAAATGCAAATTAATAAGACTATTTGGATGATGTTGAAAGCACTAAATGAATACCAATGTGTAACCCAGTGCTGATGCTGAGTCATTGCACCTGCAAACATCTCCTTGGAATTTAGAGATCTGAGCAACGTAGACGGGCCTACATAATTTCTGACAGGCAATTCTTTATTCTTAATTCGCCATAAGGACAAAATGGGTTTTTTTTCATGACTGTGCCATTAGTCCTCAGCTCTTCCAAAGGGCAGAATGGATTTCCCAACCTCAACACCTACAGGGCACAGCAAAGCCCAGGCTTTATCTCCATTTCACCATGAATTCTGCACTCTTCTTTAAAGGGAAAACAGAGGATATGTGTTTAAGCAAAATCCCTCATTCAGAAAAAGAATAAAGTTCTTTTGCAGCGAGTGCCTGCAATCCACCTGCAGCCATGGAGCAGAAGCAGAATCTGTGACCTTATTCCTTTTTCATAAAGGCCACTTAAGCTAAATGAACTCCTTGCCCATGTTCCTGGAAAACAAAAGTCTGCATTTGACCTCAGAATTTTTGCAGCAGTCCCCAAAGTCGGTCTCTTTTCCCTGTGTAGCTCCAGCAGATTGGAAGGTCAGCCGTGGGTACACGGTTGATGCAATTACAGCTTTCTGAACATTTTTGTCTGGAGATCTTTAGAATAATTTAAGTGTTTGAGTATAACTGAGTGAAAAAGGAACTGCCACACATGAACCACATCAGACATTTCCCGTGCTGAGGCACATGGCTGGTTTTAAATTGCTACCATTGCACCTGGAGTTAAATGGTCTGTTTTGGTAACGTGGGATGTCTTACTCTGGCATAAAACACGGATTTTCCTAATCATTTAAATCTCTAAGGCACAGACAATTTTAAACTCCCAAAATCACCCTCCCAAAGCTCTTTCCCCGTGGGAAGAGTGAGGTTTCTGTGTGTACTCTACAGGGTCGTTTCCTGATCGATTGTCCCTGACAGTGCTCAGTGAGAACGTCCTGGATCCCAAATATTGGCCAAACACACAAGTCCCAAATATTGGCCAACAACGTGCTGCAAATGCCAGGATGCCACCAGAAGTACCACAACACCAAAGCAGAGGATCAAAACCATTTGCAGAGGCACTGCCACTTTCAGGAAAAGTTCATTAGGACGCCTCTAAGTGCTCAGCTTAATAAGACAGAAGCACCACGGCCCTGTCTATTTTCATTTGTGCATCATCCAGACGGGGATGGCAAAGTCGGGCTGCCCCTGGGTTTTCTCTCGGAGTCACCTTGACTAGAGCAGCACACGGCTGCTGGAAGCAGAGCAGGCAGTGCCACGGAACAGCCCCATCCCTGCCTCTCAGCACAGCCAAACTGCTCCTGTTCACCCCTCTGCACGCCCAAAGGCCTCCAGTACTTCATTTCAGAACTGCAGTTTCCATTTCGTGATGGTCACAATCATGCCTGCCTTGTCAAGAATCAGACTGTATTTGAACTGCATGAAAAAAAACCCAACAAATGTATTTCAACTAATTAATTTTGGGATTATGAAACATCACTGCTGCCTTAAAGACAACTCGTTGCCCTTTAGAAAATATGCTAGAATAAAATTACACCTATCACAAGACCACTATAGATGTATCTGCATGGAAATCACTTCCAAACTCAACTTCCTCCACCAGTGTCAAAAATCTGCACTAATTTGCTCTATATTTGGACTATGAATTATGCAACCAGCTGGGAAACTGGGCATCACTTCGTCATCACACCCTGCAGAGCCAAGAGAAAAGTACCTTCAGATACTCTGAAAACACAAAAAATTCTAAGACACGAGTAGTTTTCTTTGGTTGTTGTAATGAATTCTGCTTTACTACTGAAAATATGATGTGGGACATTTTTTCTTTACAGATTTACAGTCCAAGGGAATTATGGTTCTAAAACTCATTATCCAACACCTCTGCACCCACTATGTCAGAGCAAAACACAGGAAAGCACTAAAATGCCATTCCTAAACTCTGGAGAAGAATGTAGACTGACAAATGAAGGCTATTAGAAGAAGGAGTCACTTAAAATTATCCTCTGTTATTTAGAAAAAATCTCTGTTTCAATGATGTTTGTGGCAGGTGCTGAGAATTTATGGTTAGAGACGTGAGCAACTATTATTAATTACTCTCAACAAAGCAGCTTCAGGCTTTAGTTGATAAAAAATTGTTTTTCAGATACAAATATGTGACTGTAAACAGCAGATAATTAACTGCAAATAAAAATATCTCTGAAGACTTACAACTCAAATGGCCAACAGTGCTCTCCTGCTAGCCTTGGGACTTGTACAGGAATTCAGGCAGCAGAAGTAAAGCAGCAGAATTAAGAGTAGAAAAAGTAAAAGTAACAGAATTAAAAGTAGAAGTAAAAATAGCAGAAGTAAAAGTAGCAGAGGTATACTGGATCTGAAAAGGTGTCTGAGTTGCAAAAATCCTTATTTGCACCTGAGAAAAACTTATCTGTGGGAGAAACTGGGTTATGACAAGCAAAGTTTCTTTGAGCCATGTTAGCACCAGAAACAAATAAAAAACAAAAGCAATTTTCTATTCATCTGCACTAGGAATTATCATCAGTTTTGAGATGTCTAATTTGTTTTTAATTCATTTACTGCTTCTTGGTTTTTAATATGCATACTATTCAGCAAAAAAATTTGACAACAAAGTATCCAAAGATATTAAAAAAGTGAAAATATTTCAGATATTTGCATCTCCTGATGAAGGAGAAACTCCATTCCCCAGACAAATACTGGCAGCATTTTGTGAACTCTCACATTCTTTACCCTGTCAATTAAAGAGCCAAAGATAAATTGAAATTTGGAATGCTCTGCCATCCTTAAAAACTATGACGAACACATTATTCAAGAAAGGTCACTAATTAGAGCAGTGTGAAATAAAAGAAAACAGTTTTCATGATGGTAAAAGCATTTTCTTACTTTGTGAGTATCAGTTTTATCCTGTGCTGTAAAAAGAAACAACTCATGACTTTTATATTCAACTTCTGAAGGGGTTAGTTAGAGGATAATGACGATTCTTACTGCTTTTAAAGGTGGAAGAGGGTGAAGAAAAACAACTAGGATTAACTGCAAATAAAGAGCCAGTTTTATTTGCTGGCAGCTAACATTACCCAGCACAATCTCAGCCCTTTGTAGCACTGTGTCACCTGGAAGCTCTCCGCAGGAAAAAGGAACATGGAAAGGGCTGGGATCATCTGCAAAAGGCTTTTTTTTTGTTAAAAACTGAGTGCAGAGCTCACAGCTGGGCTGGGTTTGGGAGCCTCAGCAAAGGTCTGACCAGCAGATATTCCAAATTAACCCCAAGTCTCAAGCACCCGACCAAACAACTGTATCTCCATGTGTAAATATTTCCTCCCAAAGAGCGCTGAGTATTGAACGGTGACCAGAACGACACAGATTCCATCTCTGCTCAGCCCACGTTCCATACACAGAGCAGGACTTTATCCTGAACCTGTCCCAGGAGAGAAACCCCTGCTTCCATACAGGAAATTAAAACCTAGTTTAAAAGAGAGATATTATAGCTGGAAGATGCTACCGTTCCCTGTGTAGCCAAATCAGAAATAAACTCAAGAGAAGAATGACATTTGGGAAGATATTTTCTTGGTTTGTTTGGGTTTTTTCCTTCGGTCACTTCCGTACTCATTTAATTCTGGCTAAAGTCCACAAATAACCTGAGATGGAGTCAGATTACCAAGTATGGGAAATAACTTGAATGGAAAATGTCACGTATGGAACATTTCTGCCTAGTAAAATTTATGGCAAAAAAGAGAAATAGCAGCAAGAAAAATTTTCTTTTTGTGTATAAAATGAGGAATAAAGACAAATTGAACTATAATAATTGTTTTGTAATTTAAACATTTTCTTCACAGCATGATGTGAGTCAGAGATAAATGGTGAGGTGACACTAAAACTTCAGGCAGTATAGATTAACTTAAAAGGAAAATTTACAAGTCAGCTAAAAGAAGTTTATACACTAAAACTACACCTTAGCTTTCTCACAGAAATTATTGGACATCTTGGGTTATTTCTGCATGCAGAGCCAGTTTTCAACTGTCTGCTTTGAGTCAGGATGAAATTTTATAGCTTCATGAAATATTGGTGCCAGCACAGAATTTGTTACAAGTGTGTGTTTGTCTATATAGAATCCAGCACAGATCCACATATGTATAATATCTATACATACACAGAGCTTCTGGTCTCATTTTCTGCACAGCAAAAATGACTTTTAAGGTCTGAACATTGCCCCTTACACAGCATCAAGAAGTGACTGATAAAAAAGACACGGTGGTTTTTGAATGATAAAATGTTTTGACATTTATGTTGAAAGTGTTTTACCTCTCACATCTTTAATTTGCACCACAGACAGGTTGTCTAAAATATGTTCTTAAATACATCAGCCCTGCTCATGGAGCATTTTACTCAGAGGTTTCTCTGCTCCTCCCAACGTTGTCTGAGGCACTCCTGTGTGTAACATGCCACGGAGCATTTCTTCATCATCCCCGCTGAAAACTGCTGGAATCGGGGCAAGGGCACTCTGACAAACACCACGAGCATCAGAGTCACTCTCTGTGATTCTGAGGCAGACAGCACCAAAGAAAAGGCGGCCAAAAATCCGAAATAATGAAGCTGAAGTACAACAGAGAAGAGACGCGACTTATGCTCCACCACGAGGTTGTGTTTCTTTTCGTGTTACCATAAACCTCACAACACCCTGAACAAATGAATAAATTATTTCATGCTTGGCACTATTTCTTCAATATACTTCAGCTACAAACCATGAAGGCTTTCTCTGGATGCCAGACATCCTTTCAACTGAGAAATAATCTGCAGAGCTGTAGGGCCAAACTGGGCTGGAGCTGCAGCTCTCAGGGTTAACAAATTCTCACCCCTGGTGTTTGAGCACAGCTGAGACCCCGGCTGGAATGCGCCTTTTCACCAGCACCATTCACCACAGAGCTGGGGGATTATTCTGCTCTAAGGCCAGTGTTTAATACTGCTATTAAATTCTGGTATTTTTATATTGTTTTATAACGAGTTTGGGCTTTGTTGTTGTTGTTATTTGGGGTGTTTGAGTTGTTGTTTCCTCTAGGAGCCCTTATAGCTCCCTCATCTTGGAAGCAGAGCATTTGACTTCTGGACAGTCCTGTTCATAAATTTCTAGAACAATGCATTTTTAAGGAGTAAGATAAGTACTGATTCATGAAGCCATCGGTGTAACATTTCTAAATAATTCACCACTGGGCAGAGGTAAAACTTCAAACACTTATTTATACCTTCATCTTCCTTTTCAGAGCTGGATTTTTGGACTCTTCATCAAGTGATTTTGAAGGCTGTTGAATTTATTTATTTATTTATTAATCTGGACGTTTGGGAAGCTTAAATGCCTAATAGATTGGAATGTTCTACTAAAATATACTTAAATAATGCCTTGTGAATGACTGAGACCTGTAAAAGTCTGCAGTTCCTCTGGAGTTCCCACCTAATGAACAGTGCACTCCTCTTTAAACCATGTCGAAAGCCACCACAAGAACTTTACTGCCATTCACTGAGTGTGCCTCGCTTTGAGACATTTATTGTTGATAGATAATCCTGAGGGTTGATTTGCTTTCTAAACCCACAGCTAATAAACCACGTGAATTCATTTAGCTTCCTATCAGGATGCTCTCTGCTGTTTAAAACAGCTCACAGGTCAGAAATTCTGTAAGACTTGACTACGTCAAAACTCATAAAAAGTGAGTAAAAGTAAAGTACATCTTCTAAATTTTGCCCACACAGCTATGTAAAAGAAACACAGAGCTGTTTTTGCCTGTGAAAGGGAGTGCAGTCACAAAACAAAGCATAAACCCAGATAAAATATGAACAGAACAGGCCCATATTCTCCCTATGTTTTAGGAGATATGGCCCCAAATTTTCAGAGTACTTTAGTTTTATTTCTTGGCAAATGCTTACAGGAACCCACCAGAGCTGTGTGAGAATAAGCAAGGCCATATTTTCAGCTGCATTCCCTGGTAAAAAGGCAGAATTTCTCTAAGAGAAGGCTCCGGGGAGAGCTCAGAGCCCCTTCCCAGAGGGGCTCCAGTGGAGCTGGAGGGGGACTTGTGACAAGAACAGGGAGTGACAGGACCCAGGGAACAGAGTGACAGGACCCAGGGAATGGCTTCCACTGCCAGAGGGCAGGACTGGATGGGATCTGGGAGGAAATTCCTCCTTGTGAGGCGAGACCCAGGCTGTGCCTGCCCCCCTCGCTCCCCGGAGGGGTCCAAGGCCAGGTTAAAAAGGCCTTTGAGCAAACCGGGCTGATGATGGAAGGTGGGGCAGGGGGGCTGCAGTGGTTTAGATGATTTTTAAGCTCCCTTACAACCCAGAGCACTCTATAATTCTATGGCTGTACCTTGAAATATGCAGGTTGCTGTTTTCAATATTGGTGATATATCACAGTAGCCAGCCCAGGAAGAAACTCGGTTTATGACTTAAGAGCTACTGACTTCAATATTTGCAATGGTGAATGTGCAAAAAAACTCCTGTAAAATATTATTTCCAGTTAAATTACCGGCACGGTGTTCGCAAGCTAATAAATCCTTATGAAGATCAGACATTGAGGAGGATCTATGATTATATTTCTGATGGAAGGAAATGGCACGGTTAGGGAGAATGACTCTGTCTGCATCTTGAGGATGTGTAAAAAGAAAGTTTCTGCCTTAATTTATGCTGTTTGAAAGCCCTGAACTAGTTTTTATAAAACTTTATCCTTCAAAGGCATTCTTAATATTCAAAAAGACCTTGCTAATTAACTCCTAAAACTACCTCAAGTCCAACCTGCTTTTCCTGCTCCTTAGAAAAGTTTTAATTACACAGATTAAGCACTGGAATTCCAGCTGTCACCTTCCAATAGCTTTCTTCCTTTTTAAATCAGGTGCTTTTGTGCCGATCTCTCCCTCACTTTGAGCAGAGCTTTGGACGGGTTGCTTTTATGATGTAGCACTTGCATATGACTATTAAAAATGATGTGACAGCACAGAAGGCACATTTAACCCGTTTCACACCTCGGAGCTCTCTCCTGACATGTCCTGACACCTGGCAATCAGGCTGGGCTTGGCCCAGTGAGGAGCAGGCGCTGCCACCGCCAGGGGCTCTGCTGGCAGGACCAGGGGCAGCAGGTCCCTTCCTTCCCAGCCCACCGTGACAATTAAATGCCACAGGCCCTCCAGACAAGTGCTGGAAGCTTCTTTGCTAGAAAGGCTCAGGCCAGCTCGGCGGGGAAGCAGCCCCTGAGCTTTCCAGCAGGAGGTTGGGTGAGGTGACCTGGAGGTCCCTTCCAGAACAGATCTTTCCACGAGGCTGTGAACACACAAACCACCACCACGGGGAGGAAACGGCCACAGGAAGGGCACTGAAAGTGTGAAAATGGGATTTTTATCCTATGATTATCACCGATATTGAAAAGAGCAACCTGGATATTTCAAGGTACGGCCACAGAATTATTGAGTGTTCTGGGTTTTTACCTGTGCTACCCTGGTTGTATGAGTAAGTCACACACTAGAGTGGAAAATCCACCCACCTGTGAGAAGGTTTCCCAGTTCCTTGGTGCCAGCAGCTGCGCAGGGGTTCAGTGAGCCCCTATCCCATGTATATAATGGGATATATGTATTCCATTCTATATGGATAGATAATGCAGCTGAACACCCAGCACGGGCCGTTCCCTGCAGCTCCTCTGGCTCAGCCTGGTGCAGGCTCTGCCCCAGAGGCAGGGGCATGTAGCTAGTGAAGCATGGAGATGCTGCCCAGTTTGAAAACAGAATAAAAATAATCACTAATCATTACCACAATGGCTCACACAGAATTCGCAGTCAAAATCTAAATTACTCCAATTATCTTTTAATCAAGGTCTAATAATATTTACTGCAGTGTGCTCAGCTGGAAGCACTTTCCTAGCTCCAGCTCAGACAAACTGACCAGGATCTGTGTGCTTAGGAAATTGAGTCATTTGTCACAAATGTCCCCAAAACACCCTGGAAGGGAGCACACACCTGCAGGGCCTTAGAAAACCAATCTGTGGTGCAGATCCAGACTTCCTCAGCAGTGCTCTACAAGTGATGCCAGGAGAATCCAGGCATTCCCCTCATCGGTGGATTCCTCCTGCTGCCATGTCCTAGGGCTCCGCAGGAATTCCCACTGAACCAGAACCCTTCAGTTCCCCTTGCTGCCCCACCTGAGCTCCCTGTGACCAGCACAAGCATCCCAGCTGAACTTCAGCAGCACCTCAAGGCTCCTCAGAGAAGTTTTCTTCTGGGGAGATGCACAAACAGCATTTCCTTTAAACATCAGCATCTGCCACGTGAGATGTTTCCTATCCATCAATGTAATGGAGTGTTTTGATACTTAAAAAGAAATTTTAGAGATAAGTAGATAGAAAGCAAAAAGAATTCAAAGGAAGAAAAGCACACGAGTTATATCCCTTTCAGATGTTTAATGGCTTACAAAACTCTGAGCTTCTGCTTCCAATGTAAAAAAAACGGAATTTAAAGAGGCCTAACATATAAGAAAATCTGATCTATTCTCCTAATAAATGAGTATGTTTTTACAGACTCTTTTCTACATGTAGAATATGTTCTGTGCTTACACCAACTGTCATCTCATGGAGGCAGGACAGGTCCTTCCCAGCCCTGAAAACCAGAGAGCAACATTCCCGTCTGACCTGGACCAGCACCCCCAGCCTCCTGCTCCTCCAGGCTCTCCTGGGACACTTCAATCACTTCTGCTTTGCCCTGGATAAAAGACTCAGGACTATGAATGCAAGGAGTTCAGCAAGTTGAGGACCACAGTGGTTCTGTGAGTAAATAAGCATCACTGAAAAGACAAACCAGTTCTGATTACAGCTTTGTGTTTCAGTGGCCACGTCCTATCTGGTTTTCTTTGGGTCTTTAAATCGATGAAAGGCTGCTGGCAGTTGTGATTAAGAGGTCAAGCACTGAATATAAAAGTTTTTTAATCTACTTTTTCCCTCAAGCGGCACTCAGTGTCCTGAGTTATTCATACCAGCAGGAGGCTGTGGGTGAACACTGCCCCATGGCCAGAAAAACAGGGAAAAGCCTCATTATCACCTATGCTTGCAGTAAATAAACCCAACGGGAGCTCACATAATCCAAGCACATATATTGCCTTTCAGATTCACTAACTGCATTCGCTCCTTTCTTCCGAACTATCCATTCCTCTTTGGAAAGCTTAAAAAAATTTAAACATTGTTTTTTTGGGTGGTTTGGGTTTTTTGTATCTGTATTTTGAGGAAAGGGAGCCTCTTTTGTTGTTACACAAAAAAAGAAGCAAGAAAGGTACTCCCTTGGACAGAGTCCGTTAAAAATCAGATTATTTCCACAGCATTCTCCTATTATTCACCTGCCAGTAAAATATGTACACTCATTGTCTCTCTTTGAATGCCTATTTTTATCTGACTGAGGCTATATGGTCATTTTTGTACTTATTACTGAGTTACTAAGTTGGTTTTTTTTTTTCTTCCTTCTTCTAAAGCATGTTTTTCTGTTCTCAAAAACTGGGCCACATGCCTCTGAGGAGAAAGTAGTGCATTATTTCATTCCCACCTTTTCTTCTTTTTTGGCATCTCTGAGGCCTGCTATGCCCAGAAGTGCTTCCACTCAAGCTGGACCATCAAATCAATTATCACAGCAGTCTGCTTCCTAAATATGAATGGCAATGAATGACAACAGGCAAGGCCAACTTTCAGCTCGGATTTGTCATTGGGAATGTAAATTTTTTTGTTTTGTCTTATAGATGTTTGGTAGAGTGGCAATTTGACCAAACTCTTCCCCCTGCTGTCTGCAGCTGCATTCTGTGGGTCCCCAGATGAAAAGCTTCCCCTTTGCTATGCCAAAGAAAGATAAAAAAGAGAGAAAATAAGACACAGGGAACTATTCTCAGCATAAAAGTTCCCATTTCTGCTTATCATTTACTACAATCATTGCTGTCAAGGAAAAAAAGAAAAGGCACAACGACAAACTCTTTCCATTCCTAGATGTTCCCAGTTTCAAGGTGCAATTATTTTTAGTGCTGTTGCATCATTTCACAACAGATTCCCACTTCCAGCAATGTGTCAGGGCTTTGAATGAGAGTGAGCACGGCCTTGTGACAGCCCTGAAAGATTAATTACTGTATGAAAGGACTCATGTACAATACAGGACAATGCAAGCAAACACAGTAAATTAGAGAAGGGAAAAAAAAAAAAAAGAAATATTATCCCTTACTCGCAGTCACCGTTTGGAATTCATGTTTACCCTAATGAAAAATCACTTATTCTTTTGCTAAGAAGAGAATTAAATACATAAATACTAAATGTGATTCTAAAAAATGTATTTCTAGGGCTCCACTTCACCGACACTAGTCATTCCAAAACCTGCAAAGAATGAAATTTATATTAAAGCCCAGCTTTATTTTTGGAGAACTGATTATATACTGTGAAAAGGGGATTTTAGACAGGAACTGGGACACATACCCAAAAACTTTGGGGTGAGAATACCGCAGAGGCTGCATTGCTGCCAGCACACATAATCCCAGTGGTCATATAGGAAAGATTGTATTGCCTATTTTAGTAAAAACAATTTCAGCCAAGCAGGCAGCAATTTATTTCTTCCCTCACAGCCACACAAAAGAATCATGCAAGAACTCTTTCCTTCCATCCTTTTAAAGGACTCCTGGAGTTGGGAGCGAGCTGCATCCTGGCAGGGAGGGTTGATGGTTCCACCTAGTGGTGCCCACCCGGCCCCAGTGGGCAGCACTGGCACACCCAGTGGGAAAAGCTCCCCAGAATTCCAGCTCAGCATTCTGGGGACATCACTTCAGCCCATCAGAATTCCCACAAGCCTGCAGGGCTATAAAATACTTAAGGGATGAGTGTTCAGTCTGTACAAGTTAGTCAGTTCAGCTGTTCTCCTGCTGAGCCTTAATTTTCATTGCAAACCAGAATCCAGGCAGTGTCATTTTCTCCTTAAACCATTAGGGCTCTTCCCAGGAGTCCCTTCCAATTTATTCATTTGCTAAAATGACAGGATTGCTACAATCAATTGTCAGAAAATTCTGTGTACATGATCACTCTTGTGGGTCCTTTTGCTGTTTGGGTTTTGTTTTTTTTTTAACTGCTCTCATCTCTGGCCAAGGAGCAAGTTCTTCTTGGGTCAGGCTGCTCAAGCAGCTGAAATAAAAAAGGGTTTTGCTGCTGGGGGCTTTGATGCTCTTCTCAAGAAAGCTGCTTTTATGCAGTGCCCCTGCTCACCCATCAGCACAGGAACCTGAGGACCATCACACTGGCTTTTATCTCCCCACTGCCAGGGACAGTCTGCAGTAAATGACTGATTTAAACACATCTTTCTGTATGTCTGGAACCACAACAGAAACTACTCATAATTTTCTTTACAATGAAACAACATCCAGAGGTGCCACAGATTAGCTAAATAAGGTCCCTTGGGGGTTTTGATTTGTCTGGTCAAGTGTGAATAACTCACTTGTGAGGACACTGCTGAAATTACCTTTTGGAATTGTAGGATACCCTGAAAATGCAAAACACTAAAAATGCTCTCAGAGTCCTATTTATAACTGAGCATTCTAAAAGAGAGATATTCCAGAATATACAGGGCAAAGAGAGAGTCTGCAGCAACCACAACCCTCCATCACAGCACTGTGAGTTACAGCTGCAGCTCCGAAGCATTTCCCGCTGCACGGACGCAGGAAAGGAAGACTGGAAACCTCTCCTTTGGTGCTGCCCACTCCCCATCTGGCAGCTGTGAATTCTGCTCCACGAGATAAAGAACCAGCCAAGAGTGAAGAGCTGAGCTGCTCTGCAGCACATCCCCGGGCCTGACGGGCTGACTACCTGTCAGATGATGTTGGGAGCAGGATTATGGCTGAAAAGGTTGACAGAGCACAGATTTATCTCTCTAAATCAAACACCGTGTGTTTAGCTAAACCCAGTGAACTTTAACTAATTAGCCCATCATTACAGTAAATTCATATCGAGTCATTTTCAAAAGGCTAAAGCCAGAGCCCAGAGTATTTACACTTATTCTAAGTACTGATAGTAACATCAAGCTACTGGGAGACATTTCTTTTTAAGAAAACCAGCAAATGCAACCTTTTCATGCCAAGAGTTCAAGGTGAAGCCCTTTCTAAACCAGACATTTAAAAAAAATAACTAAAAATACACATCTATCTAAATAGAGATGAGCTCAGCTGTTCAAAGCTGGGTGATAAACCCAGCAAAGATAAGGGGTCAGTCCCTGCCTGGGCCATTCACTGAACACTTGGATTTGATGATCCCTGTAGGTCTCTTCCAACTCAGAATATTCTCTGATTTCTGTGAGTTATCTACATACAGAAAAAAAGGACTTTAAAGTGGAAATCAAAAGGCTACACAGTCCCATAAACATAACGTTTTCCATTGCATCTGTATTTTATATCATGTTTTAAATAAAGGAAAAAAAATATTGGGGAACAGGAACTGCACTTGAAGATAAGTCCATTATAAAGATATTCATATCTATAAGAAAAATCTGGTAAAAAAATTAATCTAAAATCATAATCGCAGAAAGACGTTTAGAAAACAAAACCAGACAATTTTGGAGTAACAAAACCACGTTGATGGTTCAGTTGGCAGCAGTGTGAACGTGTTCTTGCTGGAATGGGTGATGCAGAACAAGTGCAAGGGCTGCCGAGGGAGAGGCACCAACCCCCTGTGCTGCAGGTCTCTTCCCAAACTCTGCCTCCAACTTCGCCTGTTGCTCTCCTTTGCCTGCACTGCTTTGCGGATCAGGCTCTCAGGAAAGACCAGGACATGAAATAGGGGAGAGGTGGAGCTGCCTTTGGCCAGACAGAGAGAGTTTTCAAACAGAAAATGTGACGGGACGGTCTCGGTGCGGCTGCCGAGCCCTGAACCTGAGCGATCAGGGTGTGCACAGAAAGCACCAGGGGGAATCGCAGCCTCCCCAAAACCTCTCCAAGCTGTGGGCAAGCTGCTCCCAGGGCACGGCCCAGA
Organism: Regulus satrapa; assembly: GCA_013396955.1. NCBI lineage: Eukaryota > Metazoa > Chordata > Aves > Passeriformes > Regulidae > Regulus > Regulus satrapa. Next base: position 725,178 of record VWZN01017756.1, on the reverse strand, counting down.
GCAGGGACACCAGCCAGAGCCCCCTCTGCATTCCAATTCCTGATACAATCTGAACAGGACACCAGCTGGTAATCTGATTTTCAGATAAAAAAGATTTTTTTTCTTTTTTTTTTTAAATAGAACTTCTGCTCACATTCGGTCTCTATTTGCCTCTGCTTTTGCAATCAAATATTTGGGTTTGCTTCTAAACATTCCTACAAGGGTTTCTTGTTTCCATATGAAATACAACCCATTAGTAGCTGGAGCTGCAATTTGTTTTCTTTCTTGTATTCAGAGGCTTCTATAGAGATTAAACTGCCTTTTGTTCACTTACAAGTAAGAAGAGATGTTTTAGGAAGGAATACATCCTCATATTTTATAAATGGAACAATGAAGCATTAAATCCTTTACTGGAGCAGATCTCAGCTTCCATCTGGGTTCACGGTCCTCTTTTACAACACCAGCGAAGTCAGAACCTGGTAATGTGTGTGAATTTAACAGATCTGTCTAGAAATATTGTACAGTTATTGTCTGAGCAAGTAATTAGAAGTTCCTAATTCCTGTCTGAAATTCATTCTACTATGTTCCTCTTTAATCCTTGGAAGTTAAAAATGAAACAAAACAAACCCCAGAAAACCAAAACATTCTCAGAGCTCCTGTTTTCATTTACAAGCTGTGCCATATTCAATTCCTGTAGTCCTAAACCCTACAGAAGTTATTTTATGCTAGAAAACACAAACTGTTCAAACAATATTTTTCAAATGTACTCTACCCTCTATCCTTAATAGGTCCCTTTATAAATTAATTTTTAAAAGTCCTCAGCAATCTAAAGTTGCAGCCATCGTATTTAAAGATGACAACACGCAATTAAATCCACAGATCCTCTTACACTTCTATACATGTAATTCTCAGAGTAACGCTGCCTTATTATCAATATTTTGCAGGAACTTTTCCCCCAGATTGATATTTCAGTGATCCTTAAAGAGCCCTCTCGCATAATTTCTGAGATATTTTGATCTTGTGGCAGCTTCAGGATAATTTCTCCATTTTCCCACCATCCATGAGCCTCTTTGAAACAAAGACATGAATATGCAAGCATGAATTTGGTCTCTTTGTTCTTCAATACACATGAACTGCAAAGACACTGCAGGGCATGGGAGATGTGCTTTGGAAAAATTATCAGACGCATCAAGATCTGAACTATTTTTGTCCTGTTCTAACTCCTCTTGAGTTTGCTACCAACTCTACTCGTGACTACCAGGGCTGGAGGACACTTCCAGCAGCTGAAGGCCCTGAACAAAGATTAAGGGTGGGTTTGTTGTTTTGTCTGGCTTGAGGGCTGGTTTTAAAATTATTCCTTTGAAAAATAAAATCTTACCTCCAGTTATAAAGACTTGAAACAACTTAAACCTTTGCTTCCCCGAAAATGTCAAAAGGCTTTTCTAAGTCAGGGATTCTAGCCACACATAAAGACTGAAAACTGTCTGGAAGATGTTTCTACTGACATCTGGAGGGCAAAATGTGCTCCAAAACCAGGCACTGGACAGCAAGCAAGAGAAGAACTGCCTCAGCACAGGAACCGTGGTGCTCTAAGGGGTTCCAAAAGAACAACCGCTTAAGAAACACGAGGTGTTTTATGTTCTTTACTCATCTCCCCCACCCTATAATTTGTTTAATGTTAAGTCTTACTTTTATTTACGACAGCTTATTGTATTCATCCTAAAAGGAAATAACAGGGCAGATGTGAAGGCAATGCAAGTCTGAAATGATCCCAGGAAATTGCAGAGCTGGAGCTCTGCAGGAGAACAAAACCTCCCGAGGATGGCGAGCAATGAGCTGTGTCTGGAAAACCATCAGTGATAATTCCAAAACAATCTTGATAGCGTGTGAAGCTCCAGAGGCAGAGAGTGGTGGAGACCATTTCAGAGAGCATTAAATGTTCCTGGGAAATGCCAGCACAGCAAAATCCCACAGGCTGGCTGCTGCTCGGGATGGCAAAGGAAGCCCCAAGAGCCCACCCAGGGTGCAGGGGAGGCTCTCGGGGTGCTCTTCCCTCGGTGTGCACAGCTCCCACACACAGGGCAGCACAGAAAGGTCTCGGGTTTAAGTGCTGAGGGCTCTGCAAGCTGTGCTCACTCAGAGCACAAGGCCAGCCCTGCAGGGCCACCAGAGCTGCCCCTCCGGCTCAGGATAAAGGCTTTGACTCACAAAATCACAGAATCACCAGGCTGGAAGAGACCACTGAGACTGAGTCCAACCCCGCCCTAAGCTCTCATCCAGACCAGGGTGCCACGTCCAGGCAGTTTTAAACACCCCCAGGGATGGTGACTCCACCACCTCCCCGGGCAGACCATCCCAGTACTCGATCACTCTTTCCGTGATAAATTTTCTCCTAATTCCCAACCTAAACTTCCCCTGGCACAGGGGCCTCGGTGCCTCTCTCTGCCATGGCAGAAAGCTCCTCCAGCTCAATCTCCCTGGAATCCCAGAGCCTGGCAGCCAGTGGGCATCACCTCCTGCCCCGCAGAGCAATTCCCCCACGTGGCCTTCGTGCCCCCTGGCCCTGGAATGTTCCATCCCCTCACCTCCTGTCCTCCCAGCACGGGCTTCAGCACACGGGAATGGAATGGAATGGAATTCCAGCAAATGTCCAAACCTGAAATAAAGGTTCATCCATCTCCCTGGATTCTCCCCCCTCGCTGCTACAGAGCTGCCTGATTCTTTAACAACACATTTTAACAGATTTTCCTAAGCAGTTTAAGGACAAGTCAGAAATTGATTCATATCTGCTCACTTAGGTGATGAGCTGCTACTCCTCTAAAACAAAATCATGATTGCCTGCAGTGAAGAGATATGTTTTTTTTTGAAATGTATATTCCTTAGTGTCTCTATTATTTCAACAGAAAGTAAATATTCAGAAGACTCCATAAACATAATTCCAGCTTCCTTCTGAGTGGTTATCCATTAGGAGAAAAAAATGAAACTTCTGGCAAATCTCCCTTTAAGGTTTACACTCCGGTAAAGTAGATGTAAAAATAAAATAAGCTTTTGTCAAAACCATCTTGTAATGAACAGATTTTACAAGTAAAGAAACTGCGAGTCATCTTTGGAATGCCTGACAGGGATGATAAAGTATTTTTTCAGGAGTGAATCATCAGCTCTAGGTGGTTTTTCTTGTTCTGGTTTGGTTTTATGTTAGTTGTTTATTTTTTTTGGGGGGGTGATTTGTCTTGTTTTGTTTTTAAAGGAAATAATCAATTTCCGAATAGTTGATTCAACATCTTGCTGGATTTTCATCAGCAACCAGTAATGATGGAATTTGCTGTTGTTCTCAGACTCAAATTCTGCTCTGTGAAGTCACAAGGACCTTTGGGTTCTCCACCCCATTCTGCTTCGGACATAATTCTTACAGAGCTCAAAGCCAGGTGAGCTGACAACGTAAGCTGATCACAGCACAGAAAACTCCCTCCAAGATGAATTATTTCTCCCTCTCCTGAGGGAATACTGCCAATAATGGCTTTTTTTCCCTATTATATTATTTTAGAAATGTGTTCCCTTTAAAATGAAGAAGAAAAAAAAAATCATCCTCACAATGACTGAACATTTTCCCAATTTCAGTGTGGTATGTCTGTTTTAATTTGTAATTTAAATTTGCAGGGGGAAAAATGCAGGAAGGCTGACATTCCACTCCAGTAATATATTCATGGAATTACAGAGACATAGACAGCGTTGTAAAATTTTATATACTCGCCTTATAATTATTTAAATAGAATCTTCTACACTAACAGAAGAAATACCCAATGCAACAAAAATGGAAGAAAAAGCCCCCAGAAATCACGGAGAAAATGAGTAGTGAATATAATGTAGAGCTAAGGAAGAACTCTAGTATCTTTCTTATTTTTAGACCTCCATCTGGAAGGCACTGTACAGTGTGTATATAGTTTTTAAATAACAATATTATGACATTATATACTTCCACGAGAGGGTAAAGGAGATGAGCTAATGCACACACTAATAGATATATTAGTGATAATGTTCTTACAAAATCTTATATCAAAGCCTATTATATCACTTTTTCCTCCAAAAGAGAAATCAGGTGTGAAACATGCAAGAGATCTCCTACCGAGACACAACAAACCATTGCAAAGGTTCACTTCTGCAGGGTGCTTGGAGCATGGCTAAATAAAGCCAACTCTTTTAAGTTGTTTTTTTTTAAGAATAAAAGCAATTCCAGGATTTGAAACTAGTTACTCAAAATACAGGACTATCGGGATTATTATTAATATACATCATCGATATCTCACATCTGGTTTTAGTCATCATTAAAAATAACTTTGCCCTAATTGCAGCACCCTTTAAAATGTAACAGCACTGAAACTGAAACAACCTAGCAGTGCAAACGTCCTACAATTAACCAGCATGGAGAGCGTTCAGGATGTGAGAGCAATTTCGGAGCTACATACATTACAAATGTACCAGCTCAGCTACATTATGCTGAGGCAATAATGTGCAATAATTAGATGAACCACCTGTGCTGCAGTTTCAGAAATGCAGCGGAGATACCAACAGGAAATTGGGTTTGAAATGATGATTGACCAGGTCTCAACATGGCTCCTGAATTCTGACTCGCCTGCAGCACACCACTGAGTGCACCCTGACAAAGGGCACTGTCGTGCAAAGTCAGACCTGCAGTCTTTTAAGCCCAATATATTGTGAATAAATGGCCAGAGATGCCTTGTAGGATGTTGAAAAAAAAAAATAATCACGGCATAAAACTGGCCAGCAATCTGCCAATACTCAAAACAGCTCCCTAAAATTATCTTCTCCCAAATTCCTAGAAGCATAAAAGCAATCCAGTTGAGGACGAGGCTATATTACAAAATCTATACCACAAAACTGCTAACATTTTCCACTTGTACTAAGCTATAAAGACCAAACTCTGTTTTTGGGAAGCACGCCTCTGGTGAGCACCATAACAGGAGAAGATCAAGCACAGAATGCAGGTTGCATCAGATATGTCACACCTGCTGTCCTGCTCTGCAGAGCTTCTCCAAAAGCACTGCTGGCCTCCACCTCTGCCACTGCACACCTGGGGCAGGCCTTGAGCTTATCCTCTCACAGCTGATGGAACTGAAAAATCAGGAAAATAAAATCCCTTGAGGCCCCTGAGATGCTGGCCTCGCCCAGAATGGCACAGAACCCTGGACTGAGCATCCTTATCCCGGGTGTTGAACAGAGAGTTCCTCCTGCTAAAGCAACAAGAAAATGAGAAGTTTCGTGGTTTGCTCTGCTACATCATAACCCACAGGGTAAATATTGTCATTTCGGGAAGGAAACTAATTAAGTTCTTACAGTTCAGATGACTGCCACAATTAAGAGCTCCGGGCCAGTGTCTCCACGCTGAGGTTGGGGGACTCAATTCCACACCGTGTGCCCAGAACAGGATGGAACAGAAATCCTCCCTATCTACAAAATAACCATTTGGACCTAATGTCACTTCAATTAATCCCCTCCCAAGTCATACAGTGCAACAGTGATTTTCATCTCTTTCCATTCATTATGTATATATATTAAAATATTAAAGCCAATGTGCTTTACCTCAGTAAACAGTACTGTGGGAGAAAATTTTTCAAATAGAAGTGTTTCACAATAATTGCATGATAACAGTGTCAGCACTGACAAAGAAAATTCAAATGGCCAAATGCAAATTAAGTTAGCCTTGCATATCGTTCATTACTACTCATGTAGTTGGTAAATGAATGCATGAATATCCTTTTTCTGCATGTAAAAGAAGTTCCTCTAGCTTCAGCTACTGCATAAAGATGCAGCCAAAACTCAGCTATCAATCTCTGGAAACGGAGGCCTTCCCATCTAGCAGGACATAGCTCATTAAAATAGAACAGTTTTCAGATTCAGCGTGAATTAAAAAATAAATAAATTCTGAACGGTGAGTGACTTGCAACTCGTACAAAATCCTCCTAGGTGACCTTGGCAGCTCCTCCTGGAGCACTCCTTCTGATGGGCTACCTTCTGGGAAGAACTCCCAGGCTCTCAGAAAAGCTTCGTTTTATTTCTAAAAATCTATTTCACAACACAGGACATTCAGAAAGGCTTTTGGATTTCTAAGGGCTTTTAGGAGGTTCAGAGGCAACTGTGCCAAAGCAGCCCTAAGAGAAAGAACTCCATAATAAACAGTGTGTGTGACCCTAGACCTGTTCTGGGCTCCTGGAGTCCTGCGATCAAACAGACACAAACAAAGAAATAAATATAAATAAATGCAAATGCCTATGACAAGTGACAATTAAACACAGCACTCAGTCTCAAGGTCTGGAACAAATGGCACAGTTCTGCACAAGCCCAGATGTTCTGTGGCACCACCTGCAAATGCCATGAGGCTGCAGAAGAATCCTCAGCACTTCTGTGGAACTCCCATCCTCATTTGTGGGCAGAGGGTTTTTACTTCAAAAGGCCCAAAAATTTACAATTTCCTATTTTTGGATCTCAGGGCAATGCAATGAGTAAAGTAATACCAGTGCTGATTTTTAAAAATGCTGAAACTTGAAAAATGTTCTGAAACTTTACAGGGAAAGCTTTTCCCACTGCTCTGAAATGCGCTCCGAAGCACACTCACAAAAGCAAGGGGTACAGAACTTTTCTTAGCCTGGGCAAGTAATTAAATCTTTCGATGAACAACAAACTCAGAGGTAATTAATTACAATTACATGGCGTGATAACTTTCTGAAGGACATTCAGCAGAACGGGCACATGGCTTTGCCATTTGATGGCACATTTCCATTTGTTCAGGCAAAATTCTCGTATTGGGAAATAAGAATACATTAAATGGCAAATAACAGCTTGGCTTTAGAGAAAGCAGCAGCAACAGATGCAAAGTCTAGAGCTCACAATTCCATTTCTCTGTGTCTGTTGAGTTCACCAAACATTTATAAACACTTGACATGCTTTAGGTCAACACCTGAACAATCCCCTGCATACCAAGACCAGAAAATCAATTTTAAAGACAACAAATCAATCTCCAGCACTTGCTTCAGAGAAGGGTAAGACACCAGCAGAGGTGAAAGCAATTATGCAAATGTGCAGAAATCTTGAATTTCTGTCTTTGTGTCCACCCAGGCAGTGTCCTGAGGTGTCTCCAGAGCCTCCTCACTCCTTGCCTGCTCCAAGGGATGTGGTGTGCTCCATCTAAACACCTGGAGAACCCAGTCTGAGCATCCTGGAGGCTGAAACCTCTTTAGTCCCTTTCTGTCCACTCTCCTCCATCCTGCTTGTAAGGAGAACTCTCCTGAAAACTCACAGAATTCAGGTTTGGGCTGCATCTATTTCCACCCCTGCCATGGGCAGGGACACCTCGCCCTGCCAAGCAAGATCTCCACGTATTAAAGCTGTTCCTTTCATGCAGAAAAATGTAGTATCTAACCACTCCTTTAATTACAAAAGCCATAAGACAAAATGCAGGCACAGTAAAAATAGATTATACCACAAACACCTATTTTTAAACAGCTTTGGGACTGTTTATGGAGCTCTCAGGACTCAGGTAATTTGCTGAGATTCGATTTGAATGGTGCCCATATTTATATTTAGAAATAAAAGCGAACTTAAATCTATAATAATGCCATGGTAGCAAAATGAGTAAATTTATTATTGGTGCTCTTGTTTAGCTCTTGCTATGACAGATGTGGTAATTTTGAAGCACTTGGATCATGTGTGAGTCTCATTAGTCTACACCACCTGACTGTAAGCAAAAAAATCCTCCACTACACAACTGAATAGTAAAATGACTTTAAATTCTCAACTCCTAAAAGAAAAAATGCTTGAAAAGAGGATGAAGTTTAAAATACAAACTGATTTTTAAACTTGAGACTAAATTTTTATAGTCCATTATGGATATTTCCAACTTCATAACAGATATTGAATGTTAAGGATCTGTTCCCTCTGAAACACATATTATTGAGCACAAATTCAGTGCACCTCCCACCTCCGTGCATTTTAACATTTCTAATATTCTCATCAGTTCACAGATGCAAGCATATCAAAACCCAGCTTACTTAGACAACTGCCACATACAGAATGACTGACAATGCTTTCAAGAAAGCAAATTCGCTTTGACTGAAGGTTTTTATTTGAATATGGTTCAGGTAAACGAGGATAAACCTAACTAACCCTCCAGATTTTATTTAATATAACCAGTGCAAAGGTAAAATCAGTTTAGCAAGGTAGACAAGCAAGAGAGAGTCTTTTAGCCTGCCTGTATCTCCAGGCAGAAGACACAATATCCCTAAAACAGTAACCTCCTATTAGCATTCTGATGCAATGTAAAAAACCCCACGTTTTAACTTCAAATGCCTGAATGCCTTATGAAGGTTATCAAAAACCACTGAATGATAGGAACGCTCCATTACCTCAACCCCTTTTTCTCTTGCAAGGCTAAACAAGGAGTGGAAGCCCTTCGGATGGCTCCCACCAAAGCCACAGAGCAGCTGCTGAGACTGAAGCAGGGAGTTCACTGTCTCCCTTTCACTCTCAAGGTGTACTCTTGGCATGGAAATAATGACAGAGCAGCAACTGATTTGCCTTTGATGCAGGAATTAAAAACTAATCCAAAATGTGTGCTGAGAGAGCCCGGGAAATCCTCAAGAAATACAGTGAGATCTAAAGCAGAAGAACTTTCCCCATGTGAGAGCCCACAGAAATAATGGCCCAGAGCATCAGGGAGGCTGCCAGAGTTTGTATATAGGGGAGAGGGCACTGGTTATTAACATTTCTTAAAGAAATTAAATTCCATGGCAAAAAACATGGAAACATAATAGAAAGAACCTTAGCAGAACAGTTAGCTCTGTGCAGAAATTTGCTTAAGCTAATTTAGAGAAAAAATATATTCCTGAATTGGCCATCTTTTAATAATTTCATACCCTGGGGCCAGGAAAAAGGGCAGGGATTATTGTGCAGCAGAAGTGCTGGATGCAGATTTTCATGGCACCCTGTGGTAAATGCCATCCAACACTGTTCTTTATTATACCAATATTGGCAAACCTGCAAAATGCAAGTGTATTTTTGGCCATTTCTAGCAGCTGATTTCTAATTATTGTTTAATAGGCTCTATAAGCAAAGCAATCCACTGAAAGGACAATCTCTCACCCTAAAATCCAGGGGCTAGAAACAATAAAGGTAAAAACAAAAATAAACTGTCACTGCCCCTTTTTTGAAGGAGAGATGGGGAAATTTGTAAATGTGGTCCCAGGTTTTTCTTGCTCTAGTTCACTGCTCAGAAATGTCCCAGCCACATTTTTAGGCACCTTTTGGTGTGCAGACAAGTTACTCACGAGATGTCACGGATGTTTCTAAGACACATGAGAAAATTTACATGAGAGTTTCAACCAGATATTTGACTGGGCCTAACATTTTTCACCTCCTAGTCTCAACTTTTAGCTACCACTGAAAATTTTACATTATGGTCTTCTTCTCTTATAGAGCACTTACAGTTGGCCAGAGTTGGAATTGGAACACCCAGTCTTTTCTCCAGTCAATCAGCTCCTCACATTTAAAAGGTAGACCCCACTAGGATATCACCTGACTCAATGAAATTCCAAACACAGAAGTCAAAGTAACTACATAAACCAGAAGATCAGTCAAAGGGATTTTTAATTAGCTCTGTCCCCTATTCTTGCTGAGGAGTCCCTGGTTCTGACCCGGTTCAATCATCTTCTCGCTTTTCTCAGCTGCAGCAGATTTTGTGCACTCTCCTCTGGTCCCTGGGAAGCTTTGCTTTGTCACCACCCGGGGACAAATGTCTCCTCAAATCACAATACAGAGAGACCATCTCTCTAAATGATCCTTCTCAAGACAGGGAAAAAACCAAATTTTGATCGAGGAGTTCTTTCACGTCTGATCTGAGAGCAGAAACAAGCCCTGAATTAAGAATGATACTGGAACTGTAGCAGAATTGACTTCATGGCATGAACAAATCAAATAACTTACTCTTATTTTTTTCATAAGATCACACATATGGCAAATTAAAAATAATTATGCACTACCTTTGCTATTAAAGAGGGCAATAGAATTTCCCTCTACTCTTCTGTTCCTCTAAAAAACATCAGGAGCCAACAGGAACCTGCCTCCAGCTCACTGAGGATCAGGTGGGTAAACATGGCTTATTTATGACTCTCTTTTGCCAAACATATCCAAACCAAGCTTTTGACTTCATGTCAAATAGCTTCAACTGCAGATTTTTTTAAGACTGCATTTTTTAATGTAAGACATGTTTCAAATGAAAAATTGTGAAACACGGTTACCATGAGCTTTGCTGAAAAGTAAAAGCAGAGTAAATGCGTTTCACAAACGGTGTGAACACCACAAGCAGAGAAGTGAACCAATCGCTGCCACTGATCACCTCCTCAAATTTTCCCAAAATCAGCTTCACAGGAAGCAGCAATCGCCCAGTAAACTGGACAGTCCAATACTATAATCTTCCTCAGGAAAATGAATCTATCTTCATGTATTTTTACTCAAAGACCCCAAATACTGCAAGTTCCTACCAAAGCAGAACACCCAAGAGCAGTGCTTGGAAATGATGATCAGCTGAACGCTCCCAGTGTAACTTGTTGAGGAGCTGATACTCCTCGTGGCACCGCCTACAGTAAACGAGTTATACTTACAGCTGGGAGAATCGAGCACGCTTAGTGCAGGGATGTTTAAATGCCATTCCAAACACGGAATGGTGAGCACACGGTAACCCGGAGACAGAGCTGCAGGCTAAAAACCCGTGGGCACGCAGACCGTGCTGGGCTTTCACCAGAGCTCCGAGCCCTGATGATTTGCAGAGAAAACTGCTGGCAAGCCTTTTTTAGACTCCTGCAGCCCCTGTGCAGGGTGTGTGAGGCGGGGTTTGCAGGAGCCCTCTCACCTTGCGCTCGCGGCGTTCGTTTCCTGCGGTCCCGGAAAGCGGCTCCCGACTGCAAGGCCTCCAGCAGACTGTCCATCACTCCCGTCTCGTCACCCTCTGGGAGCGGCAGGAAAAGAAAATCCAGTCAGCACAACCCAAAACACATTTCAGGAAGAAAAACGCGAGCGCAAGTGTTGCCACGTCTGCGTAACGCTGCCGTGCCAGAGCAGGGCTGCTGGCAGCACCGCCTGCCCGGGGGACGCTCCGGCACGCAGGGCTGCTGCCAATCCCACTGCTCCTCGCACCTGGACATGCTGTCTGTGCCTTCCTGATGACACCCTCAGCGTGCACATAGGCAGCCACTGCTGAGGGATGGCCGCTGAAATATAGGGAGGCTTTTCTGAAGTGGAAACGGGTCAGTTTAATCGATGCGTCTGATGGCGCTGAACGGCAGAAAGATCAGCATTGCAGCACAGAGAAAATATTTCATACGCTGCCTCCCGACTTTGGGACTCGCTAAGTCTTTGGGAAAAAAAATATCTATGCAATCAATAGCATGGATGGTCTTCAGGTGACATAAGGAAAGAATGAAGAAGGGATAATCATGCAATGGAAGTCAATGGTGTAACATTTCCTAACAGATGATTTTTACTGCTGCTGAATTTTTTATTTTGCTTTTTTCATATCTAAGCTAACTCACAGCCTTTAAATTGCTGGACTTTATGGTGCATTATGGAAATCAGAGTAGAAAAATTACTTCTTATATATTTGAGTCTTTACATTCCTTTGCATTTCAGTCTGTTAATAACAGCATTCAACAGAGTGAGAAATGGATGTCAAAGAACTGAAAGGTTACACAACTATTGATGAACGCCTCTTTATGTTCCCATATCTGTGTTATAACCCAAAACTAAAATATAGGTTAGACTCAGCAGGTAGGTGGACATTTCATCCACATCTCTCAGACTCCAAACTAATATAAATTTCCCCATCTGGGAATGTGAAGATCATTACTTTATGCAAATTTAAAAAAAAAATACATTATGGTAAAAAACTTCTGACTCACATGAAGTGTAGGAGGCTAAATGCACATTCAAGCTCTCAAATGTTCAAGTTTCAAAGCAGCCTGTTAATGAATAAGCTGTTCTGTCCTGGTTCTGTGTTACATTCAGATTTATTAGACTCAGCCCAGACCTGATGTAAGAGCACACCTAAAACAGTACCTGGTTCCAACTTCTACAAGCTGATCATTAGAATAACTACTTGATACCTCTAAATTATACATCAGCCTAGCTTAAACCACTCTACACAGCACACCCAGAGATCTCTCCAGGGTTAGAGGAAAGGGAGCAGGAACCAGCACAGGACTCTGAAATACCAGTTTTAATTACATTCTACCTAAAAGCCTTAAACAACTGAGCTCCTGCAAAACAAATAAGCAAATTAGCTTCTCTCAATTCCCACTCACATACAAGGCCAGAATTTTCTCTAAACTGTACAACATAATTGTTTTTCTTTGTGCTTCTTATCCTACCCATGCTTATTCATTGATTTGTTGTTGGCTCTGTATTAAATTTACCTTCAAAATCAAAGGCCTCTGAATACACTTTGTCCAAATTAATACACATCAAGTTGGTCTGAAACATTTAATGGCAGTGTCTGCAGACCCAGAACTAGTTAATATCTGAGAATATTTAATGTGTAGAAAAATTACAATATTCTTCGATCTTCATTACAAGTAAGTTGGCAGAGTTTATTATAAAAGACAAAAATCCTTCAATACTTCATGAATGTTTATGCAGCCTTCCACTTTTTTGCTGAGTGAGCTGTTCTACCTGTTAATTACTGCAACTGCCAAAACCCAGCCTGGCTTTGGGATGCCAGAATATACGACATAAAACACATAATTAAGGAAGCTGTAGGACAGAGTGATGGGATTTTTAACTCCTCAAAGTGAAATTCATGCAAGGTCTGATCTCAGTGGTGCCCCTTAAAGCCTTCAAGTGGTTAAGTGGGAACTGGGCAAAGAACTGCATTTTCAGGGAGCCTTGATTAAAATTGATAAATGAAACTTAACAGAAATTTCAGTCTTTCCCTGTGGTTCTTGCTGCAGTTCTTTACACAGTACCAGCTACCTCCATTTGTCTTCTTTATACCACCCACAGCAATTTATAGACATAAATAAGAAAAAGACAGAAATTGCCGGAAGTTTGAAAACTAAAAACTTATTTCCAACATTTCTGTCAGCAGAAATGAAATACATAATCATTATTTCTTTTTTAGATGTCTTTCATTGTACACAAGGACAGGAGTTTCATCTGGAACAAGTCATTTTCTTCCTCATTGTTTCTTCTCCAAGTTGGCCCCAAGCATTTAAGAGAGAGAAAATGTGTGAGACAGGCAAAAAAAAAAAAAAAAATTTAAAAAATCGGCAATTTACTTTGATTTGCCTTAGTGAAGGGCCAGATTCACTACAGGTATTGAGAAGGAGTGCAAAGGCTAAAGGATGCTCAGCCATTAATTGCTGTGTAAACTATGAGCCCCATTTGTTTTAATTTGGATTTGACACTAATTCTGCTGCAGCCCGGCTCAGAGATCAGACTGGGTGGGTTTTTAGGAGTTGCAGAAATATTCATGCTCCTGCAGGTCCCAGGGTTTAGACCATTGCTGCTCATCAGATTCGGGCCACTTTCTGTGATAATAATAAGGACAAAAATAACTTTCTTCTTCCACAGAGCAGTATTACTGCTCCTTGTCCTGCTGAAGAGACCCACCGTGCAGGAGATTTGGAATAATAAAATCAGCTGAAATAACTGAATGAGCGTGTGTGACTTCACAGGCCAGCCAGGAGCTCATCAACAGGGAATGCCCAAGAGCTCCCATCTAGAGAGGTGACCAAAGAAACATCCATTAAAAACCAGGACCCTGCGTTTCCAGGAGCAGTGGAGCACCACCTTGATCACAGCACTCACAGAAGAGAAACCACACCTGGAAAAGCTTTTCATACAGCCAGGGGCTGGGCTCCAACACGAAATACCCGAGGCAGCACAATTCCTTCAGACCACTCCAAGCAGCCACTGAAAGGATGCAAGACAAATTCCTCCTGTGCTCTGGAACCTGAGCAGCCCCAGCAGAGCAAACTCCCTGAGGGAATAAAACCTGATGGGGGCTCCCCCCAGGGTTTGAGGAGATTTGTCAGGCTGCAACGCTGACCAGAAGGATTCTGAACTCGAGGGTCACGTTCCAGAAGCTGCTGGAATAACTCGGGCTGCGGAATCTGCTCTTCCTGCGGAGCCCCAGAGCTCAGCCAGGCAGGGTCCAGCCCCAGTGGCTCAGCTCTCCTCAGCTCAGCCCCCAGCTGGGAATGTGCTCCTGTTTCTGGAGGGTTTTCCTGCCCTCCCTTTTTGTTGTCTGCACTGATTACTACAGGAGTGCCCACATATTTTGCTGGCACATTTTTATTTTCTGCTATTTTCCACATGCACTTGCAAAACATTTCCTACTCCTTATTACAAACATACTGACTGCAAACTGATCGAAGTTAGTAGAAGTGCAGATATTGCACAGCCATTCAGGTAAAGGTTTACATGAATTTTACAGGGAATTTTTCATAAATTTGGGCCCTCACTGGAAAGAGTCCAGTCAAACACTGCATTAGGTAACAGACGCTGCCTCCTGCTGCTCCAAAGGGTTTTAAAATTATGCTTCTATTCACATCTTGCACTACCCTGTTTTGCTTTGAACTTTTAAGCACTTTTCAACGTCTAATGCATGTCCTGTAGAAACTTTTATAGAAGACTTTTTATTCATAACCAGTACCAAAAGTTTTAATTGCAATATATTCACTTAAAAAGGTCAGCTTTCACTGTCTTTGGGAAAGCGTGTTTTTGTGTTCTCCTCATCTATTTGCATTTTCTTCATTTGCTGAATTCATTTTGCATGCATAATAAATATCTCCAGGAAGCAGTCCTGCTCTGCAGTTTGCAGCAGAGTGGTGTCCCGTGACTCTTGTTTACTTTTTAATTAATGGAGAACAAGTTAGGCCAGTGTGACTGAGAAGTGAACCCCAAGCTCACGCCAGATTATGAAACAATGCAAACCCTTGCTTACACACCAATTAAGAATATTGTTGATAATAAACCTGACCTCAGACTTAAATAAATTAATAGAAGGAGAGAGGAAAAAAGTGCTTAGTTATACAAGCAGGCTATTGAAAACAATGTATGAAATGCACATTTTTTATTTATTGGGAGTAAATGTCCCAATGGGTCAAGGGCTGCTGTGGCTTCACTGAGCTGCCCCTGGAGCCTCCCCCTGCAAGGACCACACCTAAAATAGGCTCTAATGGAATGGTCTGGAACAAATGGGAAGAGATTGCCTCTGTGTGGGAAGGAAAAGATGGTGCAGCTCACAAAAAAACCCACAAAAACCAAAAAATCCACAAAAACCCAAACAAAACAAACAAACAAACAAAAGAACCTCACCAAAACTCCCACATGATACTTCACTAATTACACCTGTAAATAAAGTTCTGCTACTGTTTCAAGGCTACAGTATTGAGCTACTTTTAATTTCTGTGATGAGCAGACACATAAGGCAGAATAAAGTCATCAATGCTTTCATCATGGTTAATAATTTCATTTTAAATGTTTCTTATAATTGAGCAACTGTTGTAACATTTTAGGTAGAAAAGGAGTTTTGGGAACACATTTTGAGGAAAGGGGAGTTCTTACACATTCTTGATGACTTTTTACTCTCCTTTTTTAAAACATTGGGGATAGTTTTGACTGGAATAGGGTTAATTTTCTTCACAGCAGCTGGTGTGGGGCTGTGTTTTTGAACTGGAGAAAGTGCTGATAATTCAGTGGGGGTTTCTTATCTCTGACCATCCCACACACAGAGCCAAGGGTTTTTCTGCTCCTCACCCCATCCCACCCTGATTCCTGAACCAGCCTGAATTTATATTAAAGCTGATCAAGAATTATTTCTGGAATGTGTTTTAACATTGTAAGTTGTTCAAAGTATCAACTGCTATACAGCAGTTACATCGACATAAACAAAAAATTATAGCTGCTTTCCAAATTAATGACAGTACCTACTTTTTGAAATACAAATAATTTCTCTAAGGAAAAGCTCAATTTGCATAGAAAACTCCCTGAAGTTACTACTTGTTACTTGTTCAGTAAATGGTCCCCAAGAAACCTCCTTTTAAGAGAAAAGAGTCCAATTTTTCTTTCTTCCCTGCAATTATCCCAATCACAGATTTGTCAGCCTAACAGTTTTTCCCCCGATAAACTCAATCAGAAGGTTCCATATGGGCCATCTTTGTTATCAAACCCAAATTTTTCCAGAGTAAAACATTTAAAGGTGCGATTAGATTTCAAGCTGTAATTTCTTCCCAACTTCCTCTCCATGCTCCCATCTATTTGCATTTCTCCTGAGCTCTTTCTGACCCACTTAGCAGCATTCAGGAATTCTGACACTCACCCCACTGTCAAGGCAGCTTTAAACTCCTGCCCAAACAGATCTCAGCAAGTTTTTTAGCAATTCCTGCAGAATTGCTTTGAAGAGGAAAACTCAAACCTCATCCTGGCTCTGTAGGTGCTCACCTTGAAGCATAATGCAAAGCTCAATCTATTTTTTGTTCCGTGAATATCAGGTTCCAGGAGGTGTGCAGCGTATTCAAACACACCATGGACATCAATATGAAAAATAATGACTTCCCAAAGGAACTTGAGCATTTGCCTCATTGACATCCAGCACACAATCTTTAATAATCTTTAAAATGTAAATTAGATCCTGGTTTTACTACTCCAGGTACCCCATGCAATCACCAGCCAATACAGAAACTCAAAAAGACGTTTACAAAATAACCTGTAACTAAGTAATAAGCTTAGTATGGATTTCTGTTTATGCTAAAGGACGTGGAAGGAAGACAAACCAACCAGAAAACCAGAATCATCAGGAAACTGCAGCAAAAAACCTCTGGAATGATATCCTGCACCAGTGAAATGAGAGACCAGCCCACAGCAGGACTCGTGCCAGAACACAGAAGCCTGAATAAAAAGCACAGGAAATCTTCTCTGGGGGTCCTGGGGAAGGGAAAGTGAGAATATCCACCGAGCCCCAGCACAGAACTTCACCTGCACTATCTTCAACTGCATTGGGGGAGAGTGTTAATATGTCTCCAAAACAATTAATTCAATCCTAATTGGGACTGAGAAAGCTCCTTCTATCTTTGATCCGAATACTGGCAGTTAAAGGTGATTTTAATTGCCACAGTAATCAGATATAATGAAGAGCAGAACTGTTTCTGATTAAATAACATTTGCACCAGAATTGCTGTTAGACACTCTGCAGCTCCCAGGACGCTGAATTCTCCGATTCCTTTTCTCTCTCTGCTTCAGGCATGGACACAGAAGCAGTGCTGCAAGAACTCTGCAGATGCTGAATCAGATGGAAATCATGAAAGGCTTTTCCTCCAAATTCAGCTCGCAGAAGGAGAAAGAATTGCTCATGATTTGAAGTGTGAAACTTCAGATTTATAAGTGGGTGTAGAAGGCACAAACCTTTCTGTGCCTCCAAACTTCACCAGGAAACCTAGACTTTTCCCCTAAGGCTAATGATCTTGATAACTTTTTGGAATCTTTATTTTTATGGAGTTTTTTTCCTATATTTTTGCATTCATATTTAAATATTAAATATTGAAATATTAAAACTAATAGTTTTATTTAAATATGAGTTATTTAAATATTCATATTTAAGTTCAAACCGGTTCAGCAGGTTTTTTTATCAGTTTACCTGTTAGTGTTTATGTGGCAGCTCAGTTACACAGAGCACAAAACCAGCAAACTGACTAAAGTAGCCTTCAAAATGCTGGCAAAGTTTGAGTCACTTTATCACTAGGAAACAACCAGAACAATTCTTGATTCTGGTTACACTGTGATTTTCTACAGTTGCACCAAGAAACAGATATTAATTTAAAATTAATTAATTATAACTAACCTAATCTGGATTCTCTGGTCACCACAAAAATTGTCCTTGAATGGTCAGAAAACAGGAAAAATGCCTATTCTAGACCTCCACAAGAAGCTGGAAAATGCAGGAACCCAACTGCTCTGACGTCAAAGTCTGCAGCACTGAGAGCAAATGTGACTCTGGGAGAGGTTAAAATGAGCCTTTGGGTGAAAAAATCACCTTGTCCAAGTGACAGCTTGAGAGGACATCTGCCTCCTTGCTCTAAGTCTGCCGTGTCACATTCACTTAGACAAATTTACAAACTATTTATATAAGCAGCAATGGGCACACAGAAGTAGCTGCGTCAAGAAAAATAATTAGATATTTGGCAAAAATAGTCAACTGAATATCAATGTCAAGGAATCCAGCGGGGATGGAGGCTGAGCCCTCCTCCTACCACAGCAGCAGAGTCCTAATACGTGAAATGGATATTTTAAAGTACTTACAAATTGAAAAAAAAAAAAAAAAGTATTTTAGAAGTATTAAAGTAACTTTGTGTCACAGGTTTACAAACATTAGTTATTTAAATGGCAGTGCACTGGGCCATGTAAAGACATTCATAAAGTTGAATTTTCACTAAGAGCGGACTACAATGCAAAATTAAACTTTAGTTGTGTCATTTAACAGGAAAAGACTCTGCTGGTGGAAAACGAAGTGCTGTCAGTGCAGTGAGTGCCACTGCTGGAGGAGCGAGGGATGCAGGAAAATGAAGCTGTGCTCTCAGGACTGAGATGAGGCCATTCCAGAAGCTGTAACTTCAAACTGAGAGCTCCAGCCCAAGGCACTGCCAGCAGCAGCCCCCACACTTTTGACCAGCTCACAAAACATCCTGGCTGGCACTGGCTCCGGTGGCAGCTCAAATAAACTCTCAAGTTTGAGCAGAGGGTGAAGGAGGGATATTTAATGGCTGGTTCTTATCCCACTCCCACAAGGAGCCTGTCCATATTAGCATGGACATTCTTTGGGCAGATGGCAGATATGAAAGAAATTTTAATCATATGCTGAAAGAATGATCTAGAAAAGTCTCATTGGAAACCTTCACTAGTTTAACTTGACAAAGAAAATGGATTTATACATCCCCCGTGTTTAAATTTTACAGTTTTTGTTTATAGTTACACTGAAATTAGACTAATCTTTAAATGATTTGATAATAAAATTTGTCATCCATAGAAAAGAACTTCTGCTACAGAATACTCCATGCAGTGTCAGTGCCAGTTGAAGCAAGGCCAAAGATAACAGGATTTGTGGTACCACTGCAGCATTTTTCCCTGAGCAGGACCTGTTAAATGGATAACAGGGACAGGTGTTCTTATAGCAGGGTCAGATTAGCAGATTAACACAAACTCATAGAATCTGAACAAAAACCTCCAAGTAATCTCTTGCCTAAATCCAATTTTACCTCTTCTTGCCTTCTGGAGTCAGGTAAAGAAAAAAGCCTTGTAGTTTACAACCTTCTGGAAACCTGCACAGCATCAATATCAAGCCCACCCCATTCCTTCTGCTTCCCTACCCTCCTCTCTGGCAGAGAGGTCTCATGTGAAATACAATATTCTCCCAGCTGACAAGCCCAACACGTTGCTTTTTATTGCGCTGAAATGTCATTCTGTGCTCAGGCTCCAAGCTCAACTAGACTTCCCAGCTCCTAATAGGACTACTGGGAGAACATCCATCCTAACACAGAACCCCCAAGCCCAAAAAGAAAGACATTAATTGCTATGATGCCTTGATTATTGAGATGTTTACAGAATGGAATTAACAACAAAGCAAGGAAGCCACTTCTTCTTGGAAGTCAATCCATAAGAAAAAAAAAAATCAATTAAGAGCTACAAATGCAAAAAAGCCAATAATTCACAACAAAACACCCTGAAAGGAGCATTATACACATTAAGAGGCAGACATGGAATGACATGACAGGGTAGGCTGAAACAAAACAGAATTTTCCAATGTGAAAAGCGAACTTACTTCAGCTTTCAGAGGAGTCAGCAAGTATTTCTCATATTGATCAGAAATAGCCTTCACTTTATCACTCCTGACTCGGTTTTGCCATTTTTAATGACAATCCCTCAGCTAAAAGTGCTGCCTTACCTTTGTTCATATCAATCAGCTGCTGCTTCTTCTTCTGTCTCTCCAGCCTCTCACGCTCAGCCTTCTCCTTGGCCAGCTTGGCCCTCTTGGTTTTCTCCTCCAATTCTCTCCTTTTGTTGTTTTCTTTCAGTGCCTCCTGCATTAGAGAAAAGGAATAGGAGTGTCTGTACCCAGAGGAAAACCAAAATAACCTGGTTTGCACAGATACTGTGTTTGCATGAAATGAGAGGAGAAAGAAAAACAGGGATGTGACCCAATCCTTGGAGCATCCTCAGAAATCTGTGAGGGAACCTCCTGTTCCACATTATTTGTGCACCTGAACATTACTGATCAGAGCAATGGAAACTGAAATAGCTTTGCACTTATGAAAGGAAGGAAATGAAGGTATGATGAAGGGAAAAAAAAAGATTTTTTGTCAGCAAGATGTTGTATTTTTCCCTATTAAGACTGCAAGTCTACCTTAAACCCATGACATGCTCTTAGGAGGGAGGAGTGGGGAGGAAGCCAAGTGTCCACCGTGATGGAAATTCAATTACAAGAGGCCAAAACTCAGGTGCTAGAATTTAAATACATTTAATCTTTTTTTTTGTTGTTGTTGAAATAGCCAGTCTGGATGACTAACAAAATACTGATAACTCTATGTGAGAGCACCCTTTTTATGTATCTCCACCCATCTAGCACCTGGAATTGCTTGTTGTTACCCTCCATCGGGCTCTTGGACTCTTAGCCATTCCATATTTGTTATGTCATTTACTGCTACACATTTAGTCAGAGTTAGATGAAAGCTGGAAATAAATCGTTGGCAAGAACATACTCCCACCTGCTCTCAAAGTCAGTGCAGAAAGCAAAAGAGATCTATATTCATCTATATTTATAAACATACTTTATATTTGAATTAATGTTGCCAACAAATCCGATCACAGTTTCTCAAAACTGACTGAGGATTAAGGTAAATAAAGAGAATTTTGACTCAGGTGTACAGCATTTGCTGTGTCTGAATTATATCAATCATTTCAGTATCATTTCCATGGTTCTACTGCAAAGGGTTATTTTTTTCTCTCATGGCATGCTGTCATACTCCCCCAGACCTTTTCTCTTCCAAGAATTTGGGTTGCAGTGGATTTCTTCTAATACAAAACAGTGCTATTCCAGATTAACTGGAATTATTTTTGGTTTTTTTTTTCCAACTATCAAATGCCAGTGATCCCCTTTTCTGCATGGTTTTACAGGCCAAATTACCTCAAAAGGTAAAGATCAGTTTGAAGGCTGAAAAAAAAGAGCTCTGTAATTGGCATTGCTTTGAAAAGAGGCAATAAAAATCAGCAGTTTTGTTACTGCAGTATAGTTCCACAGTAATAAAGAACTTACTGCTTTTCATAGGGATCTACTACACAACAAAATTTATTCTCCAATTAAAACTAAACTAATCTAACAGTTATAAATCAGACCAAGCAGCAATCCTCTGGTAAGAATAAAAGCCTTCTCAACAGCTTCAGAACACATTTGGAGAAGTCCTCATCTAGATGCTGTCTTCTGAAAACATGCAAGTGCATGCAAAAAGGGAAATAATTTTTGAGTGAATCTCAGCAGACAGAAATATTTAAACGCATAAAACCCTTTTATTGATGTGCTTTTCATGACCCTCTGTTATTTTGGTTAGTGCACGAGGGCAAGCAGTTTTGCAAATTCAACAGCAAATTAAAAGTTAGAGAAAGTTTGAGTGTGGGTTTGCTTTGTTATAATAAAAACAAAACCGAATTATTGTCTCTCCTAGCAGAGGAATAGATTCAGCAAGGAATATTATCTCTTTTTAAGAGTGTTAGTTGAAGGAGCACATAGTTTGATGTTCCCCCTTGTGTTTATTAGGATTCACTGAAGTGCAGCTCTGGTACTCAGCACTGCCAGTTTACAGCTTGGCTTCCTTAAGAAGCAAATAAAAAATTAATGCATCTCTTGCATTCTGTACATATCTTAAGTTTTGACAGACAAACATATTCACACATCGGCACGGTTGTAAATAGACTCTCGAAGGTAAATTATTAAAAACAAGAAGAAAGAAAACAAACTGTAATGCACAAATCTCCCTGGATATTAAAGATGCAGCTGGCTACAAAGCGGTCATGCACCAATAATGAGAGCTGCCTGTGATCCCTCAGGCCTTCCCCAAATTTGCCTTGCAACTGCAAAATATGTCAGCTGAAGTTCCAGCAAAATAATCTTTTTCAGTCATAAGTCGTTAGGAACGACACACTCAGATTAACTGGGAGTTAATCTGTGGAAATTCAGAGTTAAAATACAGCAGATTGAGCAATCAGTTTACATGTAAAAGGAAGATCTTTCATGGGTGTTCCTGGGAGGATAACACATTTAAATACATTGTTATCCCTGTGAAAATAATGGAAAAGAGATGGAAGGAGCTGGCATTAGCCAGGAGCAGACAAATTGAATTTGCTGCTGGGTGGCCGAGGAGCAGGGAGCAGCCAGGATGAGGTTTGGGACGGGGCTCCTGCAGCAGGGCTGTCAGAGCCCTGGGCACAGAGGGGTTTGGGCTCCCTGTGCTGCCAGGTGCAGCCCTCAGCAGAACACTGCTTTGGAGCTGAGGCCGTGGAGAAGGCTCCCAAAATTGAGTGATGGGGCTGGGACTGTGGGTGTGGAGTTTGGATAGAAGGGTGTGATGTCACAGGGTGGAAACTCACGGTTTTAGGGTTTGGGATATAGGGGTATAGGTGGGACAAGATGGAGGTTTTAGGGTGTTCGCTCTCTTTGTCTTTTCCCCTTCTCCTCCACGGATTTGGGTGATATTGAGTGTCTGGGTGCACAACTCCACATTGCAGACCACAGATGTCTAGTTAATGGGTTAAAAGCAAAACCAAATCCAGATGGCAATTATTCATTGGTTGAGTTTACTCTTAAAAGCCCCTGTAGTTCGAAGCTCTCATGGCCATTCCTACCCAGAGGTTGAGGTGCTGAGATCTCACTCCCTTGTAGCACTGATGGGAAGAAAAACACCTGAGACCAAACAAAAAACCGTCTGCTGCCTCTCAGTCCTGGCTCTGAAGCAGCTCAAACTCCCACACAGGCTCACCCCAGGGGCACAAATGTCCTGGGCTGGCCAGGGCAGATGCGGGCATTGCCACGGGGAGCTGCCGGGGCCGGCAGGGAGGCTTGCAGTGTTGACAAACCCAACCTGGACACCACCAATGGAAAGCTGCATGCTATCACCTCATTACTCCACCGGGTAAGCTGGAAGCATCATTTAATAGCCCTCGAGGGGACAGGTTTGGGACTGTTTTTCCCAGCTCCCTTCGACCAATATTTGGATAGCAGAATAAACACACACACCTCATTCAGGTTCTTCCTGATAGAGACACAGAGCTGGAGTACACACACAAAACAAAGCTGTATCATTGTTTTTACAAAAAACACACAACTTGAAATCCCCAGGAAAACAAATGTTGTCTGTCTGGCTACAATCCTAAAAGAGAAACCAAGGCCCAGGGCAGACCAATTATTGTTTTGTTCCAAAAGCAATCTGTCTGGATCAAGGAAGAGACAAATCAATGTTTTGGCACATCATCCTGTGAACACAATCTTTTAGACTTCTTAACAAAAATTCATTCTAAGGTAAGTCCGTAAGAACTGTTCATACAAGAGCCTGAATCCAGCAGAAAAAGTGAATTACTCTTTTTAATAGCAGGACTTTGAATGTGACATGCTGAAAGGCTTCAAAGTTTCTGGGTAGAAATTCTCGACAGATTTTAAAAGAGACTGTGAGAATTACACACAGCATAGTATATGGACATAACATAATTAAATAGTAAAATAAAACTGCCTGGGTTAGAAAGGTTTTTCCTGAAAGACAGGGTTGGTGGACTGTGGAAGGAAGCACTGCAGAGGGTGTGTGGCACTGCACTGCACACAAACAACAAACGTGGAAAAAAAAACCAACACTGAAGGGACACACTCACACAGCTGTGATTTTTTTCCTGGAGGTTTCTTACACCTTCCACTTCATGCTTCACTCTGTGTTCTGACAGGATTATCCAGCTCCATCAGCCTGCTCAGATTTTCCTACACGTGCTAAGCAAGCAAATAGGAACTTAAGGAAGTGAATGAGCAGTAATTTACTCCAACCCCAGCAGGCTAAATGAAGCTGCAATAATGCAGTGATCAATCTGAAATCACAATTAAGGCAAATACGGATCCCAATTATCGAATTATCTTAGTAGGATATAGGAACAAACAGAATGATGGGACTAAGATTATGTATGTGAGGCAGCGTGGAGATTTTAAAGTTGGGTTCATGGTAACACGAGAGCTTTTGGAAATACTGCAGTGCAGATGTTGGCATCTGGAGCCTGCCCACCTCATCTGTGCTCTTCTGGAGCCAGGCCCAGGCCCAGGGGATCACTCAGAGCAGGCAATGAAGTCTCTGCTTCACACGAGCTTTTCAATAGCTCCACTTCTGCCTCAGCCAAAATCCCAAACTAGGCTTTCAGAGTGGAATGAGGATTCAAAACCCTCATTGAAATATTATGAACTCCCAGAGATAATGCCTGGAAATAATGACATTTCTCAGTTGGA
Organism: Regulus satrapa; assembly: GCA_013396955.1. NCBI lineage: Eukaryota > Metazoa > Chordata > Aves > Passeriformes > Regulidae > Regulus > Regulus satrapa. Next base: position 700,616 of record VWZN01017756.1, on the reverse strand, counting down.
CTCACTGCTACCAGCATTGAATATAAAATAATAAACTTTTTTGTTTTTTTTAAATCTAAAGAAAACTTTTTAATCCTGATGCTTTCAAGATTAGGAAACTAAACCTCATGGTTTCCTCTGGACCATGTTCTACCTTGTAACTGTTGGAAATATTCCTTACTCAATGGCATCTCTACCCTGGAATGTGACATCCAGTGCTTTTACCCCATCCTCAAAGGAAACCACCTCAGCAGAGAAACAGCCCTGGTCCGAGCAAAATCCCAGCTCCACCTCGGCAGGCATTTTTACACTTGCCAGCACAGGGTACTTGAACTCAGTTTAATTTCTTTCATTAGTACTTATTTTCACACCTTTCGAGGAGCTTCCAAGAGCAATGCCATCCTTGTGTTTTACACCCCGAGTAAAGCACTAACCCTTGTCAGGAAAGCTGAGCTCCTGCTCCTGGGTGAATTCCAGCACCCGTATCCTTTCCTGGCCGACCCCTAATTCCTGATTTCAGGGTGACTCAAACCCCTTCTGTCAGCACTGGGTGCATGCATCCACTCAGCTGAGAATGGGGAGCTTAGAGGAGCTTTATATTTGGGGTTTGGGGCAGGGGGAGGAAGGGTTTTCTCTATATTGCCTGTTAATCAGGACACTGCTTCTCCACTGGCACCACCTCTTGGGAAATTTCACTGAAGAAAATACTTCTTGCTCATTATTCTTTATTTTTTCCCAGCTTCCTGCTAGCTGGAAACTGTTATCTTTCAGGCTGCATTAAAGAACTGTTACTTTTTAGGCAGAAGGGATGAAGTGTATTCCCAGACAAATAACCAGGGAGAACAATGAATAAATAGAGCCTTTCTTTTAAAGCACCGCTGAATTACAAACTCAATTTATGTGTTTGAAAGCTGGGAATTTAGCCTGACTATGCACTGTATTTCATAGTAAATCAGATGTTTATTATGTATTTATGTATTGTATATTCATTGAGTTATATTGCTGTAGCAAACGACCTGCTGCATTCTGGGGACATTTCAAAAACACCACAAAAAAACCCCAAAAAAACAAAAAACAAGAAAAAACAAGAAAAAAAAGCAAAAAAAAAAAAAAAAGCACTACTCCTGAGTCACAGAGCTTGAAAGTTTGAAGGAAGTTATAAACAAATAGATATTAGGAAGAAGGAAAGGTCTTACAGGTACATTTATGCTCAGCACACTGAATCCACTGTGGTAAAAACTGGTTTTTGTCAAGGCAGCATCACAGATGCTCTGTGTCCTGTCTGGCTCAGGGCATCAATCTCATAAAATCCTGCAGGCCAGCGTGGTGGCCACCAGTGGAAGGTGTTCAGTGTGCTGATCCTTTCCCGTGCCTCCTCACTGTGGGGAGATTTTCCCTGTGTGGGTTTGCATGCAGGGCACACAGTCAATCAGTACCAGTGCTGATACAGAAGGATCATTTATTTCACTGGTGTTTTACCAAACCCAGCTCTCATTCTGCCACCTGATGAGTTCCTCCCATCTGTTTAATTACTGACTCAAACTGGAATACAGCCCTTTCTCTCTAGGTACATTTATAATGTACTTTAAGATTTAATTCCTTATTCGAAGAGCTGCATTTACACAAATGTGAGGGAGGCAGTCACCACTGACAAAACTGTCTATCAGATTAAAAAAAGAATATCACCTCACTCAACAAAACAGCCTCTCTGCATTTCACACAACTAAACCCCCAAATCCCTTTTCCTGCTTCAAAAACAACTTCGTTTTTAGACTCAAAATTCACCTTATGGCCATCCGCATTAAAAAGAAGCCCCTAGAGCAAACAAAATCTAAAACATTTAAAAACTGGGTAAAAAAAAAAGGACATTTTCCTGTCTAGTGCTGAGGTACATATCACATCCAGCTTGCACAGTCAGACTGAAAGGAACTTTATGTCCATTCACAAATGGTGAATCTGTCGCATGACAGATTTGCTGGAGGTTTTTAAATCCTCTGCCACCAACACAAACAAACATCCAGAAAGTGGCAGCCTGAAAACACTGCAGGTCACTTGACAAGAGAGTGTGAGACAGCAAGTTAAAAAGACCAGTGGAAAAGAACAAACTGGCATCTTGCTGCAAGCAACTGATTAATCATTATTTGATAAGAGACTGATCCTTTTGGGCTTGATGTTGTATCAGGTTGCATTTGTCCTCAAGGACGATCGAAATTTCTGTTTATTTTCAACGGAATAAAGGACTAAAAATCGAAAAAATATTTCCTCTTCAGGAGAGTTGTAAATATTAAAAAGCTGTTGTGGATCTTTAATTGCAAAGAGCAAGAAATAACCCCAGTAAACCACCCTTTTTGCCACTTTTTAATCCAATTTCTCTGCAGTTGTCAGCTCCAACAGAAAACACCTTTTCCCTCCTTCTCAAGCTTGGATTTGACTCTTGCTCCACTGGCAAAGGAAAATCCTGTGGGAATGCTTTATTTAACTCCTGTGATACTCCAGCAGCCTGAAGAACTCCTGAACCTCAAAACTAAACTGGCTCAGGGCACAAGAAAGGAGCTTTACTCAACAGCCAGCCAGAGCAAGAACGTAAAAGCACGATGAACAGGGAAAAAGGAACCACTGGTATTTATAAAATATCTGGAATTATACTTCAGCCAACCACCTAAATACTAAAAGAAGTTGATGGGAGCACTTAGAGAAAGCAGGAAGGCTTTCCAGCAATGAGAAGGGGACAAATTCAACCCGTGGAGTGTGTGCATGCTCCAGGGAGTGTTTGGAGATGTTCTCTACCCTCACCCCTATCTGATTGCTCCTGAATTCTTATCACTACTTATTACTTTTTCAAAGTAAATCCCACAGATTAAAGGAATTTCAGCCTATTTTTCCTCTGGGGAAACTTCTTGCAAGTATCAAAATGTCGCAGAAAATCTTAATTTTTTTTGGAATTTTTTTTTTTGCCCCTTATTGAAAAAAAAGAAAAAACCCAAAACCAAACAAACAAAAAGATACCCATCAAAACTTCATTGTGAACTTTTAGTGTTTTCCCTGGCCCACTAAAACTGATTTATTACATTGCTAAAATATCAACGTTGAATTAAATTTGGATCAACCTTATCCACAGTTAAGGTGTCAGGTTACACACACACTGGAGGGCAATACGTCATGAGCAAAATCAAAATAATTCTGGAAATGTTCCCCCAATTTCCTGCCACAGAACAAAACACAAAATCGAGCATAACTGAAAAAATAGAGAGACAAAGAAATCATGAAAACTGGGAGAAAAGAAGACATAAGGAAATATGCAACATTTTTGCAGGCGTTACTCACCAAAAACAGAGTTCTGAAGTTGCTCAGATCGCCAAAGAATTCTTCTATGCTTATTGCTTTGGGATCAAAGGTGAAGTACTCTCCCAGATTTTCATACAACTTTGTCATGTTGTTGTGCATGTTGGACAGCTTTTCATACTGCTCGCGGGCACTCTCAGCAAAGCTGTGAGGTTTTGTTAAGGAAAACGACTCCACTGCAGCACAAAGAAAGGCATCAAACCAAAACCAGTCAGCAAAGGAAAGAGCCCTCAGCACAAAGGTTACAGCTGCAAAACGTGCAGGCGCTGTTCTGCTTCCAAATGTGACATTTTTATGAATTAATAGTAATAGTAACAGTATTAATACTGCCAATTTATGAATTAACATTATGGATGTCTGCAAGTTCATACCAACACTTCCATGAGATGATCCCTTTCCAATGGTGAAGATTTGCCACTGACAGAGAATCCAACTTGCTCTATAAAATGTTTAAATACTTTTACTTTCACTTTGAGTCGGGAATTTTATTTGAAGAGATGAACAATTGAGTAAGATGAGCTCTATGAAAACACACAGTGAAATTTAGTTTGCAGTGAGAATCTATGATCTCACTGCTCAGGTGGAGTCATGTCCCCCACCTCACACACATATTTTTTAGATGTAAAATGTGCATAACGATCAATGACAAAATCATACAGTATGACATCTAATTTTCTTTGCTTTTTATTACAAAATTCTTCTCTCTGGATTCTTTCCACACAGTTCATGCCTCAGGCTGCCTGTATTAGGTTCACTTTTTTGAAGCACAGTCTCAACTCTGTAATTTCACCAAACTTACGAAAATGAAATATCCACAAACTGACAAACAGCTTTGAGAAATTATTAGTGAGAAAACCACCACGGAACAACAGAAGTCATGTTTTTGGGTTTTTTTTCCTCAGCAACTGTGGAAGCCTAGAAATGAAACTGAGATTGACTTTCATCCCAGCAGCCACCATTAAAAGTTTGACATAATGCTGTTAAACAGAAAAAAAGTGGTGTGGTTCTTTTTGGTTTTTTGGGGTTTTTTCCTATGTAGGAAAAAACAAAACTAACAATTACTTTGCAAATAGAGGAAGGGTGCAAGCTACTAAAGGAAATATTGGTTTGCCTCAAAGCAAGTGCTTTTTAGTCTGCTCTTTTCTTCTGTGGGGTCGTTTGGAGCCACAAAGTCACAAATCAGTGGGAAAAGCAGATCTGCTGGACGATGAAAGCAGCCCTGCTGCCCGTGCTCCTTGGCTGATGAAAGCTTTGCTGCACACATGAAACCCAGGGAGAAAAGCCACGAGAGGCTCCCCGAGCTGCAGAGCCCTGGCTCCCCGGGGCTTCTCCCCGGAGCAGCTCCTTCCCTGGGAATTGGGGCTGGGAGCGGGCCCAGCTCTGCTCCAGCCCCTGCCCAGCCCTTCCCTCTGCCCCAGAGCTGCCCGGGTCCAGGGCCAGCTCCTCCCCACCCCGAGAGCCCGGGCAGAACCACGGCCAGCCTGCACATGGAGCAGGGGACAGACTGACAGAAACCCCAAAAGAACCACGGCCAGCCTGCACACGGAGCAGGGGACAGACTGACAGAGACCCCAAAAGAACCACAGCCAGCCTGCACACTGTTCTTTGGACAGACTGACAGAAACCCCCCCCAAAAAGCCCCACTGCTTTCTGAGATCAGACTGAACCCCAAAGTGATCAATCCTCCAGAAAAGAGGCAGCAAATGGCAGAATTAGGCAGGGAAGTTCAGGTGGAAGTTCTGCAGCACTGGAAGCTGCTGGGTACCTACAAGGCTCTCACTGCACAAGCTACAGGCAAGGACAGCAAGGCTGAAAACGCCTTCCACTGGAGAGAGGGCCAATATTCCACCTGGGTTTGCCCATTTTAGCTAATGGGAGAGTCAATTACCATGGACTCAATGGTAACATCAATCAACATTTAAAAATTGGCTCTTAAAAGTATGATTGAATACTTTATCAATATCACTTCTGCCAAGCAATCCTCTCACCTAAAGCCTCGTCAGCCTAAGAGAGGCTCAGAAAGTTCACTGAGAAACAGAAAACAGCACAGTGATGGATGTTAATTTATAAAAATCAAGATTTTGAAACAGTGTCTGCCTATACAGTGCCACAGCACTGGTAAGACCCTATTCTGAGTTTACTGAAAGCAAGTTTAACCTGCTTGATTAGAATTTCAGTCTTGGACTATTGAGTCACTCGTCTCAAGATAAACCCGGTACAGTTCAGTCTTCAGTGACATTTAACTGCACAAAAGGAAATGAAAGTTTAATGGCAAGAATACATTGAATAGGTAATAATGGCACATTACTGAATTATTGAGCACAGTCTAAAAATTTTAGAAAAGCATGAATTGCCTTAGAGTCAGCAGATTGTTGTTGTGAGCAACTCGCCCAAAAGAAATACAAATAAATGTACAAATTAATGCATTGGATCCTTTAAAAGCAATATTGCATAATATAATACAAACCCCAAAAAGACCAAAAAGTCTGAAAAAAAAAAAAAATACTTTGACAATTCCAGATTCACAGCCTATTCTCAGAGACAGAGCTCCCAGTTCTCACTCACAGAAGAAATAACAAGAGCAAGCACTAAAAAACCCCAGCACTGCTACTGAAAGTAGATATTTTAAAGCCGCACTCTAGAAACAGACACTGTAATTTCAACAGTATTATTTTTGATCTATTAAGTACCAAACTGCAAGTAAGAATTACCTTTAACAGATGGCCTGCAAGACAAAGGGATGTCAGCAGGACAGATGAACGGGGTGAGCAGAGGGAGAATCGAGTGTTTCAACTGTGCCTAATTTTGAAGGAGACAAGGCAGAGCTGTAACAGCTCCCAGTCACAGACCAAGCAATATGAACAAAGTTACTGCCACACTCTGTGTGCTTCAACCAACCTTCCTACTTCTAAAATACTCACTGTTTAAAACAGCCCCTTGGAATGCACCAGGGGAGCACAGACAGATGTGCCAACACTACTCCATGAAAAAAAACTAGCGAGGAATCTGTCAGCTCTGTGTAGTAGCAATACTGAATTCCAACAGCTTTCCTGGAAAGAGATTGGAGCTTTACCGAGCTCTCGTTTAAAAACTCTCAACTTGGTTTTGTTCTCGCTGTTCTAAAAAAAAACAAAAATCAGATTTTTTTTCACTAGTGTGTTTAAAGGTGCTTGTTCAAGTAGGAGAAAGTATTCAGAAGCTGTTTTTCCCACATTTTCTTGTACACCACTGCAGGGCAGGATTCTGGCTTGAGGAACCACCAGGCTAAATATCTGTTTGAACTCGTCAGAAGAGAAAATTTGAGTCCATGATGTCATTCTTAATGAAGGATGCACAAGAGCTCTTAGTTTCTAATCTCCCAGCTCATTCATAATAGAGCATGCTTTGAATTGAGCTGTGGCAAAGCAAACAGAACTTATTAACTGAAGACAGGAATTCGGCTTTAATAGCAGTAAGTCATTTCCACGGATGGCTCTATTTTCACCTGCTATCAGGATGTAAACACTTGCTAACAATTTTATCACTCACACTCCATCCATAATGCATCTCTGTGACTGCACAGCAGCCAAGACTTCTGCAGCACACACAGATCATTAGGGATCCCAATTATATCCCTAATCTTTCCTTCCCGTTGGAAACCTTCGTAAAAAAACAAAACAAAACCTGCAGAAATCTTCATTGCAATACCCTTCACTCTACCCAAATTAGAACCCAAAGAAACCAAGAGCCATAGCAGGAGCCCGACTTTGTCTGTGTACACAAAATCATGTGCTTCTGAAAAGCCAAAAGATTTCCTAATAAAATACCCATAAAAAGCTCAGTGTGAGAATTTCGTTCTCATTACAAAGCAAATTACCTCATCATTCAGCATTTGACAGAACAGCTCAGGAAAAAAAAACCCAAACAAACCAAAGCACAAAAAGAACAGTGGATTCTCAGCTATCTTTGAGCAAGAAGGGCTCTTCCTCCCCGTGTTGTCCCGTTAGTGCCTGAAATTATCATTAATCACCAGAATTATGAAGCACAACTGCATTCATTGCACAAAGACAGGGTTTTGGTGGGTTCTGTGTGGGTGGAAAAGAAGCACAGAAAGGTCACAACCATCCAAGAACAACCCTGGTATGACCTGCTCCTTCTCCCAGAATCTCAGAATATCACTTAATTCACGTTAATTAAGAAGAAGCTTTTTGACTTGTGCCTAATTTGCCATCAAACTTTCATCTTGGCAAACACTAAAATATCTGCCAGTTGACTTCCAGCTCTGAGCCATCGATGGAGCTCCTACCTTTGCTGCATTCAAACTCCTCCATAATGAAAAGACAATTTCCATTGATTCCACTGCATTGCTATGCAGAGGAGGGAGCTTTTGTCAACATCATTTCAATAGTCCTTTTTTATTTATACTTCTGTTAATGAGGACACAAAGATCTCTGCTCAATTCTCTAAAAGTCCCAGGGGAAATCTCTGGGCAAAAATGGAGAAACAAAGGCCAACTTTATGAAATGGTCAGCCCGAGGAGCAAAGCTCCACAGGCTGTGCCTTGAACTGTTGTAACCAGCAAATTTGGAATTTCCTGCGGTAGCAAAAAGAAAACTTTCAAAATAAATAAGAGCACTTGGCTCTCCAAAGAGAACACAAAAGGCAAAATTTCCAAAGCCACAGGCTAGAGAGAAAGCAAGATCTTATAAACCTTTAAAAAAAAAGGTAAATAAATACTCCAAAATTAGAGCTAGGCATTAACCTAAGTTAACCTGAACCATTTGTGGGTTTTATTATTCAAAAGAAATGAAAGTTGCTGAACTCAGAATTTATTCCCCCCCCATTCCCATAACAGAAAAATAACCCCTAAATTCCATACTCCCATTTTAAAGAGAGACTTTTCAAAAGCTCTACAACTGCTGAAAGCAACACTTCATTTCCACGGGTGACATCACCAGGATTTTGAAACTGCCTTCATAGCGCCTGCCAACAAAAAACATCCCTTCTTAACTCTCATTTGTGGTATTTTGATTGTTAAATAAGCTGAAACAGTATGAAGAGTGGTATTTGTAGCTTTTTTTCCAAGTCAAATATCTTTTTTATTTTGTGGTGGCAAACAATTAATCACTATTCCTGCATTAATTAGAAGGCAACACAGAGAAACAAGATAGTCAAGCGTATATCAAACAGAAAATGTTGCCAGAGTAATGGATTTGTAGCATCCCTTCCCTGGAGAACAATTAGATAAAAATCTCTTTAGATGAATAAAAACAAGAAAGAAAACAACAGAAATGCAGCTCGTACAAACGAAATGCTGTTGTAAAATTTGTTTTGCATATTATATCCAAATTAGCTGTGACTGTTTCAAATAACACCAAGTGTTGACACGTTCTAACAATAAAATAAAAAAACCCAACAGTTTTTAGGTATTTCAGCAAAAGCCTGCTGGCCACTCCTAGAAATATTCCATTAGCTTTGGATCACACAATCAGATGCCTTGAACAATAATTACAGCTTGCTGTGCCCTGAATCTTTCAGGGAAGCTGCTGCCACGTTCCCTCTCTTTGATCACGCAGCTTTTCCTCACGTCAGCTTTAATTAAGGGAGGGATGCTGGAGCTGTCACTTGCACCCTTTCCACAAGCTTCAATCAGGAGATCTGATGGCTCCTTCATCGAGAGAAAGTTTCTGGTAAAGGTTGGGGAAAGAAAAGAGAAATGCCTCCCTGTATTTTTAGGTTTCCTTTAGGGCTGCCATGGCAGAAGTCCTCAATTTCTTGCTTTGAGAAATCTGAAAACCTGCTGATTGTGTAATGCTTCAAGAGCCCAGATGCTCCAAATCAAGGAGGAAAAGGAATTTTATGTCACCCGACAAAAAACCCCCAAAACATAGAATACCTTTATTCAAATTGAGATTTGTTCTTAGCAAAAACAACTGCTGCCATGTTCACAAACTAAAGCAGAGGAGAAAATGAAAGACTACACTAAAATGAATTTATTTTGCACCTAAATGGTATTTTGAATAGCAGGTGCCTACGTGAAGCCACACATCAAACATGATTGGAGCAAAGGAGGAGCTCCTCTCCTCTTTCCCCTCCGGAAACGGTTCCACGTTTTTGGTATTAACAAAAATCATGAGGGAAATGATGTAATAAATAATAATAATTAACTTCCTGGGCAATTATTTGCTAGAAGCTCACCACTGCCTGCACACAAACAGCCTTGTCCCAGTGACTGGGACTGTACCAAGGAAAAGTCAGGAAAGTGAAGTTACCCCTCAAAATCCATCTCAGACTACAGGACCTGAAAACATCCCCAAAACAACCGTTCTGGCCAGGGGGAAAAGCCAGGAGCAGACTCCCAGGGCAATCAGCACCTGAAATCCAGGTTCCCTGTACTCACAGACACCTCCTGTTGCTCACTGACATCCCTCCCCTCCAAAACACTGGAGCCTGTAAATAAAAGAAAAAAAGTTTCTATTTGGAGTGTGGAGAAGTGTGGAGGGCAAAAAGCAGCTCCGTCACCAGCAACAGTTTTGCTAAAGCAGAGTCTCAGGACAGTTTGATTTTGGTATCTAAAAATTGCAGCTCCAGGGATTTATAGAGGGCACTTCCTCTTCAATTTCTGATTTTGAAATAAGCGTACAGTAATTAGAGAATTGATTTCTAATGGATTATCACTCTAATAAAGCACAGTCCTTCACAAAAATATCTGTCAGTGATCTGAACAACTTGGTTTAATATAAATTTAAGGATGAAAGCCCAGTTTCCCCTCGGGCAATGACTCCCAATCAAGGAGCCATTAAATCTGTGTTACATGCACAGAAGTGAAATTCTGTTCATGGGGGGTTGGATTCTTGGGGTGATTTTTCCTCCTGTATCATTCCCCATATGCAGACTGCAGCCAGAGTTCTCTGTGCCCTGCCAGCAGAGCTCTTCTGATCCTCTCCTCCTCCCCGGATGCTCCTCAGCTCTGCAGCACAATTTCAGGGGATGGCTCGAGGTGCAGAACAGAACAGAGCTCGCGCCTGCTCCATCCTCTGAGGGATTCAACCCAAAATCCAACAGGGATCTCTGACCTAAAGTCTGCGATTAAACCTACAAAAGTTCATCCTGCACAATTTACAGAGTATGTGTTGTTCAGGAAATAAAAACTACAAAAATTAAGTTCCTGATTGCCACACAGCTACACCATTCTGCCTCCCCAGCTGTGCCATTTCCAATTTCTCCCTTTATTCACACCCCAATGGAACGCTCAGATTATCTGTACACCTCTGTTCACAGAATTCTAACTACAGCCCCATCAGAAAGAATCAATACAATCCTATATCTCCTCATATCAGGGCCTTCCTTCATAAAGAAGAATGAAACTCTGAAGGTAGAAATAAGCTGTCAAAGAAAATTGATACTGTGCTTTGCATAACACAATTTTCATTTATGATGTTCCAAAGTTCTTGTATTTTAGACTATTAACTTTATGAAAACTCTGCCTTGGTCCAAACCAGTAAAAATACAAAGGATCTTCTTCCAAAAGGATTTGTCTTTTTTTTTTTTTTTTTTTTTTTTTTCTCATCAACCAGNTTTTTTTTTTTTTCTTACTGACATCCAATAGCTGTAAGAGAAATGAACATTGTGTAGTAAAACATGACACATTATTAGGTGCTTTTCAAATTCAATCCAAGCAAAGATTAAACCTAAATAATCCTACAGTTATCACCTGGAACACGGTGAGCATTTTCACTTTGCTTTAAGATGGATCAAAGAGGAAAAAAAAAGTAAAGAAAAGAAAAATTATGTGGTAAGAAAGGGAGTGGAAAGCTCTTTAAAAAGCACTGTTGAGTCAGGCAAGACAAGAGATTTAATTCTTCCTGTACACATCTGAACAAGGGGGGAACAAGGAGAGAAAAGCCCTTTAAAGAGCAACAGAAAGGTAACAAAAAATTAGTCCCAACTGACCCTGAAAATCCAGCTGAACTGGGAAAATTCACCATCTGGGAAAGTTTACAAAGCTTTTATTAGACATGACTGAGGGCATAGCACCACAAAGTTTTAAGTTAGCTCACAGATTCAATATTCCTATAAAAATCCATAGGATTTTTCATGAAGATGATTTACTAACATTTCTTTTTCATATTTTTTTTGTCTCTGCACTGCTTTTACTTTTCCTACCCCCAGGTATTTGTGTGAGATCCCATCAGCCTCCCAGCCGTGACTTTGGGGTCTGGCATCTGCACAAACACAAAACCATGAAACCAACACCCTCCCAATGCCACCTCTGCACCACAAAATAAAGAACACGCCCTTAGCAAATACCCAAATTAACGATCTTACTTGATGAGGAACATCTTGTTAATACTGCAATTCCTGCTGTGTGGACTTTCTGGATTTTTACCTCACAAAAAAGAGCAGAGAGTGCACAATTTAACCTGCCATAAACCACATCCTCCTTGATGCACAAATCCATCACTGTTTTTCTCCCTTATAGTGGAGAAAAACCTCTCCAGAGTTTGTCCTCAAACTAGCAGCTCTTGATTCCTGATCCACAATTTTTCTTCTTTGCAAGTGAATTATTTACTGATTTTTAAAATCTGGTGATTTAGCTGATAGACTGAATTTTGCTACAGACTCTTTCTGAAGCAGGTAGATAAAAATGGATTTCCCAGCAGCCCGTGAAGAACCTGAGTGATTTCTTCTCCCACTGCACATTTTCTTCCCTCTCATCGTGCTGTGCTCACACCCTGAAGGCAGCCTGGAGTCTGAGGCTGAGCTTGTCTCAAAGCAAATCAACAATTTCCACATTCCTGGTCAAGCACTGAAACACTGATTTACTAATAGCTCCCTCTTGGCTCCTATTGTGTTTTGTTCATAAAAGAATGGAATATCTCATGATCAATTATGCAGGCCCAGGTAGAATTCTTTTCCCAACAATGAACATAAAGATATTAAAATACATGGATATAATAAAGGGAATAAAGCCAGGTACCGAGCAAAGTGCTGTAAAAACCTCATATTAGGATAAAAATAAACATCTGGAGCCTTGCCAGATGAGACCTGACCAATTTAAAGTTTTTTTTCCAACTCCATTTCACTGAGCAACATGCAGACTACATTAAAATTAAAGAATTCACATGAAATATCCAAACAGCACGTTTGGTAGTTGATGGCTTGCACTAAAAACAGACTAACAATTCTTTGGATGCTGAGTGCACCGCAGAGGAAAATAGAGAATTTCAGGAGGGGCTTGAGGGCCGAAATGATGGCGTGGTGCTCTGGTTCAAGACAAACCTGCCACTGCACACAGCCCAAGGAAACCCTTGGAACTCCACCCTGACTTTCAAAACTTTCAGATTCAACAGAAGACAGACTGACACTCCTTTCCACCAGGATTTCTCACATCTCTTGGAATTTACTCCAAATAAACAAAGCAGAGGGCAGAAAAATGAAGGCTAGAACTGCTGAAGCCTCAATTCCTACCAGAGAAATGTTCACGTTATCCTGGCTCTCAGCAGGGACACTGGACCTGGCCAAGCAGAAGGAGATTAAAGTTGTTTTTCCAAAAGGTTAAACTCATCTTTAATTGGGAAATATCTAATTCTACAAGGGTTACAGCTTAGTAACCATGCGTGCTCCAAGCACAAGAATAAATGAAGGAAAAGCATTTCCCTTTAAATGGCCAGTGTAGAAATCTGCACAGCAATTCTAAAATTAGGTTTGTAATGGGATTGTGACAAATCAATTGATTTTTTTCCCCCACTAATTTAGAAAGATGATTATTTGGGACAATAATTAGCAACATTGCCATTTACTGTATTGAATAACAAAGCAAACACAACTGGTTTCAGTCATGGCCAGAAAAGGAGAGTCATTCTATTAGAACAGCAACATCATTTGTGTTTTTTCAGCACTGTATACGTTAACTTTGTCCAAAGGCTCACAGCATTCACCTGCTGCACATCCCAGCAAACACAGAGGGTAAGGAGCTGCAGGTCTGGAATATTTATCTACAGCAGAATCTGAACATTTAACCTCACTTTAATTCAGTTCTATCCACTGACCTTCCTGACAAACACCCAGTCACACCAAGTGTGACACCAGCCATGCAAATATTTCAAAGCTCTTTTAGTGGGGGGATTATTTCTTCTCATTCCAGGGTGAAAACTCAGGTAAGTGAAAGGATCAGTAAATGCCACAAGGCCACTGAGGGCATTTCTCAGTGGAAATCAAATGGATGGCAACAGTTCTGCCACAACTGTCAGTGAACAACAGGCTCTCCAAACAAACACACAAACAAATCAACAATTTCGGCTGCTGGGACTGTGTGTGTGAGTGATGCTGGGCTGCTCGGGGCTCAGATTTCAGAACGTGTTGCTGATGTTGTTCCCTCTAACTGCAAGAGGTCCTGAAAGGTCCATATTTCTGACCCACTCATTATCTCATTTTTAAACTTTTACCCATAAAAAGGCAGCTCTGCACACACAGATCACTTTATGTGCAGGGCAGACACACTCCCAAAGACTGGGTAAACAACTGAAGTGTATTTGAGCTCAACAGCATCAAATAGTGGTGGTTTTTTCCCCCTATAGCTTAATAATGTCAATTGAATATAAGTAACTAAATATAGCCCAAATTGCTTGTAATCTGATTTTTAACTTGGCAGGGTCAGTTCTTCAATAGGATTCAAGCTGCTGAGATGCCACGAGCTCAAACAATCAGCCATGCAAAAAGGGAGAAGGAAAACTCTGTTTATTCACCGATGCCCTGAATTTTTTTTTAGGGGGAAAAAAAAAAAAAAAGCCTCTAGTTTGGAAAAGAAAAGCAGATTATTTGTACAAACTAATTCCTCCTATCTTCTATCGCTGTGCTTTCAGCAGGGGGATTTGCTGGCAGTGCTGATGGGATCCAGCAGCCCCTCAGATGCTCTGTTCAGAATTACAAGCACGAGCAGTTAAATCAAGAGTGTCTTGGTTGCTTTGGCAGCCCCATTTAAATACCAGGCGAGTGTTCAGAGATAAAAGGTTTTTAAATGTAACCTCTCAGAAGATGATACACTGTCAATTGCCTTTTCAGAAGTGAATTTTAGGGATTCTTCTCTTGCTTTTGGGGCGATACAAAAAAATGCAAATCTGGGGCACGCAGACTGGGGGCTGTCAAACAGCCAAGCAAATCACTGGAATCTCAAATCTAACACTCAAATCACAAATTTTCCTGTCTTAGAGCTACAAAAAACTTAGAACAGAGCATCCTAGATGCAAAATTTAGCATACCCCACCCATGTGACACTTTTTCCTTTGCTCGAGTTAACCAGTTTGCAGAAAACCCTACAGAACAGGTGGTGCGAGGTGGATATTCTGAAGAACATTTTATTAACTCATTAGCAATTAATTCAAATTGACACAAGTCTGTAGCAGGGGAAAAAAGAAAAAAAAAAAAAGAAGAAGAAGAAGAAGAAAAAAGCCATTCCTGGCACTTAAATACAGGCTCTGCTTCAAACAGTTCCTTGAAACTTGAACAATTTATATACTAAAATTAATTGCAAAGCAGACATACAGCATTATAAAGCTTATAATCATAGCTTAAAACATTTCCCATTTAACCACACAACTCATCAAACGAGAGATTCAACAGTAAATAAATCATTACTTTCCTGTGCTGTGCCTTCAATAGGCACTGCAAAGACTTTCTTCAACTCAGTATTTCAATTTAGGAAAAAAAATAGGGGTTTTCTTGTGTGAAACTAATAGAAAGCTAAATTAATCATAAGTTTATTTTTTAAGCAATAATTTCTCTTACTTAAAAGCAAACAACTACAAAAATTACGACGTCTTAAATAATCAATATGAAATAGAAGCTTCCTCCAGCTGGAGGATTATAATTATCATTATAATTTATTGATATTAAGCAAATCCTGAGTTTCAAGTTCATCATTGTTTCATCTTAAACAGCTGCAACTTTCTGCTTCCTGCCCCTTAAGAGCTTGTTTTGAACTGTAAGCAGAAGGAATAAACTTAAACAGATGCCCAGCACTCTAAGAAAACTCTGATGACTTCTATGATGTAACAGAAAGTGAAAACACAACAACTAAAACCCAGAAGCAGGAAGGTAGACTTCTCTCCCCACACAACACTTGGAGAAAGTGTTTTATATGGATAAATAACCATAATTCTCCTTTAGTCAGGAGCTGCACTTGCAAATTAAGCTGGTTCCAAGTGTCATTTTTATAGACAGCCAGAACAAAAACTTTATATAAATACTGCGAGAAAAGGCAGACATATAAAACTCCTCTAAGGTTTATACATGACCTGACATTTGAAAAATCACGGAATGGTTCTCTCCCAGCTCCCCAAGAAATGCCTCTGCACTGAAAACCCCATTTGAACACGCTCAGGCAGTCACTTCAAAGGTGGGGACAAATAGAAAAGCTCCCAGAAATGCTTCCCTGCAGGGTTATTTGCGAGAATCCCCTCTTTATGAGCCAACTCAGACATCAATGTGCATTTCCTGCAGGAATAAGACTCCGGCGCGTCCCCAGTTCCAAACCCAAGACACCAGGCTTTCCTAAAGAACGACATCCCCAAAGCCCTGGAGGGAATTCCTGCTCCCTGAGCAGCAAACCCCCGGTGCTGGGAGGTGCCAGCAGTGCTGCTGCCCTTGCCAGGGGCTCTGGGGCAGGGGGAGCTGCCGGGCTGCTGCTCTGGCAGTGCCAGGAGCTCAGGCCAGCCCTGCCAGGCTGCTCTGGGAACACAGGCTGGGCGCCTTGGGAACGTCCCCCTGGAGAGCCTGCAGTGCAGAACGGGGAATGGCCACGAAATCCTGAACATTCCCCCTGCAGCAGAGCCCCCAGATCATCTCTGGGTGACTCTAGTGCATCGAGGGAGGAAATCAAAGCCCTGGGGTTTAGCTGTGAGGCTGGAACCGTGACGAGGTACAACGGAGAGCATAAAGGCACAGCAAGGGAGGATGCATGCTTTTCAGGAAGGCAGCTTTTTTAATCCACAAAAAGGATTCTCTTCTAATCAATGGTGTTCCTTACTGGAAATTAAAATTAGTTCACAAATTGCTGCTGTTCCATTTGATGATAAGATGAATGCACGGTGCTTTGAATTTTTTTTTTTTTTATCTGCATAATTTTTGCTCTTTCATTCATCGCTCCCTTAATTTTGCAATTTTTAAAAAATAAGCTTTTAATTCCTCACATGTATGCAATCAGTTAGAAAACCCACGTGGCAGCATTGATTGCTCTGGAAGGCAAAAGATTTCAGTAAGTTTAGGCATGGTAATGTCTCTGACTAGGGAAATGATGCAGCTGAAAAGCAGAAAAGCCAAACGAGGTCTCCATTTAAGGATGCACCACTTCATGTAGGACACATGGAGAAATAAATTCACATCATGCATTTTGTGAAGTGTACACTGTCCAAGTTATTCTTGTCCAGGTAGCAGGATAACAAAAACCACAAACCCAGTGACCAAATTTGTGCCCTGCTGCCCCTTGGAACAGCGTTCAAAGCTCCTGTATATTTTTAGAAGAATAAATGATTTTCTAGAAGAATAAATTATTTTCTAGAGGAATAAACTTTGGTGTGTGTGTATGTTGGAAAGGAGAAAGAAGTGGTATTCATTATTCATGTATTTATAGTTCTAAATCAATATTAACTCTGTACAACTTGCCATTTACTGCCTCTGAAATTGCTTTTCAATTCAGCTGATTTTAATCTTTGTTAATAACATTTACATTTGAACTCCACGAATCCGAATACCTTTCTCGATGCCCAGTTAGACACTCACGTTTTACCATCACTGCAGTCAGTGCCCACACCTACAGCAAGCAAACAGAAAATTCAGAGTTCTGCACTTTAGGAAAGCTCTTCAGTTGGAGGCACAACCACGGAACGAACACAAGGAGAGAAAGGCAGCTTTGGCACAGTCTGTAATTGCTTTTCTAAACTCTTGAATCAGACTCCCCAGTGCAGCAGGGCTAATTATAAAAGAAACCTCTCCCACTGAAAGCTGAATTATTTACAAATTCCTCTTCAGGTAAAATACAATTCGAGCCACGGATCAGATCATGAAAAATTTGTTTCAGGAATCACACATAACTTATTTAATATAGCAAGAAATTCACAGATGGAGTATTTTAATCCCTTTATTTTCTCCAGCCACACTGCACTGAGATGAATAACTGTATATGATAAATAAAAAAACTGATTAAGTGAAAAATTATCTTGCTTAGAAACTGACCAAGAAAAAAAATCCAAAATGAAAATGCAGGTAGAATTTCTATTCCTCTTTTTGTCAGTCTCAGTACCAAAATCTTATTTGTTTAAAAAAAAAAAAAAAAAAAAAAAAAAAAAAAAAAAAGTAAAATTAGTTCAACTGTTTGACAAAATTTGCTTCTGTAATTTGAATATTAATTTCATTATTACAAATTATTATTAATAATTGGGCCTCCTACATTAATCTGATACTCAAGCAGTATCACTCCCATCCTCTGAAGAAAGTTCTTATCCACAACTACTGGTAAATAGCTTTGTTTAGGAACGAGGAACTATGCCTTGAATATTATAATTCTGCATCCCAAAACTCTCCTGAGACACCTCAAATTTTCTGAAACACTCAGAGAGATGCTCAGCCCGAAATTCTGTAACTTTCTAATCTCAGGATGTGCCATCAGCAACAAATCTTCAGGCAGCTGAGGAAATCAAAGAAATACATCCTGCAGACCAGGGTGTCATTTCTACACCCCCCAAAATTATTCTTCAATCTAATAAAAAATATGGGAGTGCAGAAAAGCTTCAAAAATTCAGTGCTAAGCAGAAACAAACTCAATCACTTGGTCTGATGGGAGATGACTTTCTGAAACAGGAGCACAGCACTTATCAGGTCATCTATTAATTATCTATTAATTAAGCACAAATCCCCAGGTGGAATCAGTTCGTGGCTTCCACACTCATCTCTTTTGTGGAGTCCCAGGGTGATTAAAGCAGGCAGAAATGCAGAGCTCTGGTGTGGGGATTTCCCTGGGAACCAGCATGCCTGCACTGGGGCCAGGCTGCCCAGACACTGGCAAAAATTCATTTCCAAACATTTCATAGGCTCCTCCGATTTTTGCCATTCATAAGTTTTTTTTTAGGGGTGGTTTGGTTTTTTTTTTTGTTTTTGTTTTTGTTTTTTTTACTCTTTTGCATTTTCAGACAAACTTTCTCTTCTTTAAGAAATTCAGGTGATAAAATGCAGAGAGAAAAATGTTAAATATTACCTACTTGGCTCTTTTTCCTCACCAAATCATCTGGGTGATGCTAATCGTGTCCATAAGTAAACACATAGGCAGCAAAACAAAAACACAACTGAACAATAATTTCTGTGAACCTGGAAAGCAGAGCTGTCAAACTTAAAAGAAAAACTTAAAGGAAAAAAAAAATAAACAGCGGTTAAGGTGCATTTCATAAATGGCTTGAATTTATGAACAAAAGTGGGGCCAACGTGACAGAATTCAGCCTCTGCGCGGGGCGACAAGGCACAGGACAATTAAAAAGCAATACTGAAAGTTTTCCTGATGTGAATGAATCTCAGGGAAGTACTAATGAGCTCTGTTTAATAGCAGAACTGATAAAAGTGATTACCAGCAGCAAATCTCTTAACCTTGCACACAAGACAAGGTGAAAGGGAAGGTGTAAGGAATAAGAAATAATTTTCCACTTAGTCAGGAGTTGTCTCCCTTAAGCTACTTTCCAGCAGCCTTGTCAGAAACTCAAAATAAATCCATACAGAGGAGATGTTAAATATCTGCTTGTGAAATTCTGTCACCGGCTCCGTTCAGATGGTAAATCCTGCAAAAAAACCTGACTTTGCCCAGACGCAGCAGTGGGGAGAAATCCTCACGCCCCACACCCACCAAACGTGATCTGAGCATCCATCCCCTCCTCTTGCTCTCCTCTGAAAATCCCCAACGCTGCGAGTTCTGCAGTCTTTGCTGCTTTTTGGTGAGCTTCTTGTATCTTCAGTAGACTTGCTGAACTTTTGAAGAAACTGAGAGCTGGATATACAAACCCAAGCTCGGCAGACACCATCCTACAGTTCCCCACCGATTTTACTTGGTAAGGCTTAAAGAATCCACCGTCTCTATTCTCCACAGAAATTAAAAGATGGAACACTTTTGAGTGAAAACAAAAAGCAAATCTTCCCCTAAAATGATGTTAAATATGTCACTTAAGACCATTAAAACAACTAATACTCTGCCCTTCAAAAAAAAAACCACATCTGGAGGTAATATAATAAACACACCAACTTTACTGCTGCTATTTTTCTAAAACTGCTTCAATAATTCTTCTGGACAGAAGTAAAAAAATCCCCATACTGAGTTACTCACTGCAACCACTTCCTTCAGGAGAGCTGTCCAGGTGCCCCCTGGAAAACGGATTCTTGCTGCTCTCAGCTCTCTGCTCGCTTACCTGCGCCACAGCCACCGCTGCTTTTCCTCTGCTCGGGAAGAAACGCGTGAAAAGAGAATTAAAACTCATCTACAAATGCTGGAGCAGGGGATCAGAGCGAGGAGGCGCACAAAGGATATGCTCATCTTCTCCACAAACTTGTCGTGCTCGTCCTGGGTTTTGGGGAAGTTCTCAATGTCCTTCTCCAGGCGCTGGATCTGCTGGTTCATCGAGTCCAGGTTGCTCTTCAGAGTCTGGGCTGAAACTAAGGGTGATAAAAAAGAAAAAAAAAAAAAAAAGGAGTTTTTAAAGCTTTCAGATTCCAGAAAGGGTATCAGAACAGGAAAAAAAAATAACAATGTCAGTATAAATAGGCTGAAAAAGAATGATTTAATTAAGTTGACTCATATTTTTCTGAATTACTGCTCATAAAAATCCTTCCCTTCATAAAAATAAAGTGAAAATATCTACTGTAATATACCAGATCATCATATTTAACATTGAAATGTCACCACTTAATTCTACCATTAGTTCAAATTATTCAATTTCTATTTAAATTTATGGTAAAAATTCCAATATTTCTAATATTATTATTTCTAATATTCTTTGAAATCTAATTCAAAGACTAAAAACTAACTAGAGTTCAAAGAGATTTCATCTTCTTAATGCATGTACTTGGTTAAATGAATGATCTTATTAATGCACATTTCTGTTATAGGAATGATTTAAAGAACAGATATGGAGGAAAAAAAATTAAATATTTTTCCTTATATTGAAATTACGCAGATTTCTGGGGCCCAGAGCTGTGTTAATAGAAAAGGTAGGTGTGAATAATAAAAGCTGCTGATAATCAAAAAGAAGTGAAGGAGTCAGTCTACAGCACACTAATTAAAAAAAAAAGAGAGGCTGTAAAGAGCCCCAGCTTGCTGTGTGACAAGCTCTCCTAATGAAAAGCAGGGCCACGCTAATTTGGATTAATCAAGCCCTAATTGACACATCCTGTGAGCCAACAATGCCAGCCCGGCCGTGTTTGGTCCCACAGAAATCCCAGCCCTGGGTGCAGTGGCCGAGCAGCCCCTGCAGAAGCTGACCCAGCCCAGCAGCTCCAGGGCCAGCTCCTCTGGAGCTCCAGCAGCTCCAGGGCCAGCTCCTCTGGAGCGCCAGCAGCTCCAGGGCCAGCTCTGGAGCGCCAGCAGCTCCAGGGCCAGCTCTGGAGCGCCGGCAGCTCCAGGGCCAGCTCCTCTGGAGCGCCGGCAGCTCCAGGGCCAGCTCCTCTGGAGCGCCGGCAGCTCCAGGGCCAGCTCCTCTGGAGCGCCAGCAGCGAGTGCCCGAGCGCTTCCTCCTCGGCAGAGCTGCCTCTGGAACCCAGAGCTCTCCCACTCCTCCTCTCCTCCTGCACCCTTCCCAGTTCAGTGCTCCTAAGGGAAAACACAGAATCCCCAGACCCCTTTCCCCCAGCTCAGCCGAGAAAAGCAAATGGCTCCTTTGTTTTAAGGAGTTTTTATTATCTTTTGTTGGAAAGCAGTTTGCCCAAAAGTCCCACTAAGTACTTTCTAAAGAACCTTTTATTTTTTTCTATTTNGCAAGACCACTAAAAAAAACTGCTGTGGCACCATAATTGCTTGCATTATAAAAAAAAAAAAAAAAAAAAAAAAAAGGTGACGTAGCTACATGAGATTAAAGAGCAGAAGGAGATTGAGTCACACGACAGCCTGAAAAACAGCACATGGAAATAAAAATCTAAGGAAATAAGGTAAATAAGGAAGCTGTTCCCAGAAGAAAATCTATTTTCTATTCTTTCCAAGTAACGACTCACATCAGCCATAACACTGATTTCACAAGCGTGTTCAAATACATAAGGCACCAATAGAGCTTTCTTTATAGCAGCCATTATCTTGATTTTATTTTCAATTTTATCCATTTTATACTGGGTACCAAAGGAACTACTAATCATGTAATCCTAGAATTATAGTGGAAGTTTTTTAAGCTTAATTCAACTGGAGTGGGAATCTATACTGACCACGGAATCCTTGTAGCTTTTAAATTCACATTTGAGAGTTAACCTTGAAATCAAGCACTAAAACACTCTGAATAACACAAATTATCAAAGCTTTTAGGCTAAGGTTGCATTAGTTTAATCATTTGATATTATGATCAAAGCACACATTTTTGCTTGAACTGAAGAACCTGAATTACTGCAATGTTTTTATGGGCTGGTGTGGAGTTGGAGAGGGGGACAAACAGCACTGAAGGAATGCTGGAACTGAAAAATAAATGAGGATGCAAATGGTCATTCTGTTCATAAAAAGAATAGCAGCTGGCACGTAAACAGGCAACATAACACAAAGTTGAACTGTTGGCAGCAATTTGAAAATATTTAAATGCACGACCACGTAGCAAGAGTAAAAGTTTATTTTTGTCTGGAATTCAAAAGTGCAAAGAAATTCAGCAAGCAATGGCAAATAACTGTTAAACTTTGTGATTAAGATGGATGGAAAGTGTTTTCAGTAACATCCTTCCATAAAACTAAGTTCAGCAAGCCCCAGATTAGGAACATACTGGCTTTGAAAGCAGGGAGGAACTCTATCCAAGCTAGAAGGCTGCATCCTAAAGCTGTGCTTCCCATAATTAACTTCTATATTCACACTCAATTAACAATAAAAATGTTGTAGAATATGCAATTCTGATCACTTTTTTTCCCTCCCTAGCCCAGGCAAAATGTACAAGTTTCTGTTCAAGTAATTTATGAAGTTGTTGTTCTGCAAGACAAATTTCAAAAGACGACAGAGCAGGGAACATATATATATAGACTATAATAAAATATCTGCATTTCCTCCCATAAACCCTTTTATTAGAGATTTACTACTTCAGTAATGTGCAAAGGAATCAACATGAATACCTTCTACTTTCAGGGAAATTCATTTAAATTTCTTCAAACTCTTGCAAGGTTTTAATTTATGAAAACATAAATTCTACTTGCAGCACAAAGCCATTTCCTTAAAACCATTTCAAAATGCACACCACCCTGCACTCCTCAAAGACAGAGCCTTGTTCACCTTCCATTTGCCCATCGCTGCACAGGAAAATTAGGCATTTAATAGAACTGGGCATTCTCAAAAATGGACATGAAAGGCAGCATTTGGCCTTCAGTGGCAAGGGCTCTCATTGCCAAAGCCTCTCTGGAGCAGCCAATCCAATATTATTCCACTTAATTTTGCAGCAAGAGAGAACAACCAACTAAATCCAACAGATAAATAACTGATGTTAAGGTAGGGACATGAGGCAAGTACAGAAAATGAGGAAAACATGAAGGAAAAAACCCCCAGCAGCAACAGCCACGAGGAAAAAAGCTGTGTGCAACCCCCAGATACTCAAGGATGAGCCCCAGAAAATAGGGAAGGAACCTAAAGGATGCCTGGCCATTTCTTTCCTTGAATTAGCCAAGATAAGAGGTTTGCCACATTTGCAGATTAAGGCAAATCAGCAGCAGCAAAGGGGGCACCTCAGCCACCCTCCCAGGACAAGGGAACTCCCACCCACCGGGGAAAGGCAGCACGCAAGAAATGGGCAACTCTGAGAACTCAAAAAGTCCAATCGAGTCAAAATTCAAAGTCAAATCTGCTGGCACAGGGAATGGTGAGTATAAACGAGTTCAGAAAGGGATGATGTGGATTCTTGGAGAACAGATTTAGAAAGATGTCAGAAGTAAGAGAGAGGAAATTTTAAAATCTCTTGTGAGCACGTGCTCACAGTGGGAGAAACGGCCTGCAGTGTCCTCCCCAGGTACCCTCAAAAACCCACATAAACCCAAAACCTCCATATGGACCAATCTTCAAGGCCAAAGAGAGGAAAAAAGGCAAGGAAATTTCTCAGTCTGTGCCAAATTGTGTCCATCTGGCTCTTGCAAAGAGCACCTGCAGCTCCAAGGTGGAAAGAAATGCAGCACCTTGAACGTGTGTGCCTCAAACCCAGGTGACAAAAGGACTTCTGAGACAAAGAAAAAAGCCAAAAGCAGAAGTTAAACTTCCAAAGCAGAGTTAAACTCATTAGAGAATCACTGTAACACACAGAACAAGGTAAAGAGATGTGCAATAATGCATTGTCCAGATGATTGCTGTCAGTGGCTGACCAATACAAGCACTCCATCAATATTGCCTCTGCACAAACACTGAATGCAACCCACTTAATCATGCATCATTTAATCTTGGACTGATTAAAAGATTATTTTGTATAATATTATTTAATTCTAGTAGAAAATCACAGCCACTGAAGAGATGGCACAATATGATTCTGACATGGAAGGTATATAATTCCCTTCACTTTATTGTTTTCCTTATACTAATTGCTCCTCTGGAAAAAAACCCTCAAACCAATCCCATCCACTTATTTTGGAGAGAGCAGTTGCACAGTCTGCACGCTAAGGAAGGCTTAGTGAGTGTCTGGTAGAGCAGTTTAGTCCCAGAAAAATGCTCCGAGCAGTTAATCTCATGTTGATGGCGAGCACTAGCTGGTCCCTGTAGTCAGGCTAAGCATTTTGTATTTACATTAATACAGCAACAGTACCAAAGGTCAGACTAATCCCTTCTAAAATAAGATTGCAGCAGACTGAGAGTCCTCCCCACAACAAGAGGTGAAATGATACATTTTGATTAGGTGCAGTGCTTCCTGCATAAGAAATTTAAATGGTCTCTGATCATGATGCAGAACTGGGATGTCCATGTCCACAACTGGAAAAAAAAAACCAAACCCTCTGAAGTGAAAGCCAACAACACAAATTACTTCAGTAAGCAAAAGCAAGTCTGCACGAAGCAAATGAACTCATGGATTTTTAAGTCTAGACAGTATTTGTACCATAACTACATTGTAAGCATACTAATGACTATTTATTTCTTATTGCCCTAGGGCAGATGGAAAGAGCCTTTCACAAAGGCATGAAAGGCAGTTTGGAGGGAAATGGGTGAGCAAGGAGATAATCTGCAGGAATTACAAGCATTGATTACTCACTTCATACCAAGCAAGTTTCTATTTGTTAAGACAATAAATGTTTAAACACCTGAGGGTCAAAGGGGAAGAACAGCTCCCATCTTCCAGCTAGAGGAGCCACCATCCTCCTCTTCCAAAAACCAGGAAAGCTTCCTGACACCAGGTCCTGGTGCTTAACAACCTATCCATCATGCAGAATAGACTTTTTCCCTGACCTCTCTATTCTCGGTTAGGTTACATATTTTGTTCACTGACTCCCATGGAACAGATTTCTTGTTTAATGCAGGTGCAGTTGTTTTTCACCCAGGAATAACTTGTTGTGTTAACGAACCCTCATCCTCAGGGTGGATTTCACCTGGAGCTCACAAACCACTCAGCTGCACCCAGCAGTGACAAGGCAGCTGTTCACTGAGCAGAGCAAGGCCTGATTCTACACAGATGATTTCTCCATTTTCCTGGAAGAACATTCCCACACTGAAGCTCAGATTTAAGGCAAAAGCCCTTTTTAAGAAGCCCAAGGGACTCCTGGTTTGGAGGCTCATGGGAGATCCGGGCACTCTGTGTGTGCCCCCCTCCCACTCTCCCTTGTCCAGAGCCTTTCCCCCAACCTTCCACCTTTACCTCACTAAACAGCAAACACTGCCACAGAATATCAGTTTTTCAGTTGAACTGACTTTTCATATTACAACTAGAAATCTTTGAGCAAACAGATGTCCTAATTTTAGACAAACAACCGGGAGCATTGGAGCTGATGGGTGAGAGCAGCTCTGCAGTCAGCAGCAATCCTGGCAAGGTGGGACATCAACAAACTCGCCCCACTCGGATGCTGATTTAATTACAAATGTCTCTCAAGCTCTCAGAAGTGGAGCTTATTTTTAAAAGAGAGCTCATAATTCTGAAATCAGTACGCATTAAACGAGCATGCTGAAGCAGAACTGCTGGCAGGGGTGTAAGACAAACTGCAAATGAGGCAGAGGAGACACCAAACACCGAGTGAGGAGCGCGCAGAGAAGGAGCAAAGCTGTTGTCACACAACCTGCTGCCAATAAAAAAGCTCACAGAGATGTGGGGCAAATTCCTCCAAAGGCAGCCTGGCCTCCCTGACTGCCTGACCCACTCCCAGAGGTGCCACAACCTTCCTCACAGCCATCAAAGTGCAAACTGGACCCCAGACAGGCAGGAGAAGAAAGAACAAAGTGCCATTTTGTAGCTTTCCCCTCTCTCTGGAGGCTGGCATTAAGGAACTCTAAATGGATTACACAACTTAAGACATTTAAAGCAATCTTCACTTCTGAATTGGTTTAACTACAGCCAGAAATTCTTAAATGCTTTAATTTCTTTAATAAGCAACAGCCCACGAGAGTCATTTGGACCGTTCTTTCATTTTGCCCTTGATAGTTCCACTTCAGGGAGAGGAGCAGAGCCTTAGAATGCCCAGCCATACAGAGAGCTGTTTAATGGAGATTCCAAATTATAACTTCAAAATGCAGCTCCAGAACAACCGCAGCTCTGTACAGCATCTATTACACACAGACAGCAACTAAAAACATCCTCTGAGCCTCGGCGGGGCGGGAGAATTCACTGAGCCCTCGTGCAGAGGGGAAGGCAGCCCAGGACCTCCCAGAGAAATTCCTGCTTGGAGCTGCAACCCAAAAAGGGCCTGGGAGGTTTCTGCCTCCCAGCCCTCGTGTGTGTGCCAGACGGGCCAAAACCTGTCCCAGCAATTTCAACTGTGCAAGGTGGAAATGCTGCAGATCTCTTTGCTAAAACACAGGTTGGGTTTTTTTTTTTTTGTTTTTTTTTGTTTTTTTTTGGTTTTGTTTTTGGTTTTTTTTGTTTTGTTTTGTTTTTGTTTGTTTGTTTCTTTGTTTTTTTTCCTTCCTGCTGCAACAAACTATAAAACTTTTGTTTGACAGAAAAACGGCTGCTGCTTATGACCGTGTTTTAAATTGCTGTACTTCAAAGTGACAGTGGCACAGGATGGTTTAAAATATCTCCGCCCTTCGAAAATGAGGCCACTAAATCACAGTGAAGTACCTGTATAAAATCGCAAAATTAGTATTTGATGACAGTATTTGCAATAAAAAGTACACATATATTTGCATTTCCCAAGGTTTCTGATTGCTAATGGCCTTTCCAGAGAGATGCCTCAACCATCAGAACCATATGCTTGCAAATTAATTAAATAAATTTCAATGTCCACACGAGTGACAGATCTGTGCTGGTGTTGTTGTTTGTTTTTTTTTTAATCCACTGCACAGACCTCATTCACCCCCACGAGGCACCTTTCACTTAATTTTACTTTCAACAATTCTTTAAAAGAACTAAAAAGTGGCACGCTTTTATATCAGGCAAAGAATTCAGTGTGTTACGTGCTCAGAAAAGCCCTCATTATTACTGAAAGAGACTAAAAAATACAGATATTTATGTTATATGTATATACACACCACTTTTACAGTTCATCCCAGTTTGCTGTAACTCTGCACAGCCCAGGGACTGCCACAGCTGGCAGAGCAAGCAGGTAACAGCCACATCAGGACTGCGACATTCAACAGATACACACACAGCTGTGCTTTATTTTTATCTTTTATTATTTACAGGAGCGAGGTTTAAATCACAAACTGGGATGTGAAACTCTTGCTCTTAATATCTAAAATTAAGTTGCTGCTAGAAAAGGCATGGCTAACTTACTTTAATCATCTTAACTTTGTGTGTTACCTGCTCCACTTTTAGGAGTTCTGAGAGGCTTGACACTCAGGAGAGCCTTAACTTTAAAAAGATTTTTATTTTCTGAGTGATTCCAAACCATATTTTTAGCTGTCTAGAAATATCTGACTTGTAAGCTATGTCTTGTTTTTGTTTGGAAATTTGACTGAAGCCCAAAATGGGATGAAAAAAGGGGATTTAAAAAAGGGGGGGGAGGGAAAAGGGGAAAAAAAAAGGGAAAAAGGAATCACTGCCATCAAACAATGTACTTTGTCACAGCCTTGTGAGTTTTGATTGGTTTTCCTTCCACAGTCTGCTTCCAGGAAGAAGAAATGCTTTTCCAATGATCTCTTGATCGTTAATCACTTTGACCTTTGCTTGTATCTTCCAGAATAAAACTGTTTCCTAATTTATTTTTACTTTTCATAAACCTGCAGGTTGATCTTCCCTCTTTAAAAAGATCAACTATTTTATTATACGTAATATCAGATTATTGAAGATTTTGGTACATGCATGGGCAGTTCATCTAATCCCATTGACCTTTTCATATTAAAATCCAGTTTTATGGTTTATCAGCTCTTTGGAAAAAAAAAAAAAAAAATCAGCTGTTGTTCAGATGCTGGTTCTTCATTTTTCTATGAAAATTAAGCTGAGAAGGATTTTTTTTTTTCCCTTTACATGGGACTGAGAATAAGTTTGAAGACTGAAAAGGAGCTGCAGATGCCAAGTGTAGCATTTGGAATGTTATTTACAGCCCAAACTAGGAGGCTGCCTCCTGACTAAAAAAGCACCAGCATCCATCTCCAGGAACACCACTCACCTGCCTAGCTCGTATTTCCTTATTTAAAATTCATGCAGAGATAATATTTGCTGGTAGATTTCTTCCTGTTTTATGAATAACTGATGCTGGCATCCTCATATCCAGCCAATTTATTTCAAAAGAGGCTTCCCACAGGAAAAATAAACCCAACTGTCCATCCCCAAAACCACTGGTTTCTAAACCACCAAACAATAAATAGGAAGTGCAAATCTCCTCCTCAGCTTCCTGCACAGGAGCAGCACCACGTGTGACAGAGCAGATGAACATTACAATAAACAAACCCCAGAAGGACCATGGGGAACTGTTGAAGCAACTTGCACAAATCACATTTTTTCTGCCAAAAATCTGCCTTGCTCCAGGAGGCAAAGGAGGGCCGAAAGAGGAGTTTTGGTCATTAAAAATGAAGAGTAATTTATGGTCTGCTAGAAGTCAGTGCTGTTTATAGGAAATGTGGCTTTTATCTTACAGAATGAAACAACTTTAACTGCAATAAAATTTTTTTCGTATATATTTTAAGCATCAGAATTATTAGAGGCTTTGCTCTCATTAATATGCTTTCTCTGTTTAGGATGCTACAGCTTAACTAAACTTTACTGACTCTTTCAGTTTAATTCCTGAAGTCAACTTACAGAACATCAGAGGCTTTGAATCAAACTATAAAAATCTCAAAGCTGCAAGGTCAAGTGTCAGCCACAGAAGAAAATTCATAAAAGATCATCAAAAGTGCCTGGCAAACCAGAAGACTTTACAAAGAAAGGAAGAAAAAGATTAGAAGTCACCTCGAGAAAAAAATATTATCAAATGGTAGAAAACAATTTTGGAATTTAGATAAGATGCCAAACTGCTACTTGCATCAATAATTAATATGTTAGTCCACAGAATATCCTGAGCTAGAAAGGAGTCACAAGAACCCCCGAGGGCAGCTCCTGGCCCTGCACAGACACCCCAACAATCCCAGCTCAGCCCCATTCTGTCCACAGGCCAATGAACAGCAAAGTGAGCCAGGACACATTGAATCAAGGCCAATAAAACACAGGCCATATGCAGGAAAAAAACATGGAAAAAAAAAAAAAAGGGGCATGCAAAGGGGGGGAAACAGAAAAAAAAAAAAAAAAAGGTGCATGCAAAGCGTGAGAAACAGAAAAACAAAAAAAAAAGTGTGATGAAGATGGACACACAAAAGTGTGAAGAAGTCTGAGGTGAAAGAATGGCCAAGTTGGGTTGATGGATGAACTATTCCTGAGGTCCTGGGGGAAGCAAGGGTTCTTCTCTCCGCAGACAGCTAAAGGCAGAACACAAACTGAAAGCAAATGATGGCCTAATTAACCAAGTATCTGTCTAGCAGCTAATCACTGCACTGAAGAGAGACACTGACCGATAACACTGGAAAAAAAGAGACAAACATTTCCAGGAGAAAACCTGGAGAGAGCTGGTGGAAACGTGCATCCAGCTACTTCTCCCCTCTATTTCCTTCATATTCTTGCACTCCCCCATGTATTTATCTTCTGATGAAATGGGCAAATTCAAAGTTTGTGTTATCCTCATTTACCACCTGCTTTTGCCTCAGCAGAAACCCCAGCACCAAGAGTGCCAAGCAGCACAGCCTGAGCCCCAGGAAAACGTGTCCAGGAGATGAGCTAAGCCCTCAGCGCCCAGCCTGGGCCGCTGACTGACCCAAAATCATGGCAATAATCACAATCAAGGCCTATCTGTTCCTTTGCAGGGCGTGTGTGCTGTTCTCCGGGGTGTGGAAATGAGGAGCTCTGGGCTGGAGGCTCCTTGCACAGCCAGCTCACTGTGCAGAGCTCACAGCAGCTCCTGGGCCGTGCCTCTGCAAGCTCCTCACTGAAAACACTTCTGTTCTCTGCACAGCCCACCACAGGAGGACAGGAGATGCTCCAATTCTGCTTCTTCCCTCCCGACTTCTCAGCTCAATAAACACCAGAAAGGCACAATCCACGTGGATTATCAATGCTTACAAGTTACATAATCCTACAACCTCAGATGGAACGAACGGCACAAGGATTTAATGCCAAAGCAAACAACTGTTACCTTGAGGTGCTTTGGCTGTTTGCTTACCTTTGCTGGCACTCTCAACGTGCTGCAACTCATCCGGAAATTTTAAGATGTCTCGGTAATTCTCCTCACAGATTTCTGCCAGAAAATGCAACAGGGTGGTTTTCTGATCTGATGATTTTGTATCTCGAATCTAAAACAAGTAAACACACAGGAGAAAAAAAAAAAAAAAAAAAAAACAAAACAAAAAATTCTTAAAAGGTCTCAATAAAGTGAATATTGCAGACTTCAAGTCATTATGAAAAATTTATCTACATAGGTTGCCTGAAAATGAACAGATTATTTTTAAAATTAAATTTCTTGAATTCTTCATAATTTAGGACTGCAAAAGGAATCCACCCTATGACGTATTTTAAGAAAGAATGATTAATTTTGATGAGAAAAAGCCCTGAAGACAGTCCATGAAGTTCTGAGATTGTAGCATTGCCAGTCCAGAATCCCCCAGATAAAACATAGCTGTGAACAGAGATTAAACAGAACTGAATTTAGAACATTCCTTCAATGCCATATCCCTAAAGGAATCCCTGAAATGCTGCATAGCTGGACATCATGCTAACAGTCAGAATTTGCATTCTGACCACTCAAATTAAAGAAACTCCTTGCTGTAAACCCACAATTCTTTCTTGGAGCAAAATCTAAACCATGCTGCTTCAGGGCTAAAGACTTGGAGACCAATTCTGTAGAGACACACAAAATAAATGCACCCTGCCCTAATGCAATACAGAACAACAACAGCAAAAAAAAAGCAAAGGGAATCCTGACTGCAGCTAAAGGAAATTTAATGCATCCATTTGTATCTATGAAAAGCTGCAGGAGAAGTGTGCACAATGGGAAGTAACAGGTAAATGCATATTTTTGCTGTTCTTTCGACTGCAGAGGCACTTTCTTGTGGCCTGAAATAAATCAGCATTCTTGGAAGTGATAAGACTCTGTTCACCATCTGCCTGAGTGCACAAACTGCTGAAATGAGGTTTTTTTTTAGCTAAAAAAAGAAAAATCGGAATGAATTGTTAGGATACAGGAGCAGTGGCACATCTCCAATGACCTTATGGCTAAACCCCTGGCAGAGTGCACACATCTAGACAAAGGAACAACATGAATTTAGGAGAATGAGAGAACAAATTTCAGACCAAATCCCCGAGTTTGCCCATTTTTGTGCAGCTGTAAAGAAGGAATGAGTGAGCTGATGGAAGATCTGGCAGAGGCAGAGATTCCCTCTTATGCACAAAGGCAACAGACAGAGTAGGTGTATGTAAGAGTCTGAGAGGAGAACACTTCCCTCGACAGAGAATTAGTAATACATCTGGAAAGAATTGTTCTAACAGCATTTCACTCATCTAGTACAGATCTTACAGGAAAGTAAGCTACAACATACACAAGAAATGAAATAAAGGATTTATTTAAGAAGAATACATAAATGCGTGTGTAAAATCTCCTGTTTGTTTTCTCATTCTCTAAATCACTTGAAGTTCTAATTCTATAATCCTCATGACAGGCTTGCCATCGATGTTCAATTTAATAGAGGCCTTTCAGCTTTAAGGATTACCCTGTTAGGAATAAATGAGTGCAGTGGAAAAACAGGCTTTTAAAAATATAAGGTATTTAGGCAATTAAGAAAGCAATTTAATTCATACCAATTCAGCGATTAAAGACTAAACAATGCTCAGTAATGGTATGCAGTTAAAGGGCTTTAATGTGTTACATACACAGAGGTTCTTCTGACTTGAAAAAAATCCTAGATTTACTGGCTAAACATCTGCATGGAAAAAAAAAGAAATTGCATTTCAATTTGTCTGTGAACAACAGTAGTGGGATTTGCAGTCTTTGATCTCTCTGACATCACCGAGTGGATAAAGCACTTTTTTTTCTAAATGGACAAAATTATTTTGCTTTCAAATTACAACAGGAGCATGTTTTGCCACTGAGAGTGACATCCTAACAAGAGTCAGTATTAGCACCTTGTAGTAAACATTTATTTAGATCTTGAACAAACGTACCAAATTCATCTCTTTGGGCCACTCATAAACAAGTCTCTGCTGTATTCATCCTTATTTTTAACACAATGGATACAGATAGGTCTGCCTGATATTTAGAATCAACCTCTACTTTAAAAACCAAGCCCTAAGCCTCCTTGTATAATGAAAAATAAGATAGGTGCTGTTTGAGTGCAGTTTAGCACATGCTATTTAAATATAAAAATAGAAATGAAAGGGAGGATTTGCAAGCATGGTTCTGTCTGTGTTCACAGTCTGTACTGGTATTCAATAAATACTCATATTCAATAGCCCAGCCATTATTTGAATTTTTTTGCATATAAATTTTTATTTTTGGCTTTTTACTTGCAGTCATTTTGCCCAATAGATATACCATTCCTTGGCTTGTAAAGGACCTAATGGCTTAGCCTGATTTCTGCTCTTTTACACACTGCAGCCAAGTGGATGAAAAGCAAAAGGAGCCTATTAAGTTGTGCTTACAAGACCAGGAGCTGGACTTTGATGAACCTCGTGGGTCCCCTCTAAGTCAGGATATTCTATCATTCTATGATTCAGGATAAATTTTTAACACTGTGGTGTTCAAATTTTAAAATACAGGTTTTGAGTCTATGGCCTTTCCTCGCCCGAGAGACGGAGTTTGGAAATAACACGTTCAGTTTAAAAATAAATGAAACAAATTGGAAGATCAGCAGGGGCTACAGCAAGCAGCTCCAGCTGAATGCTGGAGCATCAATTTGAGAGCCAATAGCACGAGATCCATTGCTTGGGAAAGGATTAAAGGCCAAGGTACACAGAGCACAGCACAGCCCCAGCGCTCAGATCAAGGGAGACAGAGTCAGAGGGTTAATTCTGTAAGCCAGAAAGACATCACCAGAACAGAACTCTCCCTTTTCAGAGTACAGCATTTAACCCGTGCCAATCACCCCAAAACCCACTGCCAGGGTGGGGCTGGGCTTCCCCAGCCCTTCAGGTGTGAGGGTTAAACGTGACAGAAAATGCAGGGAGAAATTTATGTACGAAGCATCACTGGAGTGACACTTTATTACAGCTATAAAAAGGCTCACTATTGATTTTTATGAGATTATAGACCTGCTCCTACCCTAGAAATCTTTCCCCCTTCCCAGAACAAGGGCTGCTGGACAATAAATGTCCCCACATCAGTAATACTCAGACTGGATAAACAGCTTGTCTTGTTCTATTTGCACTATGAACAAAAAGTAGCATACCAGCACTTGAACAGCTAAACACACATTGATCCAGCCAGAATGCTGCAAAAGCTTTATTGAAACTGAGCTGCTGGTCTTCACTTGAATTCAGCACCACAGGAGCAGCAGCTGGAGCTGCACATGCCTGAACCAAACCTCCTCCCTTTCAGTTCCACTCCCACAGAGCAGAATTTTGGAACTCCTGAGGGGGCTCCTGCTGCACTGGGGGCTCAAGGAGCAGCTGGATCCTTTGGACATATGAAACAAACACAGCAAATTTCCCCTTGAGTAAATTACCACAGCAGCCTCCCTCAGCCTGGGCACTTTCCCTGCTGTATTTCTATTTTTACAGAGCATTCCATGCCCAGGCAATGAGGATGCTCTGGGGCAGGCACAGGAAAAGCTGCTCTCACTTGCCAGTCTTGATACATCCCAGGAATTCTGATGCTGGTGTCTTTTATTTGAACAAAATTAAGTTTTCTGCCTTCTGCCAAAGGTTGTTTACAAATAATTTCTATCTTCAGTAACATCATACACTGCAATATAACATCCAGAGAGATAATCTGTTTTTAAGGATTTGCAATTACTATTCAGTCATTAGCCTTCTAGCTCAGTCCAGACAGGCTGGGGTTGTGCTTTCTTTTATTTTCTTTATCATGTTTTAATAAAAGTTGTAACAAAATCAGGTCTCTGTGTACAAAATGACCAGCTCTGTCGGAAAAACAGTTATTTTCCAAAGCCAAATATTTATCTTAGATCAATACCTGCCTTTTTTCTTCTTTTTTTTTTTTTTTTTTCAGACTGTATAATGTAAGTACTGCTTCCAGTAAACAGACAATTAATTTTAAGATTGTTCAAGAAACAAGAAAAAAAACAAAAAATCAATACAAAACTCTGGTTTCATGTAAAAGTGAATTCATCACATTAGGATTGCTCATCATGAGGTGTGTATATTCTGCACATAGGAATGTGTACACAGACATCTTCTACTTTGCTGACAGCTGACTCAAAAAAAAAAAAAAAAGGACATTTCTCTTATCATGGGCAGGAAGTCCACTAAATGATAGTCACTGGTCTAAAAAAAAAAAATAAATATTACAACAAAATGCAAAACAAAGGCTCCCATATTCTGCTGGACAAGCTTGAAGGCTGAAATAAATTCCTTAGGAGCAAAAATTAAAGACACCTTAAAATTCTCCAAGGAGCCCTGGGAATGTGGCTCTGTATTTCCCTGTCCACGATCAAACAGGGGGTGCAGTCAGGTAATGACATTGGCTGATGCTTTTCCCTGCTTTGGGAACCTCCCCCTGTGTGCTGAGCTCCAGGGGCTGCACTTCAGGGCTTTGGGCTGGAGAGGCTGATGTGGAACAGAGCCCAGACAGAGCTAAGCGAACAAAATAAAATTTACTGGAAAGCCTTTCAAGGATTCACCTTGGGCACTGCAAGGGCCGGGGCTGCACCCAGGATGGATCCACGGTGAATCTCGGTCACGAGTTTCACACTTTTCTAAGTTTTGGTTCAGCTCCATATTGGGGTTAATTGCCCAATTTCAGCTCTGGGTGATGAAGTCTCAGCCCCCTGACTTGCCCCCTTCCCTTTGCAGTTGTTTCTCCTTTTTGCAAAACCAAAAGCATCATTTTTGCCTTTTTTTTAAAACGCTGTCCTTGATTCTCTGGCTGGGCCCTGCAAAGAGAACCCACCAACACCTCCCATGAAGTTCCAGAGTTACACAGCAGGCAGCAGAGAACCCCGAAAATATAAAAGCTAAACCCCGAGGCACCGTACCTTGCAGAGAAAGCTGATGTTGAAGCCAAGGGACTGCGCGTTCCTGGAGCCAGAGTTCATGTAGTTCCCCAGGAAGAGCACCAGCTCCAGGAGCTTGCTGAAGCTCTCGCTCTTCTTGAGCTCCTCGCAGGCCAGGGTCACTGCCATGATGTCGGGCTTGATGTTGTTCACGTGCTCCTCGAACATCAGGCGGAAGAGGATCCCGTTGAGCCGCGCCCGCAGCATCTTCACGGAGCTCATCTGCACGCCAGAACCAGAGCACAGCGTCACAACACCGCGCTGCCTTGGGAGGAGAGCTCTGGGCAGCCAGCACGCCGGCCCCCCTGCATGGTTCACTGCCCCTCCTGCACTCCCAAGCATCAAAGATCTTCCCGTCTTTGTGCTTCAGACACTTGGCAAAAGAGAGGCAGGACTAAGTCCTTCCTGCTCTGATAAAAAGATGGGAGGTTATAAATCCTGAGGTTGCAGCATGGCAGAGGAAAACAGAGGTACTGGAAATAATCTACAATGCTGATTCATTTTGTTAAGTCCCCAGGACCAAATTCACTAGGCTAGGTAACAAAATATGGCCATGTCTTTTGTGTTTTGCACAAGTGATCAGAGTTATTTCCTCCCACTTAGCACATTGTAATTCACAAGAGAAATTTAAATTAGGAAAAAAAAAAAAAAAAGATGTACTGAGCATTTTTAAACCACTTGAAATTTTTAATTTAATTGCAAGAATGATTATGTTCCAAATCGATCTCATTTTACTCAGCAGAATACAGAAAGATTTCCTCCCCAACGTATTCACCATCAGTGGTGCTCCTGAAGCACTTAGCAAGAAAAGCTTTGCTCTGAGACAAATCACAGATCTTGACTATCAAAACAGGAAGATTTTGATGTGCTCCTGCCTCTGTTGGCCAAAATTCGGCCACGGTCCTTTGAGGAACCACAATTTTTCTACTGGTGCTATCCCCCCAACAGCTACCAGAAGCAGCAGCAGCAACTTTCACAGGAAGGACTCAAGTGGCCTGAATAATAATGAATTCATCCTAAAATGAACATAAGCACGAAGGCACTCCAGATGGTCTCAAACAATTCCTATGATCAGGCTGGAACAAGGAAAAGGAAAGGATCAGAAAAGAAGCATTTCAGCAGAACTAGTGATCTTTTTTTATAAATCTCCATTGTCACAAATTTCTCTCTGAGCCTCTATAAGCCAAAATCATTGAAAGTCTCGAAACATTATTCTTCTAATCATTCTATATTTCAGAAATATCATACTGAAAACATCTGCCTTGAAAGGATCTACTTACACTAATCTGCAATAGATGGAAATTAAAATTAATCACATAATTTGCTTTAACTTTTGTAGAACAATCCCCACTTGCTGGTTTTGCTCAAAATGGCACAGAAAAAAAATTGTTGAAACCTTTAGATCCCAAAACCAGAGTGCAACAAAACAAGTCCAAGCCCACAGGAGAGTTTGCCACAAACATTTGTGAGGAATAATCCTTAAACCTCAGAGAAGCATCCTTCCCTCTTTCAATAGTATGTAGTGCCATGGAACACTGATCAGTTATCAGCTTTTGACCACCAACCCAGCAGAATTTAATTTCACTCCCTGACCTACATCATGCTTTAAAACTACCTTGGTATTTTCCTAAGAGCTGTTTCATGTGGGTTGTTTCCTTAAAACCCAGAACATTTTCATGCACATAATGCCCTTCAGGTATCAGTAGAAGATGGCCAAAATGGTCCCTGCTGCCCCACCCTGCCCTGCTTTCCCCTTTTGTGGGCCTGTTTCTACATCCAGGTGTTCCCTGGCAGAGAAAAAGTAACCCCATACTGAACCTGGAGCAATCTCCCAGAATTAGGTAAGGAGCAAAGCCCACATTCACTTAGAAAGTTCAAACTCTTTATGCTCTAAATAAAATTAGTGTCAGAGGCATCTAAGAAATCCAGCATTCAAACAGGTGCATGGAGCAGCAAGCACTGGCTTGCACTGCAAACAGTTAAAGAGGCAAGAAAATGGATATTTCCTTTCCAGCTGACTGTCAGTGCTGGGCTGCATGTCATTATTTCCCCTTCTGGGCTCCCATAAAGGTCTTGTCTGAACTCTCTACCTAATCAAGTTCTTTATTCAGTTCTTTATGCTTTATTATCATCATTCAATTCTCCAGCCCTGTACTAAAACGAGGATCAAAGGCTACTGAAGAAAGGCAAAATGCACAATTAAATTTGCCTCACTTCCTAAGAAAAAGCTGACATTCCTCTAATAAAAATTTGTCAACTTACTAAGACAACTTAGCCTCCTACCTATGTTACATTAAAGTTGCCTTTTTTGCCCTGGAAATGTTCTAGGAAGATTAATTCTGCAGCGGCTCACAATGAGGCCGAACAAGCAGCCAACGAACTCCATTTAAAAGATGGAATGACTCCAAACCAGTGGAGGTGCAATGAGCCCGTCCAATTCTCCCTCTTTGTCTGCCTCCCATCCAGGTTCGGTGCAGAACCCAGGGACCATTCTGCCTGCCTCAGTCCATGGTGCACAGCTCATTCTGTTCCTCTGCCTTGCTTGCTCCACTTCAGCATCAGTGCAAACTTCCCTTCAAAGGAAGTCCTGGTGCCTTTTTTCCATCCCAGGATATAACTTCAAAAAGTTCCAACAACTAATTAGAATATATAATTGATTTTAACATTTCATCTAAATGAAAATGCGGTTCTAATTTTCATTTATATATCAGCTGAATATTAAGTTAATCTGTCCCTTCAAATAAGTTAATCATTTACTAAGTATGGTCTTTCTACACAAATTTTAAGCAACTTATTCCAACCTTTATTAAATTTGATGGGCAAAGTGATTATCCAATTAGCATATCTTAATAATTAACACACCTAAATGCACATAAAAATAAGGGGACACACTTTAAATGTTATTTAAAGTAGTCTGTCTTCTATTCCTAAAGTCAAGGTTAAGATTATTATTAATGAGAAACTCCAAAATTAATTTGACACATCGGAAAAAAAGAACCTCAGTCAAGACTTTGAGTTCAGCTGCATTTCTTCCACTTTACTGGATGGTGCAGTGATACTGAAATCAGAAGCAAACCCAGGATTTTAGCACCAGCAATGCAGTTAGAGGCCTCTAGAAATAAGACAGAAGCAGGACCCATAAGGCAACGTAGTGGTTTTTATTAAAGCAGATGGTAAAGCTGAGTAAGCAAACAAGCTTGAGGAAACTCAGTTCCTTCATAAGGCAAACAGCACCATTTGGAGATGTTTGATTAAGCAGTTTTTGCTAATTAATGTAGCATTAAGTACTTGGAAACTCTCTCAACTTTCTCTAGGCAGTTTCCTCGGAAGCACAGATCAGCGGGCCAGTGGCCACGCTGGCACTGCTGGGAAAGAAGGGAATTGTCTGGATTTCAGCAGCCAAGGGAAAGAACCCAAGTGCAGCAGGAACCCCAGGTCTGGAGAGAGCAGCCTGATGCAGAAAGCCCAGCTGGGCCAAGGCAGGGCAGGCTCAGCAAAGGCAGCAGAGGGGAGAGGATCCCCGTGAGAAAGAGCAGGGTGAAGCACCGAGGGATTCCCAGCAGGAAAAGGGAGGAACGCCTACAGAGCCCGTGGAATCCAGGCCCTGATGCACAATTCTGCCCATTTCTTTGCTGATTTTAAGCAGGAAGCTGAACAGAATTCCCAAACATCAGAGGCTTCCTTTGGCTTTATACCTCCACCTTGGCTGCTCCCATTGTGCATTTCCCTTCAACAGCCCAGATGTTCTCCCTGCATAAAACCCAAGGAACTTCTCCCTTTCTCTGACAATATCTAGGTAGGGGGAAGACACCCATAAATAGGTGTATATATAAAATAATCTATAATACCATAATAAAATGTCATATTCTAATAAATATTAGTAGAACATCTATATTATTGTGCCAATGTATTAATATTAAAATACTAATATCATTTTTGTATATATATATATATATATATATATTATATATGTGATTTTTATATATATATCACAATACCTCTATTTACACATATAATATATCCATAGGTAAGTTTTGGTCTGTCTAAAGACATAATGCA
The DNA here is from genome assembly GCA_013396955.1 of Regulus satrapa. Lineage (NCBI taxonomy): Eukaryota > Metazoa > Chordata > Aves > Passeriformes > Regulidae > Regulus > Regulus satrapa. The sequence goes on along the minus strand of VWZN01017756.1, from coordinate 661,249 downwards.
TTGATATGCTTATGTTTTAAACATATAGGCATGCTATTAATGCTTCAAAGGAAGTAGCAAATATGTATTTATAGGGATTTTTAGATTGTTACTGATCAATAACTGGCAACGTTTTACTTCTTGCAGTAAGGCTGACAAACATATCCCACTTCTAACGAATTTCCTCATCTCTCTTTGGAAATAAAAGATTTTTTTTTGAACTTCATGCCATTTATTAACAAAAAAATGAAACCAATAGGCTAAAGTTTTTCAAAAGAAGCCATAGATATCTTTCATTTTCTAAATCCTCTCCAAAAATCTCATTAGGACAAATCATATTCTGTTACTTCCCCAACTGAAAAATAATTTAAAAAAAAAAAAAAGCACTCAGAAGGCACTTCTGAAGCCAAATTATGCTCAAATCAGAGCTTTTCAGTAAAAAAGTCTTTTAAGAGGCCTCTATTTCTGTTTTAATGCATTTTAATGTACATAATGCCTTAAAAATCCAGCAAGAGCANCTTCTCCCTTTCTCTGACAATATCTAGGTAGGGGGAAGACACCCATAAATAGGTGTGTATATATAAAATAATCTATAATACCATAATAAAATGTAATATTCTAATAAATATTAGTAGAACATCTATATTATTGTGCCAATGTATTAATATTAAAATACTAATATAATTTTTATATATATATATATTATATATGTGATTTTTATATATATATCACAATACCTCTATTTACACATATAATATATCCATAGGTAAGTTTTGGTCTGTCTAAAGACATAATGCATTGATATGCTTATGTTTTAAACATATAGGCATGCTATTAATGCTTCAAAGGAAGTAGCAAATATGTATTTATAGGGATTTTTAGATTGTTACTGATCAATAACTGGCAACGTTTTACTTCTTGCAGTAAGGCTGACAAACATATCCCACTTC
>VWZN01017756.1:623851-660314 GCA_013396955.1 Regulus satrapa | reverse complement strand
TACTTCTTGCAGTAAGGCTAACTAACATATCCCACTTCTAACAAATTTCCTCATCTCTCTTTGGAAATAAAAGATTTTTTTTTGAACTTCATGCCATTTATTAACAAAAAAATGAAACCAATAGGCTAAAGTTTTTCAAAAGAAGCCATAGATATCTTTCATTTTCTAAATCCTCTCCAAAAATCTCATTAGGACAAATCATATTCTGTTACTTCCCCAACTGAAAAATAATTTAAAAAAAAAAAAAAGCACTCAGAAGGCACTTCTGAAGCCAAATTATGCTCAAATCAGAGCTTTTCAGTAAAAAAGTCTTTTAAGAGGCCTCTATTTCTGTTTTAATGCATTTTAATGTACATAATGCCTTAAAAATCCAGCAAGAGCAAACGTAGCTCCTGTGGAGCTGGGGATAAATCCTGAGCACGTTCCAGAGGCTCTCATCATCATTTTAATCTCTTAGGCTGACGAAGGGAAGTGGAAACAGGAGCTCATTTGCCTAAAGACTTAGGAGGTCTTTGCAGGAGCAGGAGCAGAAAGTGACTTCCAAGGGCTGGCACAGAACTCAGGAACTCAGCGTCCCACCCTCACAGGATGAAATAATTCCTGCAAATGCTGCAATTCCCTTCCAAGGGAGGCCCCAGCCATCCTAACACTGAGAGCCCTGCTCCTGACCAGCCCCAGGTGAGGAGCAGAGCACAAGGCACAGCTTCAGTTCTAACAGAGGTTCACTCCTCTCCTCGAGCCATTGGGTGAGCCTGTGTTTGGATCAACCCAGGTGTCCTGCATACCTACAAAACATGGACATGTTAACTCTGCCAGCTGTCCTCGGGTTTTAAGACAAAACAAATTCTCAGAGCTGTCGTAGCTGGGTCTTCTGTGGACTCCTGGGAACTGATCTGCTTGAAGGCAGAGAGCTCTTCAGAGCTGTTTAATCAACATTCAAGGCAAGAGATTGGGTCTGGCAATGGAGTGCCTTGTTGCTTTTAATGCTGTAACTCCTTGCAGAATGACACCCAGAATCAGAGGGGCTCGCTCTGGAAAGGATCATCTGCTTCCAACCCTGATGGAACCTCACTAATACACATTAAAGAGATCTTTTGGTTACTACTCGTCAGGAAATAGAAAGTTTTTCCTACTGCAGGTCCTGCAGAGACACTACCCAAAAGGTTTTATCCCTAAATTTGTTTCTTTTGATGCGCCCAACGTGGAACTCTGCAGTGAATCCTTGCACTAATACATACCACAACTCCAAATTGCTCTGGCTCGGCAAGATCGTTATATTCATCCTTTAATTCAGCTAAGGCATTGAGTTCTTTCTGCTCAGGAAGATTCTTCACCAGGTTCTAAAACAAACAAGGCATTATATCAAATTTGTTACATTAAACTACCTGAGATATTAAAAATAACGCACTTAAAATACCACAACATGGAAATGCACGAGGAAATTACGGGACGCTTATTTTATTTACGCAGCTTTAACATTATATAAACATCAAATCAAAGCAGTAATTATTTAATACAGACATCAACTGCTCTGCTACAGCCTCTGATTTGAAGAATGTATTAAAAGGTTAGAGTATCATTTTTCAGGGTCTGACAGCATCAAGGAGTTTTGTCTCTCTACAATCTCCTTTTGCCCTAATGGTTGCATCTTGCTCGTTAAATATCAATCTAGAAATAACTGGTCTGTGTAAAACATGACAAAAGTAGCAATTTTTTTTTTAAATACAGCCATTAGATATCCAAAGTATCTGTGCACAAAGTAAAAAAATACCTTACAAATAAAAGTCAACATCCCAAAATTTTACATATTTTTTGGATAGCAAATATACAGGAACTCAGGCAAAAGTTCAATTTGTTTGCAGTCTTATCCACGTCCCCAAAGAAAATTGTGAGTTATTGCATGATCTTGAGGTGCCAAAATACAGATATAAGTATTTAAAATAATTATACTAAGACTGAATAATAGCTTGCTTTAAGAAATACTCAGTGGAAGGGTAGGCTGCATTCAAGTTTTCATACATGCACAAGCTGAAATCCAAACAATAAAGTATTTGTAGGAGAGGGATCAATATGAAACTACTCTGCACTTCAACTATCCAAGGTGGGGCTGTTCCTCCCCTTTGATTGTTTTGATTTCACTAAACCTGAAGGTTTCTTATTCATCTGATCTGACACCTGATCAATAAACCAAGTCCTCAGCAAAATGAGGGCTTTGCACTTATTTTCAAACACCCAGGCACCTCAGCTGAGAGCAGAGTCCCCAGAATAACCATTCTGCAGGTCCCCGAAAGGAAGAAGAAATTAATTCAGAAAACCTTGGGGGAATGGGACGGAGGTGCAAACAGGGGACAGGGAGGGATGAGAGGATAAATCGAGCAGGAATCTGAACCTGTGCAAGATGTTAAACAAAACACCACCAGCACTGCTGGGGTGCTAAACCTTTGTGACTTTTGGGCTTTCCCAAAAGCTCTCTGTTGAGCTGCCACTCCTCAGAGGCCATGAGGGGCCATGTGCACACCTGCTCTCCTGAGAGAGGGAGGAAATCAGAGCGAGATGGAAAGAAGCTTTACTCTATTCCATCCTTTCCTCTCTGAGCTCAGAGATTTGGGGCTCAAAATAGGACTAAGCCAGGCTGAGAGCAGGTTTGATTTACAGACAGGTTTGGAGACAGGCAGAGCTGCTACAGAGCTGTTTCCTCCAGAAACCCCCTGAAACCTCAATATGCACCAGCCTGCATCATCTTCAGCTTGCCCTCAAATTCTCAAAGATTTCCTTTTGGAAGGGGAAATTCCAGGGAATTCTTTTGTTAACAGTGACTTTGAAAGCAGTTTAAGTGCTGCATGTGAGCACATTCTAAAGCAGGAGGGAAATCCCTGAAGCACAACTGATAGCCTGCAGCTGATACCCTGCCTTACTCTTGAATTCTTACTCCCTGGTGCCATTTTTATGTGGAAAATGGCTACAGACAAAAGCAGAGGATTTTTCACGTACCTGAATCAAGGATTCACTCAGCTTCTCCTCATCAACCTCTAAAATGATATTTTTTATTTCTTCATAAGGCAAACGGAAGGAGCCCAAAAATATTGCTGAAATTCAGTAATGCATCATTAGAATCAAAAAAGGTAAAAAAATGAGTGATATACAAAGGCAAAACACTTCTAGCAACTCCAAAATCATACCTCCACCTAAACTGTGTTTCACAGGTAAGAAGTCTCCCATATAAACAAATACTAGATAGGCACACTCTTGCAGTTTGACTTATAATGAATTTCCTTTCTAAGAAATGAAACTCTGACGACAATTTTAACTTTTAAATCAGCCCCAGTTGCTCCCTAGCAATGTTACTTTCCAATTAAGTCTTATCTCTATGAATGACAGCTGCATTCCTACTTAAGCAGACCTACTCAATCAATAATAGATATCTATATTATTATTATTATTGCTTCCATAACCATGTTTGAACAGCTGTATTGACCTTACAGTTGGGTACATTATATTATGTGATATTCTAGAAAAGATTTCACATCAAAGGGGTAATGAAGAGCTGGGAAAAGCACGAAAAATGCCCTAACTCTACCACTTTTAGGGTAACTGAACTTGTAGAAGAGGCACACATAATGCAAACCCTTCAAAGATGGAGTTCTCAAAGCAATTTGATCTCCGAATGTTATAAAATCTCAAGAGAGCCCCATTCAGCAAACTACAAAGAATTCTTACCAGATGGATCAGCATAACACTGTAAAAAAGTGCTTTATATTCAGCCTGACTGCTCTGGTTGATTATCCTGCATCCAGGCTTTCCAAATTTGAAATTTTCCACCAGTTGTGCCATCGTTCATTTTCTGCTCCTGGTACTAAACAATGCCCACATTTGGCTCCACACGTTTATCAGCCACGGGCACAGCTGGACTCGTGGCATTTATGGTGTTTCTGACTCAAATCAAAGACTCTTCTACTCTTAATGACTGATAACTCGAGAGGCAAGGAGCGTCCAGTGACACAAGGGCTGGTTGGGATCCAGTTTATGGCAGCACACCTGGGTGGGGCAAGACCTCCCCCTGAACCTCTATTTCTTCACTGCTCTGACCAGGAGGAGCAAGGGAGAATGGGCTGGAAACCCCACCCCACAAAACCCACACTGTGCTCCACGCTAATTAGTGCTCATCACCTAATTGCACTTTCAGTCCTCAGCAATAACGGAGAGAATTCACTGACAAAACCCCCAGGAATGCACTGATCATTTTCCCATGTTCCCTCTCTCCATTTTTCCCAAGTTACACAGTGAATTCAGAATGTGTATTTCAACACCTCTGGATTTAAGACTGGTGCCCAGATCAGCAGTTCTTAGAAAAAGCAGCTGCACATGTAAACAAAAAGAGACAATTTACAAACAGTGAGGTGGAGATGCTACTGAGGCATTGGCCTCATGTCCTTCACACCACTTACATAAATTTTGAGCAGATTTTCCATCCAAAACTCTTAATTCTTTGATCTTCTTCTTTGACTGAGCAGCTTTCTTTTCTTCTGATTCTTCTACAGGCTTTTTGGCTGCAAAGTAGGTATTTATTAAATTCTATTCATTATTACAACTGTTCCATCTTAGCTAACAGCAAGTCCATTAGCAAGCCATAATGATACATCTTTTACAATCAGTTCCAGGCAAAGTGACTGCACTGCCTCAACCTTCTGTAAACTATCCAAACAAAGAAACAAAGCAAACGTCCAAAATTGAAAGGAACAAAAAATAAAAATATGGCAATGACCAATTTTCCCAAGCACCATCGAATAATATTTATGTATTTTAACCCATGAAATTTCACTTCAACTCTAATTCATTGCAAGCATTTTTTAAAATACAGGGATTTATTGTTACCTCGAAGCACATGAGTGCCCTCTATTGAAACATTAATAATATTTATAAGTTCTTCAGCTAAAATCAACAACATAAATCATTTGATATTTATCACACTGAACAAAGGTATGTTTTTATTACTTATGTATGTTGTCAGTGGTAAAGAGCAAAACTAAGAAAACAGTGTCTATTATAAAGTGATTTATCTTAAATTAGCAGGATTCGCTAGCATTTACTTATTCACTGAATTCACTTTAAATTATATGGAAAGAAACGTGGCACTGGAGTACCTAAAATATAAGCTGATTTTTTTGCATAATTTAAAACAGCCAATTTTCACAGAATTTTCTTAAGCATTAAGTAAACCCATTAACAAGGATTTATTTCCTTTTAAATATCACGTAACATATTTGGCACTGAAGGAATAGAATCTTAATGTGCTTAACATTAATTGAACTTAATGAATATTTTAAGTCATTCAAAAGTAACTGAAAAACTGGAAAGTCAAATTAAGATGAAGTTTTGAGCAGTCTGAATATGGTTTTGTTCTCTGAGCACTATTTTTTGTTACACTGTAATGAGCCATCATGGGTTTCATTACAGGTATTTCCTATGGAAAAAAAATAATTTGTGTGAAGAGTAGCAGAAAATCTCGGTTTCTATTTCTTTAATAAAAAACTAAAAGAACACAGAGAAGAGGTATTTGTCTCCTTACGCTGTTACCACCAGGAAAACACCTGGCACAAGGGAATTCTGCGGGGTTTATAGCCCTGAATAATCAGTTTCTCTTGGCCATGTCCAGGCCAGCTCTGCCCGAGCCAGTCCCAGGCAGCGCCCTCAGCCCCAGCCAGCTCTGAAGAGCCTAAACCAGAGTGAACTGGAAAAAAGGAGACGATTCCACAGCAGAGCAACCCTTCTGTCCCCTTCCCTGCAAGCCCCCCGGGGGCAGCTGGCTCGGTGCTGTGCAAGCCCTGAGCCCCCAGCACTGCCCCCTCCGCTGCAATGAGCTCCATTTCTAATCCTAAAGTGACACTGCAGCCAGCAATCAGGCCCTTAGCACTAATTGTTCTCAATTAAACAAGGAAATAAAGCCAGGTGCCCAACAGCACCAACAAAAAGCCACCCAAGAGTCAGAAAAGAGCTGTCCCACGGGGAGGCAACAAGCATTACCAGTTGTGCTGTGCCACAGCAGGCGCTGCAAACCGGGGCCGTGTCTGCTGAGAAAAACCACTCAGGAACACGAGCCACCTGTTGCGAACTGGGTCTGCTCAAGAGTTAATCCCTGCTCACTCCGTGGCTCCAGACCTTAAAGCACTGAGCAGCTCAGCCTCCCAACCCGCCACAGGCTCCCAGAGCTGTCCCATCCTTGGCAGCACCAGAGAGAGCCTGCAGCAAACGCCCCCAGCTCCTGGGCTTGCAAACTGCAGAATAATGGACTGAAAGAAAACAAAGGCTTTTGTTACCAGAGAGGAAACTTTCTTCCTACAGTGATAATTCATGCAAATCAGTAGAGCAAGAGACAAATATCTCTGTGAGCAAAATTTAAAAGCAAGAGAGCTACACCGGCCCAAATGCAAACAGATATTAAGTTATTCAGCTGCTGCAGTATCAAGGAAGGAAAAGTGGTTTGGGGTGTAAACACAGGACATTTAATGAGCAGACACGCAGAGGGTGAGCTGAGGCAGAACTCGGAGCAGGAACTCTGTCTGTACAGGGCACAGAACCAGCTTCCCCTATCCCCCTCCTCACCTGCATATGCAGGTGCACTCCTCTGCCGGCTGCAACACCAGGAGGCACTTTCAGAGCACAGCAGATCACACATTCCAGTTTGATCACAAAACAGCTGCTCTGAGCCACTCCAGCCTGAAGGACTGCAACACCACTACTTCTGGATCATCCATTCAACAAGCACTAGATGTCTGGGTTAGAGTCAATTTTATCTACTTGAAAAAGGCCAGAGAATCCTCTCCCCAAAAAGTTTCATCTTTCCATGCGTGAGACTTTCATACTAATTCACAAAACCCACAGAAGCACTGGAATCAGAGGTTTATGCGACTGCACTAAAGTCACAATACAGCACCAACACCAATCTTAGCAAGCCCAAATTCCCAGGCAGAAAGGGACACTACTAACATTAGCTAGCTCCTAGAATCTCTCCAGTCGTGCCTGAGATGACACGGAGCACCAGAGAGCTCTCCAAAGCCATGCTCATCCCTCTTCTGCACAGGCTCTGATCACACAACCCATTTCAGCCGTGCTTCAACTGCAACACAACCTCAGATCATGGAATTTCAAAAAATAATTAACTCAATTAAAGATACCTGATCCTTTCCAGAAGGCAATACACCACTGCTGACCCACCTACTGCCCCTTGCCAGGTTCTCCTTGCACAATTGCCTGTTTAAAGATAAGACACTTCTTGGTTTGATGCCACAGAACCAAAGGGAAAGATGAAAGGAGGATTTTACAGCAGACAGCACAGGGCAGTTCAGAAAAGGAAGATGAAAAATCAATCTGGAAGCTGAAGCAGCTGTATTACTTCATAGAGACCTTGGAGTTGAGTGCCGTGATTATTCATCAGAGCACTTTGATAATGGTGCTGGCTTACATCTTCATTCAAATCAGCTTTTCTTTCAAACTTACACACAGCAGCGAGAGCTGGTGGCTGCCACACCCAGGTGTCCATGCCAGGAATGGTCAGAGCTTACGAGCAAGGCTGTAGCAGAGGAGAAGTTTCCCTTCTGTCTGCCCACTCCTGATGGAAACGGAGCAGGGAAGGAGCAGGCCGGCTCAGCTCTGGGGAGTGCAACTGCTGAGCCTCTAACGTGGAATTATCTCACACCAGTGAGACCCTACAGGGTCTGGGGTGGGCTTTTCTTGAGCATTTACCTCCCACAGACAGGGAAAGGGAAGGAGAGCCACTGGGCCGAGCCAAAGGAGAGCATGTGCCAGCTTTAGCACACACAGAATCTTCCCGGAGACCAGAAAACACAGCCTGAAACACCAACACTGCAGAACTTACTTCTTTCTAATTTAGAACTTGATTAAGGGAGCAATAATGCTTTTGTTTATCAGTGGTGGAGGGGAAAAAGCTGATGCAAGATGCTGCAAGGCACTGTTTGCTGTTGATCAGACATTTCCCAGCCCGTGTGCAGCTGCAGCTGTGCCTTCAGTGAGACCTTCAGCTGGGAACTCACCTAATCCCACTGCAAGTGCCCTGCCTGAAACCCTCCAAACCCATCCAGGGAGCACGAAACAAGAGGCTAGGCAAGCTTAAAACACATTAAAAGGAAAGCTAATGATAGTCGTGGCAAAGGACATACACAAACAGGTTGAAATACTTTAGAGACTTAATTAGGAAAAAAATTCTACCATCAGTACTTTTGTACTTCTGCAGTTAAAAAAAAAGAAAAAAAGCATACATTATTCTTGAAAATTATCATTTAACACCTGTTCATTAATTTAGCTACTGAATAGCATTAGAAGTGGCCATGACTAATTTTTTTGAAATATATATGATTTTTTTTAATGATATTGAAGCTGTTAAAGCATTTTATTATGAGCTGAAATGTCCAGTTCACATGAAATTCTCTCCTTTCTTTAAATTATCAATGAATAATTTTAATAAAGAATTAACAGCAAAAACTGGCAGTCATGGCTATGATGATGAAGAAAATTAGAGAGAGAAAAAGGAGTATATTGAATTTCAGCATGGAGAAAACAGCTATTCAGGTGAACTTCAGCCTACCTTAACCTGAGCCTTATTCTCCAATTTCTGTCAAGTCTGTACACACAGTGAACAAAAACATCCTCATATTGTCTTGGGAAATGAACGAGTAATTTCATCTTAGTTCCATCTGGCAAGTGCCTTCCCAATTGCATTTACTAGTATTTGGGAGTAGAAGTAAATATACAAAGGAAATTAACTGCTTTGTTATTGCCTCTACCTGAGAGAAGAGCTATGGCTAATGCAGGAGTACAGGAGAAAAAAATTAAGTGTACATACAGTTGCAAGGGATGTAAACTACACACTCAAGAGTAGACTTGAGCAGCTGAAAGTAATAATTACACTGAATTTACCCCCCCCAAAAATCCCCAACAAACTCCTGATGTGAAATGACTTCGTAGAAAAATGAAATAAGGAGCTAGAAATGTCACCAAAGGATTAGAAAGTAATTTGTAGCATAAAAGTTCAGTAAATTCTGTTGCAACACAATCAAACTTCTGGAAGTCTGGCTAAACTGATCACCTTGGAACGCTACTGGCAGTCTCCATTTGTGTGTGCTCCTAGAGGCACCCAAAAATGGAAATGAAAGCAGAGAGAAGGGGGAGAAGGAGGAGAGTCAAACACAAACAAGTCTGGAATTTGCACCGGTGGATTTCCCTCAGCAATATTCCCACCCCTGGTGTGCCCCGGCACTGCCAGGGGAATGAGGCAGGGAGGGGCACAGCTGGGGCACAGCTGGACCTTCCTCCAGCAGGAACCACAGCAGGGCATCCAGGGCCCAGCTCTGGCTGCAGAACTCCCCCGGGGGGGGTGTGTGTCTGAGCACACTGCACAAAGAACCTGCTGGGCATCAACGGGTGCCCACCAAACGTGTCCAGGAACTGCTTGGGCTGGAAAAGCCCTCTCAGGTCCTGAAGTGTGACCAGCAGCAGCACCAGGTGCCCAAGTGCCACGTGCAGGGGTTTCTGAGCAGCCCCAGGATGCCCAGGCAGCTCGTGGGAATGCTTCCCAACCCCTCCTGTGCAGACATTTCTCCTGCTGTGCAATCCAAGGCTCCCCTGGAGCAAGGCAGAGCTGTTCCTCTGCTCCTGTCCCTCGTCACCCGGAGAAGGAGAGCCCTGATGCTGGCAGCAAGGAGAAAGCAGCAGGGCAAGCTCAGCAGAGCGGTGGCCAAGGAAGGATTCCCTACCCATTCCTGCACCCAGTGACACAGAGAAAATCCAGAGCATCCCAGAGGAGAGGCTCTGGGACAGTCAGACTCTCCTGAAACCCAGCAGCCATCCTGCAGAACACGTGCCAGGCAATTCAGGAGCTGAGACGAAGGCGGTTTGGCATCCAAATTCATTTCCAGCCCTCACTCTGTCATTGGGGCTCTAACTTTGACAACCAGCAAACAGTTTCCCCGAATACCCAGAGAGAAATGCAAGAGCATCAGCAGATGTCAGCCACGCCTCTTGTCAATTCAGGCAGCAGCTGTGGGATCTCGTGTTTATTCCCAATGCCACCTGGCATTTTTCAGTTCACCTAAAATCACTCAGTTACCAATTCCTGAAGCAAAATTAATTAAGCCCTCCTGCTGTCACTCTGTCCTTTCTGCAATCAGAAAAGCTCAATACCTGCTACAGCAATAAAAAAAGAATTATTACATAGCAAGCAATTGATCTAAAAGTGAAGCTTACACTGAGCCTTCAAGATAAAAAAAAATAAAACTAATAGGGAGAAAAAAAACATGGAACCTCTTGCAAACTTGTATGTTTTTTGCCTAATTAATGTAATCAAGCTGAAGGAAGTGGCATCAACCCAACAAATTATGCTCTGTGGAAGAATAAAAAAGATCGTAACTTAGTTTTACAAATTAGTTTTGGAAAAAAAAGAAAAACCCACAAAAAAAGTAACAGGGGATCTGTATTCCTAATTGTTCTTATAATTGATTGCTACTTTATTTGACCACCACATTTAATGACTACTATTAATTTCACATGAGATATTTCTTGCTCTGTTACAATTGCCCTAAAATGGTTGTAAATACTCTAATTGTCAATCTCTAGCAAGAATTTGTGCAGCAAAGTTGTGCTGCTAAAGTGGCCCTTAATTACCACTCTGTTTTGGGATAGCTTTCAGCTTGCTATCAACAGCATCAAAGGAGATGCCTGGGCCACAAAAAATCCAAAACTAGGCAACAACCAAAACAAGCCCTTCCCGTGCACACACAAAAAATCCCCAACACACCCACACCCCATTTCACAAGTGATTTTGCCCCCTTATATTTACTGGGAAAGAAGCTGCTTTTGCTGTAAGACACAAAGCAAATATTAACAATTCATGACACACAAATGGTCACAGAAATACAGATGAACATCAGAAATCAAACAACAGCAGGCAAACAAGGATTAAACTGGAAATACCCTCCCTGGGCCTCATTTACTGTGCTGGAGATGTGCTGTAAGGAGCTGGAATGAGACCCAGCAGCCTTTTCCGTGCCCTCTTCTCGCCCGTTTTCTCCAGAACACGGAAAAGGCAGAAGGGCCCAGGGCTGGGCAGCCCCTTTGTCCCAGCCCTCCCTGCAGGGGCTGGGGCAGCTCCAGGATCTGCTGATCCAGCACCGGGACCCAAGCAAGGAGATGGATGCATTTTCCACCTCCCAGAGGAAGTTGTGATGTGGGGAGAGAAGATGTTTGCCTATGAAAATAAAATGCAGCCCATAATAGCATTTCTAATTTAAACACTCACATGGCCCAGTGATATTTTTCTCCTCTGACATCAGGCCACCATCACCACCAAACTGAGACAGGCCAGCTGTAATTATTTCCCAGATTCTGATGTGTTTCTTATCCACACAATTTTCAAAAGTTAAAAAAAAATAAAAAATCAAAACCACAGTATCAAGACTCAGAAACAAAAAAGTCATTAAACTGCCGCCATATTTCTCTAACAAACTAATTTTCTTTTATTACTGTGAGGAATCTAATAAATAGATATCTTTTAAATTATTAGTTCACCTACTGTTCCCCTTGATGAAGCCCATAAAAGGCTCACCTTTACAAACACACTTAGGGGAATCACATTTTCCAAGGGAGCTTTCCAAGGTATGAAGCTGAGATCCCAAGATCCAAAAAACCCTTTTATACGCTCAAGTTAATTAGACATTGGTGCTTAATGGAACACACTAAAATGATAGTAAAAATGAAGTGATAAATTGATTTCTTCTATCACTGTGATAGCTGACATTTAACAATCCTGACTAAATATTGAAACACTGAGTAAAATACACACGTCCAAACAGGCATTTTAATATTCTCTTCCTTTTTAAACTATTTCTCTATCATCAAAGTTTTAAATAAACATGCATGCAAAATACTTTGACATACTGAATTGCAAGCTGCTTGACTTTTTAGTGTACTGTAGCCCTGTATAACACTGGTTATACACTCTGCCCTACAATCAAATATACAATGTTACATTTCCATTGACTTAGTACGCAAGAAATTTGATTTTATGTTTAGCTAAAAGGATTCTATTCTCCTATTTACTCTTTAATAAAAAAGAAAATTGAGATTAGCTGGTATTTATTGTTATACTAAACCCGGAGAACTTAAAAAGAAGCTTTTATTAGGGGCAAAGTAGAACTTCACAGGGTAAAAGGAGCATATTAAAAATAATTGGGAAATTATCTGTCTTAATAGATTCCATTAATTTCAGCAGTAAAAGTCAGTACCCAATGAGGTTGACCGGTAAGCACAGCTTGGATAGCTGATCAATAGACATAAGGATAAAAAGATAAATGTTGGGAAATGAGTCTTCCATAAACAGATGTTTAAACCGGCTTTGTGGTGGACGGTATCAAATAAAATCTATCAAATAAATCTAATTAGTTGCATGGAAGCCACACCAAGCAGCCCTTGCACAACCCTGAGCAGATCTCAACACAAACGCTGTGGCCGGGCTCCTGCAGCCCTTGGAGCAGAACTCCGTGGGTTTGGGCAGCCCCAGCAGAGGAAGGCACGGGGAAGAGATTCCCCCATCACTTGAACAAGGGCATGGCAAGAGTTCCAATGTCCTGGGACATCCTAAAACCACTGAGAACCAGCGAGGCAGGCGAGTGGGGACAGCCTGGAGTGCCCCCAGTGAATGGGGAGGAGGCACTGCTGCCTCCTGGGCCAGAGGGTGTCTGTGGACCACACACAACTCGAGCCTTTGGAAACACAGCAAAATAAACCCAAATTAGCTGTTACTGAGACACCCCGTGAGAGAATAAGGAGGCAGCAAACCAGGACAGCCAGAAGCAGCAGGGTTAAAACTCTGCAAAGCAACACATCTGTCTGAAATACAGAGAAGTGCAATGGCACAGGTTACAAATGCTGAAAGATCCTGAGTTCACTGAAGACAAAACACAATGAAGACTTCACTACGTGTAAAGATGTGACCTCTGGCTTAGAAAAAACATCAACTGCTGGCAGCTGAGAAGAATTTCCGTTTAATCGATTCTCTGTACGTCAAGCAGCAGACATTTAATGTACATTAACATGTATTTACTCTTCTGACTGAGCCCCTGCTCCCAGTCACCTGCTGAAGGTGAAATGCAGGGCTCAAGCAGCCTGAAGCCAGCCTCGGATGGCTGTGGGTGTCACCACCACCTTAGATTTACCTTGGAAAAGCTTTCTTGGGGTCCAAGCATCCCAAAGTGTTCTGAACACCGGGCAATGATTATCTGCCTTCAAGACACAAGATAAATTACTGCCACACTACAGCATTAGTCTTATGGGACCTACAGGCTGCTATATTAAACTGCTTGCATTGTAGCAGACTAAAAATAGTGCAGAACACACAGCTCCCAGTCCCTCACCTTCAGCAGCGATCACCCCTGCACGGGCAGGACCCACTGGACACGGGGAATTCAGCACCTGGAACCCGTGCTCACCTTCTGTGTTACCAACACAAGCGAATTTGGCTAGAGGGATTCAGTCAGGAGGAAGTGTCTCTGTGCTAATGATCCAAGATTTCAATGAAATAACAAAAAAGTCAAAGAAAACCTTGACGTTTACTCCACAGCTACTCCCATTCGGAATATGCAGCTTAATGATAATCCCACACTGGCTTTTACCACGTGGAATTCTTGCTTTCAGGAAGCCTTTAAGGCACGGCCTTTTCACAGTGGGAAATGATTCTGCAGCAGTATTCTACAATAATTAAATCCCCACCTTACAGAACAGAATAAAGCACCTGAAAGGAAGAAGTTTCAGAGACATTTCAGTTTCTCACGTTGCACAAGACACACAACAGTCACAATTTAGAGAGCTGTAATTACAGCTTTACATCCATTTGAGGTGATTAATAAGTAATTCAAAAAGCTGATACTTTTGTTATTATCTCTACTAATGCCTATGGACCTAGTATTTCCAATTTCTCAATGAATTCAGAAATTTAATAGCATGATTGTTAACTTTTAATCCTTTAGATAGCTTCTGAATGTCTCTTTCTCCAAAGAACTTTTATTCATGTAGGTAACAGAGCTATCCTTGCTTTACTGTAAATGGCAGAAATTCTTGCACTAGCAGATATTCTGTCCTGGAACAGCATCACAGGTGAAGCAACTATCACTCAGAGAAATGTTCCATGTCGAGCAGATGACATATTTTTGGGGTTTTTTTGGTCAGCAATAAGAAAGGAAAAAACAGTTTTGCTCATAAAAAACAAAAATCCATGGAGAGGGCATCATTTTTCTACAAACACAGAATCACTGCAGGTCAGCAGAGTGAGCAACTGGAACCAGGCCATGAATCAGACACGTTTTGTCAGTTTATGCTTTTGCAGGGGGGGAAAAAGAAGGAAAGAAAAAAAAAGTCCCACATTCTATTTCTTTTGATAGAAAGTAGATTTAGGAGGACGTGGAGGATGTGCTAACCATGGTTCTGCTGAAAGATGCAGGGGACATCTCTAATACAGCCTCGAAAGAACTATTTTACAAGTAAGACCATAAATTTTGCTTATAACCACGGCTTTGTTTACAGCAGGGTTTTATTTATTTAAGCAAATACATTGTTATTCCTAGAACTCTGCTGGAAGCCAAGAGCAGCAGAGTGAAATATTGGTGCATAACCCATTTAATAGTTGGCACCAACTGTCCTGCTAAGGAGCTGGTCTGCTCTCCATCCTTTCCTTTGGACTTTTTTATTCTTCTCCTACTTGACTTGAGTCACAAATTCCCAGCCAATGTTCAGCTGAAGAACCTGCACTGGAACACTCAGCTGGAGCTTCCTTTACCAACACTGAGGAAGCTGCCAGAAAATGTATCCACAGCTACAAACACACCAGAAGACAAAGGGAATTGTTTGAAACCCATTCTGCAAAGAACTACTGAGGACAAACAGAACTGACAAACAGCTGAGCTCCAACGCGGCACCAGAGCATTTCATGGACATTTACAGATCTTAATTCCTGCAGGTGGAAGAGAAGCCTCACTTGAGGAGAATTGCCACAGCAGATAATCTTAGCAGGTCATTGAAGAAAGGATTGCTGTCAAATGTGGAGAATGATTTAATCATATGATCACAGAAGGGTTTGGGTTGGGAGTGACCCCAAAGATCATCTTGTTCCAAGCCCTGCCATGGGCAGGGACACCTTCCACTGGGGCTGCTCAGAGCTCCAGCCAACCTGGCCTTGAACACTTCATGGTGAGAGGAATTAGTTCATGTTAAATAGATTCTTAGAATATCTAACCTAAATTCCCATGAAAAATGCAGTTGCATACTTAAAGAGGAGTATCTTCTGCAGGTTATTCTGTTTTGACATTACAGAAAACATTCTTCTCAGTCTAATCTCTTTATTCATACAGAAAGGGTTTTATTCCAGGAATATATATTTCTATTTGTTTAAAAACAAACAAACCCCATTTCTCGGTGCAGTTCAACACAGATTCTTTTTTCAATTCAACTTCTTGCATTTCTTTTTTTATCAAATCCATAGAAAAAAAACCCAAAACATTCTCTGTAAGAGCATTATAGATCAAGACTACCTCATGAATGTATTCATATTTCATTCTAATTAGTCTTTGTACACAATCCCCGTCCCTGCAGCGCCAGTACGAGTGTCTCTGTCCTCAGCTCCTGGTTCAGCGGGCTGGGTTTTCTTTGAGCCCTGCAGCAGCGAGCCCCCAGCAGGCAGCTGGGAATGCAGAGCTGCCTTCCTGCCCCCGCTGGGTTTCAGCGAGCTCACGCACACAGCGGGCTGCGATTCCAGACTTCTGGAATTCCTGGGTTACAAACGTGTGTGTGCCACCAGCAGTGATTCTTACACTTCTCTAATTGTAACCTCCAACACCTTAAATGATGAAAAAACCCCACTGAACCGATTTCCTTTGTAGCAAAAGCCCCATGCCTTTGAGGGCTCACCTTCCTTTGGCCCTTTTTTTTTTTTTTATAGTCACAACTGCCCTTCCATCTTTCCTCTTCAAGATTTTAATTTTGACATTTTGGGNCTTTTTTTTTTTTTTATAGTCACAACTGCCCTTCCATCTTTCCTCTTCAAGATTTTAATTTCGACATTTTGAGAGTTCAGGTATAACAAATTAAGAAATGACCACTGTAAGCAACCACTTATAATATAACACATAACTAAGACAACTCAGTCACAACATGGTTATAAATACATACAAGAGGTTTTTTTAGACAATACATGTCTGTCCCCACTCCAATTCTATTTAAATTCTCTTAAAATTGTTCTGGTGAAGCTTTCTGACAAAATTACTAATTGAAACTTGCAGAAAATCAGCGCAGTGGGGGCTTTGTTACTAATATTTTTCAGTCCCAGGCATTTTTTAACCAAAAGATGACCTTGCAGCAGGCACACGCACACACACGAGCCTCCCCAACCTCAGTTTGCCACAGATGGATAATCTGTTTGTACCTGAGAACTACTGCAGTCACTCAGGAAGCAGCAGGATTCCTTATTTCAGATCCTTGCTCCTCAAGTCTCCAGTAGGGAGCTCTCACCTGTCCCAGTGATGTTCCAAAAGGGTTAAGCACTGCCAATTAAACTAAAACTGAAGGAATGGCCTCCACATTAGAGCATCTGACCTGGATTCAGAACAGACAGAATGCTGATTCTGAAAATGAACTCCATTTCCGCAGCAATTGTGTGGAATACATTACGCTGCACCTCCAAGCAATCCATGAATAATGATAGCAGCCTTCACATAGCCCAGACCTCCAACTATTTTCCCACCTGTCTCTTAATCTGAATACAATTGAATTCCCACACAGGCTGCTCGTGTTTGATTTTCTGAAGGTGCAATTCTTGATGTAATGCTGATTGGGATAATGTCCAAACTCCTCTATCAGAGCCCCTTATGGAACGAGGACACTCTGAAAAAAACACCAACTCTGCTGCAGGTGTAGAGAGAGCAAGCTCCAGGAAAAACAAGCTGGAGATAGGGCAACTGCATCTACCTGACCCATCCCTCTTGATTTTCCCCCTTCTGAACTTACCACAAAGCTTTTAAAAGAGTCCTAAGAGACACAAAGTGTGCCACAGCCTGAGACCTGCAGTGAAATTCCTGCCTCTGTCCAACCCTAGAGCATGAGTGTTCTGAAAGTGTTACTTATGCAAGATTACACAGGCAAAGAAGGCAATAAACAGAAATAGCACAATTGACACTGAGCCTAACTTCTGGAAAAAATCTAAATAGATTTTATTTTTTCATCAGGGATATTCTTCGTTCACTGTCACACAATGAAAACAACTGCAGTTAGTAGGTCACCCAACAGGACATGTATTTTACATAGCATGCTTTTACAAAATAATCTATGTTTTCTTAGTAACTCCATATTACAAGCTACCTTTGACATAAAAGTTATTGACAGGTGAGTGCATTAAAATGCTATTTGAAATAAAATATTAAGAGCTAATATTTATAGTCTTTAACTCCTACTTGAAACTTTTGCTTTCTTAGACCCCTCTGAACGCTATACTCCATGAGTCCTTTTGTCCCATGATGAATGAAATGGGTCCTGATGAGCCTAAAATAATACCTGGACTCTAAAATAACTCTAAGATCAATAAAGAGTTTTAAAATATATGTAGATTTTATCAAAAATACAGAGATATACATATATAAATCTATGCTAGATGGTAGTAATTTCAGGCAGGACATTATGGAAACCATGCAAAGCTTTTTTCACCCTTGAGTTGGAGAGTTTACCTATTAGATAAATCCAGTGGAGAAGAAAAGGAAAGTGAAAAATAGTAAACTAATAACTCACTCCTTTATGGTACTTGAATTTATTCTGTTGCTGAAAAACAACAATTTCAAATACATCCAGAGATGAAAACAAACCAATCTGCTGCACTTGTGTGTGAAACAGATACGAGGACTGATGACCCAGGTGTGCTATCCAAGGAAATGAAATTCCTCTGGCACACGGCACCGGGTGACCCTACACTGCAAAGCTGATCCTCCCCTGCTTTGGATTCCCACCCTCGTGCAAAGGAGAGGCTGAGGAGGGAAAGGAACCAAACCTCCTCAGCCTGAACCATCAGCAGACCAAGGGAGCCACCTGCAGTCTGCAATCCTGAAGCAAACCCGTGAGGAAGTTCAGGGGATTCTCTTCCTTTTTCTGATGACAAAGCAGCGTAGGTAGCTGAGCTAGGGCAACACAGCCGTGCTTAACTCCAGAGATTGCTGCATTCAACTGACTCCTGCTGCCTCACACCTACAAACAGCTGTCTGAAAGGAAATCTGGCCACAGCTGAATCCACTGAAAGCTTGCAAATGGTGAAGTTCTCTGATGAATTAGATCTGGGTTTCCCAGCATAGCAAATTCAAAGCCATTTCTTAAAAGTGCTAATTGCTGCTCCTTGTCTTTGCAAGTCCCAAATGTAAATGAATGCAAAGAGTTTTCCTTCAAGTTTAATGATGCACTGACTTATTAGATATGATTTATGTACATTACATATACATTACACACACTATTATTGAGATACATGTTCTATACATTATGTACGTTATACATTTAAAAAGCAAAACCCGGACATTTTGTTCCCATTTTGTTCAATTACACCTTACAAGGAAGTTTGTCTTTTCTTTTGCCCCTTCTCACTCAAATTCCCACACTGTGAAAAATACAACTCAGCTGTTAAAACGTTACTTCAGTTTTGAAAACATATGAAAATGATTGTTGAATCGTATTTTAAAAGTCTAATTGTGAAGCAACAGAACTCTGATCGAGAAGTTTTCCCTTGAGGCAACTTGGATGGATAATGAATTCTGTATTGGAACAATCCCAGTAGTTACAGACTATTATGTACTAATTACTACCTTTACAGACCTACTGTACACATAATTAATTTCTTCAGAGCACTACTATCATTCTTGACTGGCAAAATACACAACCTAAATTACAAGAGCCAGAAATTAACAAGATCCTTTAGGGAGAAGGCATTAACTCTCTTTGCAGTGTTTGGCAATTAGACCATCAATCAAACAGTGAGAAATGATTCTGATAGCAGCAGGCCCAGCACTGAGCACTGTCACAGTCCTGAGCATGGGATGTGTCACAACACTGCAGCCTCTGTACCTGTCAGCAAACACTTCAGCATCCCATCCCACGTGGATTGAACACTGCAGAAGTGAAATGGGAGCTTCTTGGCATCCTATTCCACCAAGCACTGAAGACATGGCAGTGCTGCGGGTGCTCTCCCTTCTGCTGATGGCCAGAGATCTCATACCAGTTAAGGGACAAAAGCCAAGTTTGGTAAAAGAGTGGTCAACGTAACATGACCTGCTTCAATGATTTCAAAAATCCAAGCAGGTTCTTGACAAGAACACTGATATTTTAATCAATGTTCATTTCAGTTGTTGGGGGTTTTAGGACATTCTACAGAATTAAATCATAGACAGCCCCAACTCCATCAAAATGCAGTAGCCCAGCTTTCCTGAGATGCATAACCACACTGGATTAACAATATAGCATGAAAAATCACAGCTCAACTTGGTAACAAAATTGCTCCCCAGAAGTACCACTCCTCCTCAGCTCAGGCTGCATTCCTCTAAAACAGACAGCATTCAAAGAGCAAGGCAGCTCACAGCTCCGTGATAGCCAACAAAATCATTTTTGTTTGCTATCACAAAATAAAACCATGTTAAATGAGAAAAATTCACCAAGTGTTTTTTCTCGTCGTACCGAAGAACCACAAAGAGAATTTGGAGGTTTAATCAAATTTCAGCGCTGCAACTCACACGCAGTCACCAATTTTCAATAAATATCAACACTACCATTGCTTTTACTTGAGTTACCATTCCCACTGGCATTCCAGAACTCCACAGAACACAAGACAGTAAACACTAAGTCATCACAACTGCTTTTGGCAATTGTCAGTTTGCTTCTACTCATCCCTTTGTTTGTTTCACATGCTGCCTGTGCTCGAGACAATACCACGTGCATTTCCATTTGGCTTTTCAGCACTCTCCTGTAATGTACCTGGAGACCACTCATCAAAGGGAACTAAACAAGAGAGCAATATGATCCTAGATGATGCCTGGAATAAGTACTGGGGACATGACAGAGCTGCTTAAGGTAAAAGGGGCGAAACCAGTGAACATCATTCCATGTTTTCCCTGGTAGATGGCAGCTGCAGGAAAAAGGTTGCTTCTGGCATGCAATTCTTTGGGTCTGTGTTGCAGCTAAATGCTCCAGGATTCTTTTTGACTTCCAGTAGGTTTTCAAGTTGGAAAAACCCCCCTTGAACTCAGACAGCTCTGCCTTTCTACAGGAGTCAGCCAAGTAAGATTTCCATATCCTGAGTACCATGCAGCAGCATTTTTAATGTGCATCCTGTGCTATGGTCTCTCATTTTCTACAACCATTAACTGAGAACTACATGAGGAAAAAATATCTGCAAGCCTATCAGTACACTAAGCTAATTGAGGAGTTTCTGTTGTTCCTAGTTTTACAACTGTGCCACTATGTCAACAAGAATTTCTTCTCATTGGCAACTGTCAGCTACACCAAAATTTAAAGAGGGTTTTTTCAGCATTTTTAATGAAGAAGCTTTTCAGGAATTCTGCAACATTTCTTCTGATTTCTGATGAAAGAATTCAGCTCAAGGCAGAAGCTTGTCCTTTTCATCAGGAAGGGGCTCATGCCATTCTGTCATCTGCTGCTGGGCATTCTTTCCCTTAAAGGTCTTCCTGTCACACCAAAAGAAATGACCAACTCCACATGGTTTTACCCTCCCTGGAGTGCTAGGAGCCAAGAGTCAATCCAACTTGGGCATGGGAAAAAAAGGTTAACTTTGTGCAAAGGCTGCTTTTGAATTACTGCATGGAATAGCTGAACATTTAGACCAGAAAGTGGCTTCAAGGTGTGCTGTAAAAGGAGAATTCTAATGGTTCTAAAAGGTTTAAATTCACTGACTACTGAAAGGAATATGAATTTATCTTTTGAAAAACACAGCCATGAAAAACATGGTCATGACAGGTCCTTGAAAAGGTTTTAGAAGAACACAGAAAAAAAACACATTCAGAAATAATTCAAGGAAGCTACTCAAGAAATAGTTCATTACAGTCCTCTGATGGCCCTTCCTGAGTTCATTTTTTTTTTAACCCTGTATTACTAAAAACTGCTGTACTTATTCCAGATATTCTCAGTTAGGAAAAAAATAATGCAAATAACCATGATTTTAGGATCAGAACTTAAATTTAATTATAATTTCATTAGAAGAAAACTCACATCTGTCTGCAACGTACAGTGCACTTTTAAAGATATTATTGCAAAAAGGTTCCTCCCCTCATGTTGCAAAGTGACAAAGGAACAATTCTTGTCACAGACTGTTATGCTTAATATATGTTTTAAATCATGTTCCTCCTATAAAACCATCATATGAATTCCATGGTATTGCACAAAGCATAAAAAACCCGTCCGGTGCACAGTTTTAAACTTAATAAAAGCACAATAAAGAATAAAGTAAGAATGTACCTTTCATTTGGGTTCCAAAGGTAAGCGCCAATTTTGCAAACAGCTCCGGGTCTTCAAATTTATCTTCTTCAGCTTTCACCCAAAAGCTGTTTTCTCCTATTTCTTGAGGCTCGATCTGAAAGAAAACCAGCATCTCCAGAGTGAGTAAGGAGTGTTTTCAACAGCCAAGTTCAAACAAACGCTGCAGAACTTGTGAGAGAGTGGGGCTGAAGGAAGTTGAGCCCAATCCGGGGATGTGCTCTCTGCTTCTGCACCAACACCACGAGCTGAGCTGAGCTGGCCACTGCACCTCTGCCATCCAGAAGGTTTCCAACAGAACTAACAACAGCAGCTGCCTTTGGAAGGGCTCCAGCTCTCTCCTGATTGCTTCCTAGAGACTTCCCAAAGCCTTCAGCACACTTTCCCTGCTACCTGAGAACTGCATGGAACAACTTCCCAGGAAATGAGCTGTCCTTGGGGCCCTGCAGACTCAGGATGAGCTCGCCACTGCCTCTACTAAAGGAAGAAAACGTTCTGCAATATGGAAGCTGCAAGACAACTCGACTCTTCAGGCATGACTCAGAACTGCTATTCTGTTTTCAAAATATATTCCTTGAACCGCTTTGAACACATTATGAATTATTGTTTATAAGTTTGTTTAAATGCCATGTAATTTCCGAGGGCTATTTCACTTTAAGATGATATAGAGGGAATTCAGCAATAGTGCGTTTGTCAGCCTCACTCCAGTTTCCCTGCAACACCTTGGTCCCTCCACCTTTCAAGCCCTGCTTTACAGCAGCCCCAGGAAAGACATTTTAAAAAACTACCTTAATCCAACACTAATGGGGAAGACAGTTAGAGCAAAAGGGACTAAATTAAACAGTAAGAATTTTATTCCTCAAATGATGGCTCCTTAAAAGTGATGATCAAACAGACTTTCCACTTTCTGAGTAGGCAGGAGATCTCTGGCACCGTTCCCAGAGCACTTAAGCAAAGCGTCCATCTGCAGCTCCTTCCCATTGTCACAGCCAGTGTTCACAGAGACACTTGAGAAATTATTCCTATAAACTCCCCAATGGAGCTGATCACAATGAAATTGGCTGCAATTACCAATATGTAATATAAAATAAAAGCTTGCTTTTCTGTGTTTACAGGACAGCAGCCTATGTCCCACAGTTACAAAACTCCTGCAATGCATCCTGAACCAGCCCTTTCTCCAGGATCCTCCTCCCACAGTGAAGGGGGAAAGTTGCCACTTTTTCTTTGATGCAGATTGTTTTATAGGAATTACAGAAGAAATATTTTTTTTAAAAAAATTAATGCCCTAAAAACACAGCTGGCTGTTTTATATAATTCTAGTTAAATATACTAAAAGCCTGTTTCTAAACTACAACCACTAGATACACTTTCAGATTGCTTTAGCACATCTCCAAATATTTTACAATCATTTGAAATCATTGAAGCATTAATTCTTCTGCCAGAAGAAACTAAAAATTGGCATGCCACACATTTCCACACAGGCTCTCTCAACCTTCTGGATTCCCCTTCCAAGATGGGTGGGATTATTCTGATGTTTGGTTCCTTCAAATAAAGAGCCATTTTGACTCATCAGAATTTAGAGGAACCACACAGCATGGAATATATCAGAGCCTTCCTTCACTTGCCTTGATAATTTGGTGATTTTTGTACTTTTTCCTACTCCAAACATCAATGTATCTGTCACATTTTATACCACGAAAAAACTGCTAACCACGCCTTTCATATGCAATGACTTAATCTTGACAGCAGATGCAATTCTCCAATACCCCACGTTAAGTTTCTTTATATGGAAGGAGCAGTGGCTACACTGATCAAAAAGGGGTTCTAAACCAACACATCCCAGCACACAGCTGGATGTTTGCATAAGTTCTCCTGGTAGAGAGGGACGGGATACACTGAGACACAAGCAATAACTGGGAACTGCTTGAAAGGTCTGCTTGCAAATCAGATCGGGGTTGCACTTTAGTGCTCAGGTAATGCTTATATTTTAAGGTGGTTTTAAAAATTAAATGTGATTAAATACAACCACATTAAGGTACACTAGAAGCTCATGGTGCCCAAACCTTTCCCTTGAGCAGTCCCACGGCTCCTCCCAGTGGCCACAGCCCTGCTCCAGCACATCACTAATTGAAAACAATCAAATATCCAGGATAAATAACCAACAAGTAGCATTAAGGCCTAATACCAGCAATCTCTGAACTCACAGTTGTATTAAACATCACAGACTCAAAAAGCTCAAGTTGGTTTGTTTTGCTATGTATGCGAAAGCTACTTTAAAACAGTTTGGAGATAAATATACATTTATATACAACTTGATGCAAAGCTGCACTTCACATTCACTGCACCTGACACTGCACTGGAAGCAAGCTGGCTTCTTGGGACACAACAGCAAGTCCTGCCAAGAGGGATCTCCTGTAAAAATCCATCATTACACAGTACCAAGCAGGGGAAGGAGCACCATCCCCACGCCTCCTGTCATACCTTGGACCAGTTGATTCTCTTCATTGACACTTCCAGCTTATACTTCTTCTTCTCCTTCATCCCGTGTGGCAATGCTGGCATCACTGGGAAGGGAGCAAAGGGAGCCCCTCCGAGGGGGGGAGGCAGCGGGGGCCCCCCAAAAGGCGGCGGAGGAGGAACTGCTCCCCCGGGCAGAGGAGGAGGAGGAGGAGGCCCTGCTCCCCCGGGCAGAGGAGGAGGAGGAGGAGGCNCAGGGGAGGAGGAGGAGGAATTGCTGTTCCACCAGGCAGCGGAGGTGGTGGAGGGATCACTGCTCCACCAGGCAGGGGAGGAGGAGGAGGAATTGCTCCTCCACCAGGCAGGGGAGGAGGAGGAGGGATGGCTCCACCAGGGAGTGAAGGCGCTGGAGATGGCGGGGCATTCTCACTCGGGAGGGCTGGAGGTACTGCTGGGACTTCTGTCAGGCCTGGACCCTGCAACGTAAGAGAGGAATTCTTCTCGTCAGTTGGATACGAAGCTGAACCAAGCAGGATGCTTTTTAGCCAACTGCACTTCAAGAAAGTGAGAAATGCAATTGTTCTCCTATTTAAATGAGAAACAATAACAATAGATTATACCACGTACCATAAAGCTGCCAAGTAAACTGAATAACCCAGCATTTTTATAAAAACAAATTGTTTCAATTTTGAAGAAAATTTAATAGTAGCAGTAACATTTAAGTGAACAGAACAGCATTTTATTTCTTACCAATGCACAAAACATTTATCCCACTTAGGATACCCCGGCAAGCTGGGGCATCAGAGATGAGAACAACCATGCTGAATTTTAACACCACTCCTCTGCTGCTGAGAAATTTTCCCCAGCAATCAGTGGAGCTGCTATTGCAGTGCAAGAGGTCACAGGACCACGGCTGTTCATAACTATTCTGACATCTGGAGGGGTGAAGAGTGTGCAACAACCTGTCCTTTAAACTTGTCTGAGGGTGCTTTGGGGAGAGGAAGAAAGAACAATCACAAACTCCATTCTAATAAGTTCTTACTAATTATTAAGGGAAAGAAACAGCAGCATGTTAAACCATCAGAGGGCTGAGTGCAGCTAACAAATAATGTCATTTTCTGTGGGGAGCATAACACTAGAGAAGGGAAGAGATACTGGAATTACATGGTTAATTAACCAATGGTCAGCATTACTGTGAATGCCCTGCCATGTCTGGATCATCTGAACTGTGTTAGAACCAATAAAACAGGATTAACAATTAATTAGGCTAAAAGTACATCTTTTACTTTGCACAGACACTGTCTCTTTGGCCCAGAAGTTATAATGCAACAATTGCTGGAGAACTCATTAAAACAGACTGTCAAATTTCAGGGTAACACTGGCTTGTAGGAATTTGTAACAAACACGAAAGTTGGCAAGGAGGAAGTAAGAACAGGAGTGTCTGTGTCTCCCCCTCAGTGTCCAAATAGGAAGTGAAATCACAGGCACTAAAAAAGCAAAAATAATGACAACAAGGCAACGCAGGCAGACCTTGCCTAGCATTGAAGGAGTATAAAATAAGCCAGGCAAAAGCACTAAATCATAATATCTGATAGTTCCTAAAAGGTATAAATGACCTGTCTAAAACCCAAAGCTGTTGTAAAAAAAATTTTTTAAAGGCTTATATAAAGTGTAAGAAAAAAAAAAAAAAAAAAAAACACAAAAAACCACTAAACCAAAAGCCTTTAAAAATAAACACGTCCCAAACAAAAGCTTCCTGCAAAACACACAGAAGCAGCAATGTGGAAAAAAAAAAAAAATCAGGCTGGATGCAAGATTTTTATAGCCTAAGGAACATATTTTCTCAATAAAGCAGGTACCTGTGACAGGTTGAATATACTACTATTTGAAAAATGTTACCTCCATTAACTATCCTTAGCAACTTATGCTGGCTGCAAAACAAATCAATACACCTATAACAGACATTCCAAACTCCAGAGAGACAGGTTACTCTGGGGCAACTTATTTTCAACTCCTCCTCAAAAAAAAAAAATCAACTCAGCTGGGGAACTTAATGTGATTTAGTTTTATTACCTGGGTCCGGAGCTGTTTGACTTCTGTTTCAAGTTCTTTGATTTTCTCTTCTCGTTTCTGCAGCTCTGCTTGTGCCTCTTGGCGAGCTGTGAACTCTTCATCAAACTGTGAGGATTTAACCAGAGAGTTTGTCCACTTACGGCCACAGCAGAGCCTATATTGGCAGGAATTCTTTGAACAACATCAGAGCTGGAGCAATTGATGCACTTTTAACTCTTTTAGCAGCGTTTTTCTAACGCGCTCACTTTCAGAACCACAATTGCTTCCATCAGTAAGCCAATGACAGAGAACCACCCACATCCAGCTACTCAGCACAGGTTTTTCCCTCCAAGAGAACACACACTTCTCAAAGCAAACTCCAGTACACACCTATTGCAGCAAGCCTACATGCATTAACAATTAAGTCTGCCATCATCAAGTTTCAAGAATATGTTCTGTCATTTGGCCTGAAAATGCTTACTTAGACCTGACCAACAAAAAAATCAATTTTTAATCATTTCAATACACACTTCCATAATACAAGAACTTCAGTACTACTGCAGCTATTACAGCACATTTATCCTTTTTTTAAATCTCACACCTGCTCTTAAGTTATTGAATTATGACTATTTCAGGACAGAAGAGCAACAAGTGGAATTTTTCCCATCATTATCTAGAGCAGAGGAACACAACTGAAGAGGTTTACCATTGGTGCTACTCAGCTGCTTTTGATTTCAGACTCTACTGCGTCTGAGCCTTCCCCACACAGAAGCACAGAGCTTTAAATATGGAAGCACATGCTCCCTGTGAGAGGCACTATTTCCCAGCTGGGAAACAAGCCGTGTTCCTGGCAGGATTCTGTTCCACACCTTCAAGAGCACCAGGAGCAGGACTTACCTTTCTGGAAAACTCTGCCGCTTTCTTTTCACTCTCTTCTACTTTTGCTTTGTCCACACACGCATCTAGAATTAAATAAAATGCCACACTTAAGTCAAACACAGCACAGCTCTGAGGTCTTTCCAACCATAACTACCCTGTGAGCCCATGACACAAAAGCAACAGGCACTTATTTTTGGGGTTTTTTTGTCTTGGTTTGGGTTTTTTTGGGTTTTTTTTAAACTCTTGTCTCATTTCATGAAAGGCTACAGCATTTTGTCTGGTGCTCCACAAGTACACATCACTTACATGCATATTTCCAGAACATTAAAAAATTCAGTCAGTGTAAGCCTAGAAGAACACCAAGAAACAAGGTAAAACTGGTTAAAGGGTACAAACCAACAAGATGTGTGAAATTAATGTCCATCCTTCCTCTGTATTTAAAATCCGGGTCCGTGCCACTGCAGTGCAGCACTATCTGAGACACACACTCTTCTATGATCTTGTAATACTGAGGTCTAAAACAGAAAACATTTACAAGAAATTATAACATGAACAAGCCTTTATGCAATTGGGGAAGGGGGACAACTAACTCATAGTATCTGAATTCTACACCTGCCAGAAGAAGTATCAAGTTCAAACCCTTATTTATACTCTTATTTGTAAATATTTTGGATATGGTGCCTTGACCTTGCTAAGACACAGTGCTGCACATAAGAGGAAATTACACTGAAAAGACCAGATCCAAAGCACGTGGGAGTATTTTCAATTATCAGATGTACAACTTTCATGTTCTTTGAAGCAATGAGGATATCGAGCTTGAATAAGTTAAGGAGTTTATGGGATGAAAGGTGTGAGACTATGCTTCAAGTCTCAGAAATAAACACTACTGTATTTACCAGGATCTTTTTAATACTAACACAGAGCAAAAAGATAAATAACACATCAGTCTCAGAGTGACTTTTTAGGCATGAGCTACTCAGTTGAACAGGATCCTAATTTCTATTCTTGCCTCTACTCCCCCCCAAAATCCAGCCTGGAGCTGGCACTCACCGGACATAGTAATCGTTCCTGATCAGAAGGAAGTGTTGGAGAATTGACAAGAAGTAATTTTCAGAAGAAGTATCTTTCACCATATTGTACAACAGATGAAATACTTCGCTCACATCAGTGCAAACATCGTTAAGAAAATATGAATACTTCAAAAACCAAAAACTTCAAAAACAAACAGAAGATGAAAAAACCCCACCCAAACACAGCCCCCCAGACATCTCCCAAATTGTTCAAGTAAAACCCCTCCACACTCTGAACTCCTATCCTTAGCAGTAAATATTATTTTCCCACTGAATTCCTGTGCCCTGTTTAACAATTAGGACATGGTTCCATTACCACTAGAGATGTAAGATTTTAGAACACTGTAAAACTCTTTCACACAGCGCCGTTGCCATTCGGAGCTCAGCCAGGCAATTGGCAAATACACACCGGTCAATCATTTTCATTTCCTAAAGATGAACTTTACTTGTAATTACTTGTTCTGCAAGGCAACAGCATTACAGGGGACTTGACAGCCCTCCCACTGATTGCCTCCACCTCCCTCTGCTTCCTCCTGAAACCTGCAACAGCCACTCTGAGCCCGGGTAACTTGGAATTTACTGTTCCTTCCCCGCTAGAAAAGGCACACATCCGAGGTGCTTCAGAACCTGGGAGAAATTTAGTTCCTTTTATTATCAAAACTCATTTTTCTTCAAACTTATGATCTTCCATGGGTATAATTTTATCTCTTCATGTATTATGAGACAGAGTTTAGCTTAATAAACGTTATTTATGAAAAATTCATTCAGTTCCCAATGACTTACATTTGACATGCAAATTTAAGCACTAATTATCTAAATATTTTCTAACAAAAAAAGCAACTGGAGAGAAATCTGCTTGACAAAGCCCCTGGTAAGACACACAGCTGAGACAAATAACCTGCACATAGAGCACTGTAATTTCCATTTAATAAAGTTCTGAAACGACACAAGTTAGAACAGCATTTCCTTAAAGGATATTCCATTTCAGCTTTGATATCATTGAGACGATGTGACAGTTCAAAGTGGTCTTCATCTTTGTTCTCATCAAACACCCTCAGCTGAATATCAAGCTCGTCATTTTCCTTATCTTTCAAGGCCTGTTTTTCAAGGTAGAGTACATCTTAATTTTTCCTTTTTTAAAGCAAGAATTCCCCCCTTGAAGGACTGTATCATGATGAAATATAAGACATTAACCTTTAGAACAGAAGCAAATTTTAACTCAGTACCTGGCCTTTTTTAATTGTAATAGTTCAACTGAGAAAAACTAAAGAAAAAAATATCAGCTGACAGAGCAGGTATGGGCTACAGAACAAACAAGAAGACTTCCAGTTGGATCCATTTCTCCTAATGGGAAATAGCAGTTCCTGCTTGTTAATGCCAGGGTCCTTTTCAAAAACCACAACAGGTATATTTCAAATCATTCCTTGAGCTTAAGAAGCATAAAGAAGACTTGCTTACAATTTCTGTTACTCAGTTAACCTAGACCATGGCATTAAAACATCCAGAGCACAGGGAGATACAGGGAGGAGAAAAAAAACCCAACACAACAGTTAACATTTGGAGCAGAGGAAAAAGTGCTTCTCTTTTTAGTAGCATAAGGACCTGTCTTAATGCCCATAAGAACCAAGTTTATCTTCCTGGCAGCCAAGGCCCACGGAAAGAGCTCCTTGCCATCCATCCATGGGAACACAGCCCACGATGACAAAGGGAACTGGCCTGGGTTTGGCAGGGCTGGGCAAAGCCACTTCCAGGACAGCAGGAGCTCGTGCCAACCCCAGTGCTTGAAAAGCAGAGGAGGCAGCTCTCAATAAGAACTCTGGATCCTCCTCCTGAATCTTTCTCAGCACATTTTTTCAGCAATCTTAAAATAGGCTCTTATCTCCAAATATTCATTGCTTTTTGCACTCATATCTGTATGGCAGATTTGGCAAACACTCCCAAATCTTCCATCGTATCATGACTTGTTACAATCCTGTTTCTTTGCTAGCTAACCCACCCCAATTCCTAAAGTTTTTAAGCATTTATTGATTCTATAAAATACTTTTCAATCGATTAAAAAACAACCCCAAAAAACTGCAAACATACACACAAAAACACAAAAAACTCTCGAGGTTTTCAGACGTTCCACAGCAAATAAAGCCAGTAGATCATATTAATGTATCTACATGATATAAACTCTAAAAATATACCTAAGAAAAAGTAACAGCACACATGAGAAGAAAGTGTCTTAAGGCTGAATGAGCCAAAAATGGGAGGTTTTGTTCCTGACGAATTGACAATTCGAAACTTCGCATCTTAAAAGTCATTGAAGAATAAAATCTGTTTCAGACAAATATAAGCAGGTACTCTAATTTCTCTCCTCTTTTGCAACAAAGTGATGAGTACCTGAAATATACCTGGTTTTGATACCACCCAAATGGTTTCTTGGTTAAGAGCTACAAATCTCTCCCAAAATCAGAATTATTCCTGTCTGTGCAGCTGCATGAAGACAGACATGCAGTCTCTGAAAGAATTCCTGATTTGATTTTTCCTTCAAACATCCCAATGCATTCTCAGCAGGCAGATAAAAGAAAAACAGATTTCACAGAAAACAACAGGAACAGCATACACAAAGAAAGCTAATCCAAGATTGGTTCCACAGCCAGATTCCCATTCACTGCATGTGCTTCCAGCTCATTATGCAGACCTTGGCTATCCTCATTTAATTTTTAATATATATTGACTTGTTTCAGTGACTATTCTGGTTTATACAGCTCATAAGAACCCGAATCTGTAGCTCTGCAGACTGAAAGCAGATTTGGACTGATAATCTGACCTTCTGCACCCCCAATCCTTCACATCTGCTGCTCTGGTTAAACACTTTGCTTATCTGCAACACTCACAGTGGACAGTGATCAGTTCCTGGATACAAATGACTTACAGGCAATATTTTCTTCAGGCCACAACGTAAAAACTCATTTCTCAAGTGTATCCTGAAATCAAGATCGTCAGGTGATGTAACAAGGGCGTTGATGAGCTGCATACATGCTACCTGTAATCACAAATACAGCATGAAAATCAATACTTGCACTCTGCTTCAGTTTAATTATAACACCAAAGAGATTATTTATTATGCAGCACACAAGCAACACTTGGGTTTATTCTAGCACCACCAAACTCTGCTCTGTTTCCATATTGGGATGCTTCTGTATCAAACAGTGAATGATCATTACACAACAGTATCATGGAATGGCTGGAGTTGGAAGGGACCTTAGGGCCCCTCAGTGCCACCCCTGCCATGGCAGGGACACCTTCCACTGTCCCAGGGACATCCAGCCTGGCCTTGGGCACTGCCAAGGATCCAGGGGCACCTATGTCAGGGCTCACCCACCCTAAAATCAAGCACTAATAATTCCCTAACTAAAGCTCATTGTCCTTCCTCTCCAAATTGTAAAAACCCCACATCAGAGCCACCCAAATAAAACCCAAACCCAAATCAGTCCCATCACCAGGTGTTTTCTCCATTGCTGCAGAGCACTTCTGCAAAACACCAGAAGTTTCAGGATAGTGGCTAATGCTTTAATTGAACAGCTGTGCACTTTAATTGATTTATTTGAAAACAGGTAGACAACAGCACAATGCCAAAAGTGCTGATCCACGTTAAAAGACTAAAATGGGACTCAAGGGAAACACCAAGTTTGGTCAAAGATGTAACTGCAAATAGAAGTAGCTTTAGAGAGGACAAAAAAAAAAAATCAATAGCTGAAGAGGAAAAAAATCAGATAAAAAGCACCTTCCCGTTTTAATTACAATCACTATTTAGCTTTAATAGAACACCTTATGGAGTCTCAAATTTCTATTCAAACACCCTTTCAAAGGCACTCTCTTGATAGAGCTGCATCTTCAGATAATGCAGTATCATCGTGCCTGCTTGAATGATTCTTGTTATTTTACTACTAAGACATGACTTAACAAGCCAAAGCACATGTCCAATCTGAAATTAATAGAGAGAAGAGGTGCCATCTGCTCTGATTGCTTCTGCCAGAGAGACTCTGCCTTAATGGCTTGTGCTAATACATTACCAGCAAGGAATGATTTTGTCAGAAACAAGGTAATGAGTCTTGCAATTGTGCCTTCGCTGAGGTATCAGTGAGCTTGGGGAGGGGGAGGCTGGCAGGAATGGTGGGTGGTGGCTCTTGTTTGCCTTAAATCAACAAGGGCATGGAGTAGGAGACAACTCCAGAATGAATTCTTCAGTGATAGCACTATTAAGATTAGAATGTCGTTTATAGAAACTTATTGGACATCATTAACTCATCAGTGCTGAAACAAGAGGTGCTGATGGTAAACACAGCATTAAGGCAGCTACAGCTGATGTGTGCTCGAGCCAGGACTGGAAAAAGGCATCCCAAGGATATCCATCCTAGCTGCATTTTTTCATATCTTTCAGCCAAGGGAGCTGAAAAATAAATGTGAGTACAAAATCTGCGTAACTACTGCACTATGAGAAGGTAATAAGTCAAAGTTGTCCTTTATTAGGATATTCAGTCACTTGAACTCTGTGCAAAAACAGCAGTACCAAAACCCCCAACCAATCCCAACGTAAAAAAAGCTTGCACCTTAATACCAACCAAAACTCTGGTGCCCACAGAGCATAAAAACCTCTATTCACGGATACATAAGCAGTAATGATCATCATCTAAGGTATGACTTACTAAAAACCACTGGCACAGATTAGTTTATTGCTTTATAAAAACAATTTTGAAAGCTGACTAGACTACCCTCAGAGAAGCACTAGAAGTTGATGAAAGGCACATGTTGGACACCCAGCAAGGAATGCAGAGCCCTTACAAACAAAACACTCTGCTGTACTTCTCTCATCCCAAAAGGGACCCTGCCAAAGATGGGCACACCCCATGCCACACCGGCCATAATTAGCATAAATCTGAATGTTGAGGAGGCCACAGGTACTGCTGCCCAAAGTACCAGCACTAGGAACAGACTTATTACCTGACCATCACACCTGGCATCCAAGGACAGAAATATCACTAATTACTCTCTTTACTAAGCTCAAGATGCCTTAATCCTATTTTTGGGACAGGTTTCTTGGCCTCCCACCACTAACAAGGAGAAAACCTAGTGCCACTAGGTCACTGGTATCCCCTTCTCCTCTTTTCCTACCCGCAGAAGAGTGGCTCTAAAAGGCATTCTGTGTAAATGAAAGATCTCCAAGCGATGCAAAGCACTCAGCAAGGCCAACTCACCTGCAGCTGTATGAACTCGTGGTTCTCCAGGCCTTCCACAATCTGAGAGAAACGCTCCTCCCTGCTGTGCTTTTCTGCAGCAGTTGTTATAGCACCTAAAACCTTGTCCAGACTAAGAGAAAGACAACCTGTCAAAAGAGCACGGCGCAGCCAGCTTTGCTCACTTTAAATTTCCTCAGCCCACTATTCACACAATTCCAGACTTGAGTGCACTGATAGAGTTTAAATACATTTATCTACGTGAAGTTGAAAACAATCCAAGAACCAAGTGTTACAAATGCCTACAAGAAAATAGGGTGAATAAACCTCTATATTATTATTTCAGCCAAGAAACAACCAAATAAAGGGGAACAATCCCTACCTTTGCAAGACTGTGCACTTGACAACAGCTGAAATGCTTAACATCTGGAAATTCTAATAAATTGTCCTTTCAGAAATCAAAACATTAATCTATTTACTGCATAGAAGACGTGAATTTTGCCCATTTTAGCCTTCAGTAAATAGTGGTGAATTTACAGGAAACACATGCCAAGAGATTATCTTTGTTTTAAAAGTCTGATGGGCAAGTGCTAAATAACCCTAAAGTGAACAGCTCCAAAGCCCAGCTGTAAATGAAATTACTTGCTCCTGTGGTAGAGAGATGACTTGTCCTTTCAGACCTCCCACTTCACCCACACTGCAGGTCTCTGCTCATTTGCTTTTCTCTGATTTAATACTGAATTAAGCCCAACAGGTGAAGTACCTTTAGTTTTAAACCCCATTATTAAAGACGTAATAGGTTACATTTGTTGCACTGAGACCTTTGCTCACCTGAGTCCAAATTAACAACTCATGAGCACAAAAAAGCTTCATGTCACTTACAGGTTTTCCTCTCCAACAATGCAGATAGCAGAAAGTATTTTCACTGTCTCAGTCATCATATGTGGTTGCTTTGGATCAATTGCTCTTGACAACAGCAGGAGACTTCTCTCATCTCCTAAAATCCTTTGCAAACCGTACTGGGAGGAACAAAAAGCTCATGGTGAAAAGGCTCTGCTTGCTTTGAATACTCATCACCAACTTCAGACACCCAGGGATCCTCCCAACCCCTCCCTCCCAGGAGTGGCTTGGCAAAACTCCTCGTCCACCACAGCTCCCACCATCGCTGCCTGGGGACAGAGGGCAGTGTCCCCAGCCTGGCATTTGAGCCTTTCTCCTGACAGGGAGAGATTCTGCTCCTCAGGAGGACACCGGGACCTTCTGCACTCAGCACCCACCAAAGGACAAATCCGATTTTACTTTCTCTCTGTGTCTGAGACACCTCAGAATTACGAAAAATCAGCTTGTCTCCCACTTCATTAGACAAGCTCCTCTGTGAGATTTCTCTAAACTGAGTAAAAATAAGTAACTTATAGCCAGTTTTATTTGCTGGGGAGGACACCTAAAATGCAAAACTTCAGATTCTGCTATGAAAAAACAAAACTTCAAGTATAACTCATCAGCTCCTAGAAGGTACTTGTACCTGTAAACCTGAGCAACCTGTGTTAGAAACAAATCAGGCAGAACTTAACCTAATGCTTTACCCATGCCTACCAACTTAAACACTGCAATTAAAAAGATATCAAATCCTACTCCATTTACATCAGGTGAAAAGTACATTATATATTAATAGTCATGTCTTGAAATCTGAATTTAGAAACCTGGTTTTTTTTTTAATTTCCAAGAAATCAATTTACAAATTCATCTTCATTTTATACTATCATCCTCTCTTTACCAAATACTACAAAAATCAATAATATTTAACAAAACTAAGACAAAAATGCAGAAAGGCTCATGAAGATGACTCTCAACAGAAGTTACATTAAGTTGAAGACCTGCACTATATACAAACTTTCCTTCTCTCTCCAACATTTACCGTGTTATATACATCTTGAAGTCAACAAAACCCAATCATGCCAGAAGTATGTGAACTTATAATAATACTTACTTTATTGTTCATAAATGCTTTGAGGCACTGGATAAGTTTATGTTGATTCTTCTTATCAATACTTTCCTGCCTTGAAAGGAACGAGGAAAATCACATGAGGAAAACCTCCACAA
This sequence comes from Regulus satrapa, assembly GCA_013396955.1. Classification (NCBI taxonomy): domain Eukaryota; kingdom Metazoa; phylum Chordata; class Aves; order Passeriformes; family Regulidae; genus Regulus; species Regulus satrapa. The sequence goes on along the minus strand of VWZN01017756.1, from coordinate 624,967 downwards.
CCTCCCCACCCCTCCCTTCAAATGATCCAGGTCCTTACTGTTTCTTGTCCAGAAGCTTTTCCAATGCATCCAACAGAAGTCCAAGACCTTCATGTCCAAAATTGTTAACCCAGCTGGGAAAAAAACAGAAGAAAAATGCTTTTAATTATCTCCTTATCAAATGCAAAATTTGCAAAGCTATTTCTCCACTGCTGCTTCTGCATCCTTTCGTAGGCTCCACTTTTGGTCTCACTTCCTAAAAGATCTGATCAACCACGAAGGCTAACAGTTCCAACAAGTACAAATTGCTGAAAGCCACAGAGAACGGTGAGGAGATACTGCAGACAGCTGCAAACATTTCACTTATCCTTATCCAGGGTGCTGAGAACACTGCTCTCCTGTCAGCAAGCATTAGCATAATTACTCTGGCTTCAAAAATAAAAACAAAAACCCCAAAGCCCACAACTCTCTCACTTAGCAAAAACAGCATGATGAAAACTACTGCAGAAATTGCTCTGCTTACCTGACTGGGTTGCTGGTAAGAGACACTCTCAAAGACTCCAGGCAATTAAGAAGTTTTTCATCTGAAATTCCAGATCTCAGTTCATGGATATATTCTTGTGAGGACAGGGTACATTCGTGCTTGCTGTTTTTTAGTCCACCCTATCACAGAAGGCAAAATGCTGCTGAGTGTTCCAGTGATCAAACAGTATTGAGATGATAAAATAGAAGACTAATATTCCCATATGAATTTTCAAATCATAGTACAAGTATTCAAGGCACCTGACTTGACTTGGATTTGTCATCAGTATTTAATCCTTTTGGTTTTACATCACCAGGATAACTATTTTGGCTGGAATTTTTTTCACTCCTTAGAGTACAAGTGCATGTAGTACAAATTGAATATGAAAATTTAATTCTGTCATTCAGTTGTATTAACATATTTAATAAGAGTGTATGAAACATCTGCTAAACAAAACTGTATTGGAAACAATCATAAAGAGGCACAGAAAAAGCCCAGTTTGTGTAACTTCATGAGCCAAGTTTTTGCTGTACCATAGGCCGTGTCTGGCCCCTCAGAGATCTCCAGAGGATCTCATTTGCTGGAAAAAAAAAAAAAAAAAAAACCCAAAAAAA
>VWZN01017756.1:598866-614130 GCA_013396955.1 Regulus satrapa | reverse complement strand
TTTTTGAGGGAGGGGTGGTAGGGGGGTTTCCTCTTCCTTATATATTTTTATATTTGTGGACAGAAGCACAATACCTACAAGGATACTGGCCATGTCTTTGACAAAGCAAGAATCTTACTTGAATCCATTTTCTATTTTATTAGAATAGTTTAAACTACGTTTTTGGAAATTCAAATTAGGTCATAGCCTGGTGAAAAGGCCAAGGATATGACAATGCCTGAAAGGCAGTATCCAAATTCAGCCAAATGCACTTTTATTTTGACCATTCAACAGTCACAAAAAGTCATTTAAGATCCAATTTCACCACATTGTCATCGGTTTCAAGTACAACTTATTAACAACAAATTTGATCAATGAGACTGCACTGGTGAGATCACTGGGAAGACACAAAGGAATCTTCTGTGTGATTACCAGGCACCATTTCCTCATTGCAGATGTGCAGACAATCATTAACTACAGAACCACTCCAGCTTTGTTTTACTCACAGGTAATACAAGGCTGTAATTTTAATGAAATCAAATTTGATATAAGTTTCTGGAAAAAAAAAACACCAAAAACTTTGGAACCAGTTTCAAAGTATTCAGCTTTATCAAGATAATGCTGCTGAACACAAACCTGTTCTTTGGCATTCAGTACACATTTATTACCCAAAAATGGTTCCACTTGAATCATGTGGCAACCAACTTTGAAGAGCCACTGCAGATCATTTACTGGTAAAGAGAAGGTCGAGAAATAACACTTCAACTGTTGAGTAACAGTTTCAACACAGCCACAACATCACTAAAGTATTTAAAATGTGCGCAAGTAAGTTTCTCCAAATAGAAATCATTATTCATCTTCTTCAACTGAAGTCACATACTAAGATGTTTAGGAACAGTCACTCAATTTTCTGAAATCTACTGCTTAATATCCTTATAAGAATGTTATTTTGTCCACAACACTGAGTAAAATAGCATGCAGCGTGGAGTTACCATTGCAAATTAAGATGCTACAAAGACCTTACCACATCATCTGCCAAAGTTTTTATTTGATGGTTCTATTAAAAAAAAAAAAAAAACACAAACAAAAAAACAACACACACAAATCAAAGAAAAAAAGACAGTGTTACCTACTGCTTCAGAATAAATAAGTCTATTTCATGTATTTGACAATAAAAAAGCATTTGAAATTTCACAAAGCCCTCTGAAAAAAGGGAGGTGGATGGGTCCCCATTGCGAGGAACCCCGCTGCACCTCCTCCTGTGAGCACGCTCAGGGGCAGCCAGCTCTCCGGGAAGGGTTTCCAAAACAAACAGGGACTGCGAGTGCGTCAGCACAGCCACGGGGCTCTGAGCTCAGAGCTGGGCTCTGCCCAGGCACTTCCCGGGCCCAGCCTCTGCCAACTGGGGAGGAACTGCCCGCAGCTGGGAGCTGCTGATGCACAAACCACTCTCCCTCCTTCCCTCCCTCCCTCCCATCCCTCTTCCTAAGCAGGAAAACCCTCCTGACAACCATCCCCAACGTCACATTTCTATTCATGGCCAAAAAACCACCCGGATTGCACACCAATATCAACAATTATCAAGGAAATATTTGGTTCATCAACTTTGCTCAATTGACTTGAAGCAGTTTTGAAGAGTTCAGGTCCAGAACCCGTGGGGGACACAATTTGAGTGCATTCAGAAGAACATGGGGACAGTGGAGAGGTCAGTCCCTCCCAGCAGGATCATGGAGTCAGTCAGAAGTACAAAAGCAAGAAAAGTTTGATGGTGGAGATATGAAGAATATAATAACTGATGGGGAAAAAGAAAATAAACAAAAAAGGCATCACTTGGCACCAGCAGGCCAATGCCTACCCAGATTCTGAGCACCCAGTGATTTGGAAAGAACTCCTCCCCACCCTGCAGCCCTGCCTTTAGTGCCCAGCATGATGTGATAGGTTTTGGAATGTCTTTGGTCACTGTGGGTGAGCTGTCCTGGCTGTGTCCCCACCCTGCTCCTGGGGGCAGCTCACAAGCAGCAGAAACGCTGGAAATTGGGAAGGGCTGTTCAGCCAAAGCTGAAGCACTGGGGCTCTTTCTGTCAATGCTTTTTGGTCACAAAAGGAGGACCCAGCACCAGATGGGCTGCTCTGAGCAAACTCCCAGGGCAGACATCTGCACATCCACATGTCAACACCAACCTTGCATCTTCCCCAACCACCACATGTCTACGCCCTTCCTTACACCTCTCCTGGATTCTCCTCACCTGGACTTCATACGGAATTTATCATCTTGAAAAACAAACTAAGATGTCCACTTAGGACTCTGGTAAATAAACCTTTTAATGGAGATTACAGAGAAAAATGAAGTCAAGCCTAACCCTGTTTTTAACCCAGAGGCAGCCATGCAAACAAGAAGTTCTGAAACTCCACATACATTCTAGGAGCTCCTTGTACGAGAAGTTTTTTTCCCCCTTCTCATTCAAGTACTGTCAATCTCTGCCAGAAGCTGGAACAGGATCGTCTACTCCATCTCTACATTTATATTGCATTTGTCACTCAAACTCCTCTGGGCAAAGTACAGAATACTAAAACAAGATAGCACACTGTGTTTTTTCAGACCCCGCAAGCACTCTTCCCAGATATCCTTCTGGTGCACAAGCTCCACTGCTGCCAGCAGCCACTCCAGATAAGAGCACATTTAACAGGTAGGAGAGACACTGCAAGTAGCTGGAGGCAAAGCCAAAGCAGTTCTGTACCTCCAGATCCTCACACAATTGTGACAATCTCTTGTACTAACAAAGAAATCGCTCTTCCAGGCTGATTTCAGAACATAACCCAAAAGTAGTTTACCTCCCTAGAAGGAAATTGAAGATATTGCAGATTCTGTAGTCCTCTAGCATTATTCTTTCAGCCATCTATGAGGCAGCCAGAACAACACAAGACAGAAAAATCTATACCTTCCTAGCTTGTTAAAGACCCTGAGTCCCTGTTTGCAGGAGCAGCCCGAGGGAAAAGGCTTCACAGAAATCTGAGGAAACGTTTGCACATAAGGGATATCAAATTAGCATTTCCACGTATAAATACATATACAATTTCAGACAGCTGGAGTTCATCTCTCTCTCCTAGTTATAATATCAACACAAATGACAGAAATTTCTCAGCATCGATACCAAAGAGCTATTTCCTACTGATTGACTTAGCTCTTTACTTAGAAAATTTAAGAGATAGAACTTCTCCCTTCCAAGCACAGCCTTTCCAGTCTATCAACAACTAATATAATTTTCTATTCACTCTTCCCAGTTTTAGTTTACTCTTTGTACCTGGCTACTTCCAGAAGTACAGACTGATCATGACAGTAAAGCACACAAAAATAAAGGTATATACTAATGCAACCACACCAGACAATTCTTTTCTCTCAAAAGGTCTCAGCCAAGTTAATATTCAGAATAACTGAAATCTTGCACATGAAAACAGTAGAAAGATATTCATAAATTACTGTTTCTTGAAGCAGAAATCACTGCTTCCTCATGCAAACAATGCAGGCTACAGCAGCAACCATGTCACATTCACAGAACTAAATCACTTGAGGTGATTGCGTCAGCTTTTAACACAAAACTCACAGCAAGTGTACTTTTTTATACCTTTTTTCCTAACTTGTGTTTTAATAAAACCTTCCAAATTACTCAAGCTGGCCACGAGCTGTAAACGGAGGTGCGCTTACATGGATTGATTATATTTAAGGATTACTTTGCCACATTCTTCCTTGTTACACTCGGGAGTCTCAACACGCCACAAAGCACAACTCAGCAGCAGCTCCCGGATCACCACAAGCAGAATGAGCAGCCATCAGCTGGGTAACTTCTACACTTAGCAGCAATTGTCACCCCAGTGCCCTGGCAAACCGTGGTGGCCCATTCTGCACGGGCTGCAGGCTCGGGGAGCAGCTCCCACTGCTCCCAGCAAAGCTCATTTTCTAAGGGTACCAATCCAACTCAACCTTCTCTTAACTTGGATGTTTGAGTTTTTTCTTCAACTGAGCTGATAGTGCTGTTTTCTAAGAAAATTCACCTCGGCTTCAACACCATGGTAAAGCTCCACCCAAGGACAAGAGATTTTTGATTTACGGACAAACAGGGAAGGAAAAACTTCCCATGTGAGCACCTGAACCAAGGGAGTTTAAAGGGACAAACCCCAAACTGGTTAAAATCTGAAGTACAAAAAGTCGTCTGCATCTTGAATCTAGGTCTTAGTCACAAAATAGAACTCACTCCTACAACCTCTGTTCTTCAGTTCAGAGAATGAATAATATTCCCATTAGACAATTTAACCATCTGTTAACATATTCAGTTTTGCAATTAAATCTAAAAAGGTACCTAGGAAATGGTGAAAAGATACCCAAGTCATAAAAGCTGATGTGTAGAAACCAGGACTACACACTCATTTAGGCCTTTCAAGATCTTTACCCATGATGAAGTATACCTGACATTTTGTGAATTATATTTTCACTAATTTTATTACTAATGTTTGCTTCAGCATAATATTTTTCACACTTCAAGGAACATTCACCATGCTTACAGAACAACCTTGAAATGACTGCTGTAATCCATCTGCTTTCTCAAAAACACTCGAATTGAGCAATACCAATAGTTTTGTTACTATTGTTGTGCATTTCCATTTGGTCTATATGACACCATATGGAAAAAAAAATCTTGTTTGCCTTGCAGCTGCTTGCTTCACAAACTCTTTGAATATGCGTTATTCAAGTTTTTAAATTAAGGCTTAACCTAGAGGCTGAACACGGAGGGAAACACAAAAAGCAGATGGAGAGCTGTTGGCACCCCTGAGTCAGGGCTGTCCCAGGGCAGGATGGCACCACCTCCCAGGGGGAAGCTGCCAGCTTTGCCCCATTTCTCCACATTTGTCCCCCCAAGAAAATGACCTTCCACAAATGAGCAACGCTCCAGAAATAAGTCTGACAATTCATGCTAAATACAGCCCGAGGGTCACCCAGGCTGGTAAATCATTAACAGCAGAGGGCACCAATTCTTTCATGGCCTGCTGGGAGATGCCTCAGCACTGCTCCCAACAGAAGGGAACACATGGCCCAGGCATGGGAATCATGGGCAGGCACTGGCCTCAGGAACGTTTCACAAAAGAGTAAATTAATTCAGAAATTGAAAGAAAAGAGCCACTGTAAACAAACAGTCAATTTCATCAGCTGTGTAACTGAAGATACAAAAGGAGTTGAGAAAGATATCTGAACTAACTTTTCTTATATATATATATATAATTTGAAGCTGAAACTGCCATCACTGCTTTGAAAAGTTTGATTCAGACAATGCTTTCTTGGTGCTCATTGATAAGTAAGTGTTAAAAAAGAGAAAAAAAATTGTAAGCTTTTTACAAAAGCTTCTGTTCTGATAGCCGGGCATCCTGCAGGACACGTTTTGCTTCGAGCATCTGGAAAAAGTGCCTTGTGACAGTGCAGCATGCTTCTCATTAGAGACAGCATGACTTTCATTTCAGAAAAACACAGCCTCCCCTCAGAATGCTCTACAGCTTTTACAGTCCTCAGTCCAAACAATCAACAGTTGGCTGTTCAAACTTGTGCAAATTAGACTTTGGAAAGAGCCACGTTGCTTTTCTGCAGCGTGCCTAGCAGAACCACGCTCAGCACTGGATCTCTGCTGCTTGCTTTTCAAATATCTGGTCGACTTGAGCTTCTAGGGAACTTGGCTTTTGCTTTTTTGGTATAAGACTATTGTGAAGTGCTTTTGAAATATTCTGGAACGGTTAAACTGGAAAAACTATGTCAAAACCACTCCTGACAGAGTAGGTGCAGACTCCATCTCGGTTTTATGCTTAGGTACAGGCAGTGGGATGGAGCTCCCTGCTTCCATCACAGCGGCAGCCCGCAGCAGTTTCGTGGGACAGCAATCCTTGCTGTGCACTGAACTGCTGCTCGTCCTTGGCCCCTGTTCCTGGCTCTCCTGAGCGCAGGTGCTGAGCTTTTCCTTCAGACACACTGGGAGCTGCTGGGATGGGGTGAGAGCTGTTCTAGAGCAGAGCTGGGTCCATGAAGAGCACTGAGAACAGGCCTCCTTCCACGCCTCGCTTTCTCAGAAGACACTTTGTCACTGACAAGATTCACCTTTGCTCTGACTGAACTGCAATCTTAGTTTTTACCCTTTTAATCACCATCACACACTTTGAACCTGGAATTAATCTTTTGTCGTAACCTGGGTATTTTCTCTCAAGAGAAACAACTTGACAGAGTTGGTTTGAGATTGTCTTAAAAATGAAGCAGGAACTGCTTTGATAAATTTCTTCACTCTAATACTTATGGGTTTTTAAAATTTCTGCTCACTTGCTTCCTGTGTAACAGTGTAAGCAGGGATGGCCCACTAGCCCTGCACAGAGAGAGGCTCAGGCTCTATAAACCTCTCTTGTTGTTCTATGCAGAGATATATTTGCTAAGATTTTTCACTGCACGCTGGTGGCTGTGTAGAACATCTCTCGCTCTTGCGGGTACAGCAAACACTGAAAGAAGTGTCAGACTCCATTTGGATTTTCCTATGAAACTATTTGAGAAGTTAAACTGGCATCTGTTGGGAGAGGATTGATACACTTAAAAATAAAGCAGAACACCCACAGCAAGCTGCAGGAGCTGCATTGGGTACTGGGCAGTCCATTGGAAAGGGAATATATTGCCTTTGACAGACTTTGAGAAAGTGAGAACACGTGTATCCGCTTTGTTTGGATTGTTTTGTGAGTAGTAAGAAAATCCAACCAACCAAACCACAGCCCACAAACAAACTGGCAGCAGAAGGGACACAGTGAGCCAAAGAGCTGGAACTCCTCGTGAAGAGTGCTCATTTTGTCTGTACCAAGCACATTTGGAACATGGTCACAGGGATCATGTCAACAGCTTCTTAGAATAATGCTGTCTGTCTTCCAAGACAGACCCACCAGTAAAGAGCAAGATCTCAATCAGAGCAGTATCTGATCCCTGCATTACAAGAAGCTGATGATAAAGTCAGTTTTTTCTCCCTTAATAATAAATGATGTGATACAAAAACTTGGAAAAATGAGCAGTGCTGCTGCTATAGCAGGGAACTCTGACTTTTCCTCCAAGAACTGAAATTCAAGGTCGAATAATTTCCACAGGCATGGACCACAATGTCACTCAATGGGCAAAGAATATGGTTAAACAAAGTACAGCTGCTGTGTCACACATGAGGTCTTTGTGCTCTTTTCCCTATTCTTTCCTGTTTATAATAGCATCCTTAGAAGATTATTTGTCCTTTGGGGAAGTAGGAAATGAAGCACCATGTGAACAGAGAGGAATTACATTGTACTTCCTAATGAAGAATCCCATGGTAGCATTTGACTTCAGTACAGGTGAGAGTCTATATTAACAGGAAACTGGAATTCAGGACAATTAGAGAAACTTGTAATAGATTATGGAGAGCCTGTTCTTTTCTACTAACGGAGATAAGAAAAACAAAAAAAAAGTTTATCTTAATAGTAAAGAGTTAAATGTGCTTCAGCTACCCAGAAGAATGACACAAATTTTGTAAATGTTTTTAACAAAACCATTCCTTTGAAATATCAAGTGTTAACTGATGGGATTACTGCTTATCTTAGAAGTCATTCGGGAATTAGTCTGAATCACAGAACACTATAAACTAACTTTAATGGATTTAGGAAGCCTGCCCTATCCACCCAAGCTTTGTCTGAAGTTCAAATATGAACACATATCAAAGAAGCAAACTGCCTTTCTGGTTTACAGGCAGAAACTCCACCAAAGCTTTCTGCTGCACTCTTTACCTTCGTAGTTTGGGAACATCTCCACCAAGCTACAACTGGAGGATTAAAACAAAACTGCCTGCTGTGAATTCATTACTGTGAAATTCACTTCAGTGTGTACAAGACCAGAGAGCAAAGGTGGAGTGCGGCTCTCAAAGGCGCAGAGCCAGCCTGAAGGATGACAGGTAGCTGAGCTCATGCCTCAGCCTTGGAGCTTGCCCATCTCACCTGGGCTTACCCTTAAAGTCGAGCCTTTCTGCTCAAACTTCTCGGTTTTCCTTTACCCACTAATGTGACTGGCACAAAAATTAAACTGTGCACGGCACCCGTGTATGTTCTCAGCCTGCTGTGCTGCTGTCTTCTCTCTTCTTTATGGAAGTTCTTACCTCTTCTAATACAACTGGGACATGCAACCACTTAATAGCTGTCTGTAACTGCAATCACTCTTAATAACTGTCAGGCTCTCATCTACTCATGTACTCACACAATTGCAAATGCAAACAGCCAGCACGGCTCCATTATGAAACCAAAGTATTCCCGAAGTTACTCAAATGTAATAGACAAAAATAATTCACAGCAAGAGAAAGAACATGAAGAACCAAAATGCAGACAGAAAGGCAGAAACTTTGTACTGCATCAGAATTAACAGCTTGTATTCTGTTATTAGGAGCTAGAATCTAATGAATCTCATGTTGGCTTTGTATTTGTTCCTGACAAAGCTACACTCATTAAAAAGCACTAAACCACAGGCATCCTTAAAGGTCATTACAACAACCATCATTAGCTCGCACCATATTAAGAAGGAGTAATGAACTACAGAACTAACATTTTTCCTGACCAAAGCACTTATTTTGTCTTGTTCCACTATCCCTGAGAGCCCAAACTGAATTTATACAGAGCCACTTGCGAACACATAACCAACTAAATGTGACTAAAAGGTGTCCACGGGGACATTTAAGGTCTCAGGTCATTTCCTCTCATCTTCATGCCCACACACGTAGTGTGGTGCAGTTTGTTTATGTGACTGCAGCCAGGACAGTCATTAATGTTTGACCAGCTAATCCCTGAACAAAGAACCAGGCCTGTGTCCCTCAAACCAGCCTGCACCCAAACCAATCCTGCAATTCTCCAGGCCTTTGGAATCTAAAATTACACTGCTGCTCTCCTGGCTGGAGAGCAACACTGTGGCAGCACCAGGGGTTGGGATTCTACAGCTTTATTCCACAAATATTTTGTATTTTTTATTTAGAAACTTGCTCTACACTGTGAAGTAGCAGTACTCAAAGTTCCAAAATCCTCAAGCAAGTTCTTCTATATTTATTTTCATTCAAAGAGACAAACTAAATATGCCAATGGGGTCTTGTTATAAAAAGAAAAGTTCATATTTCCAGTATAAGTAGGGCAGCAATAAGTGTGTTAATATATATATTTACACACACAAGTCACTGAGGAATACAGGGCAAAACTTTTTCCAGTGACATTGTTTTTCATCAGTCCCTTTTACACTAACATTTTCCACCTTTGAAATAAGTCCACACTGTAATAAATGGAAAATATTTTTAATGACACTATGCAAAGAACACTTGTAGGCAGCAGACACATCAGACATTCACCATGTGCGTTGCTTTTCTCCAACGAGGATCACTCTAAGGAAGGGAAATTACAAAGCTGCCTGCCACAAGCACCACCTTGGCCCTCCCCTTCTCTCACTCCAGAGTTTCCTGTAGACACGGGAGGAGTCATCAGAAACTCCTCAGAACATTTTGCCTTACACAACACGGAAGGTGTGGAGGCATTCAACTCTGCACTACACCTTCAGGCCACATATTACCACGCCCAGGTGAACCCAAAACCTTCAGGAGCCCTTCCAAACCACACAACTCCCATGTGCAGTTTGTTCCCAAACGGATCCTTCCAGGTATTTCTGCATTTCTGTCAATCAGGACACTGGTGGATGAACTTTAGATAAATTCAGACAACAGGAGGAGTTATAATGTGCCATAACTCCACTGTTCTGGGTTCTAGCAAATAATCAAAGAGTAAAGGAGTGGTTTATTTCTGTGACTTCATTTATCCCACTGCCACACAACTTCTATCAACAGAGCACCAAGGGGAGCACAGAGAGTGCTGAAGGCCAAAGTGCTCCTAGAAAAGTCAATTCTTTACCTGGCACCCCTTTCTCCTGTACAATTTATTGTTACGAGGTAAAACAGATTTGCCTTGCAGGCCGTGTTTAGGCTACTTCTCTCACACAGCATCCTTTGACTTCTCAGCAATCTACACTTGCAAGTGGGAATCTTTGAGGTGCTCGCTCCACCACCACTGTAGCAAAAAGCCACTTTATTCATGAGAACTGAGGTAAAAGATCTGTTTGATACTAAACTAATGGGTAAATTTAAGACAAGTTAGCTTTGTCTACCTCAAACTTTATCAATAACAACATAAATATTAAAGAAGGTTTTTCAATTGTTAATCTCTCAAAACTATCTGCTCCACCACCAGAGCTGATTTTAAGAAAAAAAAACTATTTCCTCCTAAACAAAGTTGCCGCTTTTCTTTTTGTTTGTTTGGGGGTTTTTGTTTGGTTGGTTGGTTTTGGGTTGTTTGGGGGTTTTTTGGTTGTTTATTTTTTTATGCTGAATGTAAGGAATGATGATATACAACTTGCAAGCAACTGCGCAAACCCATTCATTTCAGTAATTTCCCAACTCCTTGTGCTTTGAGGCTGAGCAAGTAAACTGATGAAGAGCAAAGTGAAACTGACAGTTGCTCCAGCAGCAATTGGCATTTCTTGTTGTACTCTGAATTTGGACAAGGATGAAAAGAAGCAGAGGGCTGCTATCAGCCAATACCGCTTTATTGTTTACCTCTAGGGAACTGCAAGTGCTGCAGAAAATATCAAGTTACCTTGTAACCCCCTACAAGTTTTTAGGTTCTGCCGGGTCATTAACAACCCCAGTGCCACTGGCAAGCTTCCAGGTGACTTGTGGCCCCAGAACCAAGGCTCATGCCTGAGCACTGGATATCGCAGCACGCTGCCTGGAGCCTCAGACAGCACCACTTCCACTCCTGTGCACGCTGGCAGCTCCCGCAGCTGCCCTGCTCTTGGCCTGGGGGGATCTGCTCTGTTTGCAAAGCTTCCTGTATCACACACAAAAGCTCTACGGTTTTGGCTGACAAGGAGCAGTTCAGGAAGTTTAATTACTACAGATAGGCTTATCGCTTTCTCCATCACCTCCCTTACGGTGTCAAGAGCAGTCCCCGAGAAAAGCCAAAGCATTTCCCTAAACACCAGCACCCTCCCAGAGCAATCCTCAGCAACAGAAAAGAACTTCCAGAAGACATTAATTTTACTTTTCAGTAATGGCTGCACCCTAGCTAGCCTCCCTTGCTGGAATATCCTGACGTGATCCAGTAAGACCGAGACTCTTTCAGAGCACAAGCACTTTGGTGCACTTTTTCCTCAAGCACACACTTGAAACAAGAACTCTGCAGGCATGCACAGACCTCCCTCAGAGACACCATGATTTCAAATGTAAGACATGTGATCTGATTGCCAAAAATCTCTGCTCAACCTGACTCACAGTTCACATAAGCAGTACACAGATATCTAAAGGAGTCACGCAAGAAGCACACGGTTCTGGTTGGTTTGTTGGGTTTTGGGTGGGTCCTGCAGCACAGTCTGTCTGACTGAGATTGATAGGCACAATTGAAATCACTCCTTAACTCCTGCACTGATATGGGTGGTGCAACACAGCTGGGAAACCTCTCCCAAGCACACTCAGCTTACTTGTGTTTTAAAGCTACTTCGTAAAAGCTTTTATCCCACTGTTTGATGCCAGGTTATGGCACATTAGTCAGAATGCTGAGTTCCTAGCTTTTGATTCATCTCAAAGCTCATGAGGTTTAAAAGACTTCAGTGTTAAGCGCAAACAATTTCTGCTTTTAAAACAAAATATGAGATGCTCCTTGGGTGAATCACAAATCCACTTGCTCTCCAATTAAAGAAGTTCTCTCTTCCCCCTAACAATTTGCTTTGCAAGTTACACAACATCTTTCTCCTGATCTGATTTTAAAGGGTACACCACACAGAAGGCAGCCCCTTTCAGAAGTGTGGTTTCTGTTTGGTGGAGAACCCCCGGCTCCCCACAGCCCTGGAGGGCAGCCGGGGGTAAAGCAGTGTGTTTAGCATGGCACTGGCCATCACGGGCTCGTGCTAATCCTAAACTGACACGAGACATTCACTTGAATTCCCAACAGTGCCAAAAAACTCTGCTCATGGTAATTTCTAGCTAGACAGTGCTCTAACACTCCCAGAGCACCCCACATCGTGTTCCAGCACCTCTTTTCAAGCACTGACTCACTGAGCTACTGATGTTTGAAAGGATCTCATTGTTTCCTCAGTGCTCCTGCCTAAAAACCAGGGCCACCCACCAAATCCACATCATGCTGCAGCCTCTGTCCAGGCTCAGAACTTGAAAATCTCCAAGAACAAGGATTTCAGTGCCTCTGACCAACAAACACTTAATCATCCTTCAAATTATTTTACCCTCTGCCTCCTCTCCAGCAACCTCTCCTGCTCCTTCTTATGGCCTGTCTCCCCTTCTTCTGCCATAAAAAGTCCGACTTCAACTTCTCAACCAAAAGGATGCTCAACCAGAGCTACACCAGCTCTGCCAAACCAGAGCCTACACTCTCAAGCACTTCCCATTTCCGAGGTATCCCACGGAGTGATCTTTTTCCCATGTGACTGAAGTGTGGAGGAGAGCAAAGAACATCTGAGTTACGCATTAACCAAGAGAGGAATCCCAGCAATCTCCCTGACAACCTTAATTTAGTCTGTTTGCCCTAGCAGAACAGGCATGCTTTAAAACAAGCACAACAAGAACCGTTGCCAAACCCTGTAAGTGCTCTCTGCCACCTCCTGCCAGCCTATTCTCAGGGCTGACGTGAGATCGGATGATTGTTTGCCAAAACAATTTAGATTTTTTTCTGCCCATTTCACTGTAAACAAAAATGACAACAAAAATGCCAGGCACTTATTCCAACCTCCAGTACTTAGGCCAGCAAAAAAAAAAAAAAAAAAGAGGGGAAAAACCCTAAAACACAAATCCAGAGCTCCCACAGCAGCAGTTATGAGTCCAGATGCTCATAACTCTGATATCAAACTTCAGTAAAATACTCTAGTTCACACACTGCTGATATAAAAACTGGAACTAAATTCTCACTGTGCAGTTGGGTCACATTCAACAAATTGTATGAAACCTGAACACCTCTCCCAACTACCTAAAGCAGAAAATAGATGAATTGGTAGCTCTGAAACAGCTCACTTTTCATTACCTGTGTGTGCACACAGTCATCAACTGTCTTACAGAGAAATCCTTTAAGGCATTGTTTCCCTTGCCAGCACAGAGTCTCTCCCAACAGCCCAGTCCTCCTTCCAGTCAATGAGGAAAAGGTGCCATTGCTCAGGCAGCAGCCCTTAAACCCCCAAACAAACCACTGCACACCATCTCAGCTGAAGAGAACAGGGAAATAAAAACCTTCCACCTTTCTATTCTCATTTCCCTTGCCTCAGGATAATGACTTCAGCTCCCAGCCCTCCGTCACCTAGAGCCATTTTTATCATAGAGAAGCCATTCCTCTGGACTTCTTCCCAAGGATTTGCCTAATTTCAGCTCCCGTGCCAGGAACCAAAAATACTTTCTCCTCTCTGTGTAGCTGCACACCCTCTGCCACGGAGCCCTTGCTCAGCGCCCCCCTGGATGTGTGAAATCAGTTCTGGGAAGAGGCACACTGCTGTCAGCACACCGAGAGCTCCTTGAAATACACCCAGCACATGACACAGCGCAGGTTGATTCATCTCTCAAACTCCACTGAAATTTGATGAGTTGTAAGTTACAAAGACGAACCAAGAACATCTCCACACCCAGCTCTGAGGAACTTTGTATGGGGCTCCGTGACAACCCAGCACTGGCACAAACAGTGTGGCTCCTTTGCCACGAGCCCCAAGCACAGCTTTGTGTGACTTGCACGATGAGGAGAACAGGGATGAGGTGCAAGAACGTTCTCCCAGTGCCTGAAGGCACTGCCAGCCTCAGCAGAGCCAATTCCTCATTCAAAATTAAAGCCAGCAAAAGTTCATAGGATTACTCTCCTGTATAATGGATGAAGCCTTTCCCTGATTACAGGCCTGTTCTTCCCTTCCAACCCCGTGGTAATTACTGATAAATCTGGCTGTCCAGTCACCCCAACTCAGTTTAAAGCACACCTGAATCCCCCGCCTTTTTCTCCCTCAAAAGTAATTCTCTGTTCGTGTCAGGTTCCCACAACATTTCTGTACATCATGTCCAGAAGAGAGAGAAAAAAAAAAATCCTATTCAACCCACTCACTGGATTACACCAAAGGCCAGGACATCATCACTTATCCCAGGGGAAAAGTACATTTCAGAAGGCTCTGATTTGAGCAACATATCCCTGCTCTGATCCATGCTGCTGCTGGACTGTAATCATCCACCCCCTCAAGAAACAAAAGCACAGTGCTGTGAATGAAGTCAAATATTAACATAATGTTCTTTTTTCCACTCAATGGAACAATGGAATTTTATCCTAGTGATTCCAAAATAACTGAATAGACCATGCAATGGGAATAGTCATCTTATTCAATCCAATTTTGGGCTCATTCCACTTTCATTTTTCAAATTATGTGTTTCTATCAGATAGAGTTCTCTTCTGCTAGAGCAAAATTCAAACTTATGTTCACAGCTTCCAATAGAAGCACTTCCCTGGGTGATTTCTGAATCAGCTCCCTGCAGGAATCTTCAGGCAGCCTTCTCAGCTACCTCAGCAGGAAACAGTGAAGGCAGTAAAAACACACCCAAACCCAAAGTTTATCCCAGGCAAGGAAACACGAGTTTGTTTCCAATAGCACCACGAAACAAAACAAGACTCCCATTTGCTTCTCTTTCACCAAGATACGCATTGTCACTTTCAAAGCAAGCGCAGTTCAAGTCACTGGGGCTTCTGACCATCATCGTCTGAAACAATTGTAACTCTCTGTAACTTTCCTGTGCCTAACCGTTATATATTTACCAACTCCCCCACAGGCAGACTTCATTTTCACTGACGAAAAACAAAATAAAACAAGATAAAAAACCCCAATCAAACAACAACAATAAAAACTACAATCGCCAGGCTGATTATCTAACTAAAAGCTTTCCTCACCGATAGGAACACGCGGTGGGAGATGCTCCACACCGAGTTATTCCAGCCCCTGGGAAAACCCTGGCAACAGGTTGAATAAAGTTTGTAACGAGTACTCTCTCCGGGAGAGGACCCAGGAAGTTTTAAGCGCCTGCTACATTGTTGCCGTTGGAAATAAGCGCCGAGAGGGAGCCGAGCAGCGCAGAGCCAGCAGGTGCGAGCGCCAGGTGTCCGCGGGCACAGGTGAGCCCCGCCACATCCGCGGGGTTGCTGCAGCGTGTGCCGGGCGGG
>VWZN01017756.1:566990-598373 GCA_013396955.1 Regulus satrapa | reverse complement strand
CTGCGGGACGCGGCGCCGGGCCCCGGCAGTCTCTCCTCTTATCCCGCCCCGGCAGCGGCGCCTCCCGCCCCGCCAGGTGTCCGCGGGCCCCGTGTCGCCTGCCCAGGTGTGGGGCAGCCGCAGCAACCTGAGGCTTCTGCGTCCTCCCGGCCTGAGGCGGTGCAGGGCTTCGGGGCATCGTGGAGATGATGCGCCCTGGCAGCGGTGTCAGCGGGAGTGCTGGGCTCTGAAGCAAAAAAATGGACACGAGACAAAGGAAAATGGAATTTATTTTTTTTTNAGCATTCTAAAGGAGGAAATAAAATTACAACTAAAAAAAATATATTTAAAGTGCCTGGTTCGTTGGGTTTTTTTTTGTTTTTTTTTGTGTTTTTTTTTTTGTTTTTTTTTTTTTTTTTTGGAGGCCGTTGTTTGTTTTTTGGTTCTTTTGGGTTTTTTGGTTTTTTAAATTTTTTTATTATTATTATTATTTGTGGCTATTGCTTTAGCACACAATCATGAATTGTATCAATTTCTTATGTATAAATTGCATCCCTGTCTAAGGAAAACTGTGGGCTCGTTGCAGCCATGTAAAAATAAAATAAAATAAAATAAATCATGGGGCATGTGTCTGCTTATTGAAGGTGTCACCTTGACAGATGTTTTCATATCAATGCCATGGCTATTTTTAAAAAATAAATACACATTTTTGTGTCCCTATAGCTGCATCTGTGCTTGCTAAATTGCGCTGAGAAAACAGTCACGAACACCACCAGGATCTGTCATTCTGGTGGGACAAGGGCAATCCTTTGGAGCTGGCATTCAGATAAAAATGTATCAGTTTATTGCCCTCTGGGAGACAACTCGCCATTTCCACCACGGGGTTGTACTTTTGAAAAGGCGAGCAAGACAGAGCGGTGCATTTCTGACCTCTGTCCAACACAGACCCCGTGATACAGAGCCCGGCATTCAGGGGACTCTCTGATTTCTTGGTGTTCTCTGTGACTTACCTGAGTACTGGGGGAAATACTTATCTTTAAAATCCAGCAATGAAAACCTGTTGATAAAATCTGACAATACCAGCTTTTAAATAAAATGGCAGCTAAAAAACTGGCAGGGGTCTTAAAATCAAAGTAGAATCTTGGCAGCAGAAGTTAGGAGGTTATAAAATAGGCCAGCTCTGTCTAGAATGTCCTTTAAGATTCATCCCTTCCTGTATAAATCTTCTTTTTTATTTTTTTTTTTTATTCTGTTGATTTGAACAATAATTATTTGGACGTAGTTTATGATACCATCTTAAATATAGTTAAGTTGGAATGATGAAATTAATCGAGTGATCATTCATTTAGTCACTTGTTTGCAATGTCAGGCAATGTAACATTATTTCCAACTACATCCATTTATAGTTTACAGGATATCATTCTACAGCAACAGTATAACAATGGCTAGTTAAAAATAAATGCTCAAATCTGGGGATTTTTTTTCTTCTTTTCAATTATCTTTAATGACCATTTTGGGTTTTCTCTGCTGCCTCTGTTTTTCTGCACTAAGCAGCGCCCATACGTGGAGCACAAAGTTCAGGCAGTCCACACTGAGAGAAAACAGGGACGAATTTCCAACAAACAGCCTTGCATCGCTGTGCACAAATATAAGAGTTATTCAACCAAATTCTGTAGCGCTATTTGTTCAGCATGACTCTTAAGTGCTCAAGAACTTTTTGTCCTCAAATTTTCTGAATTCGCCACGATGCTGCTTATAGTGCATTAGCCACGTGCTCTTCAGCAAAACCTTTACATTGGACTGACCTCTAAGATTCAGGAGCAGCTGGCACAACATGCCAAATGTAATTTGTGGTGTGACTGAAAGCAAGTGCACATGTGAGAAACCAGGAAAAATGTACGGTCAGGCCTTGAGTTAATTTAGTTTTGATTGAGTGAAACTCAGATCACATTCCTGATTTTAGCAAAACATCAAAAACAACCCAAAAACCCCCACTGAAGTCAGGTGTGGGGACAGCACACATCAGTGCAAACACAGGAGATTTGCTGTTCTAGTCTGTACTCTGTAATTACTGCACCCTTGTCTGAGTGATGGAGAAAAGATGTGCAACCATCAGGCTGCAGCTGCCTCATGTGACGAAAACTCATCCCACAGCTGCTCTTAGTTCCCCTTCCTGGGTTTGCCTGCCCTCCTGGGACAGACGGCTGCTTCCTTAGCAGAGTCCTGTCTTTTCTTTAACTCTGATTTACAAAGGCTTTGCAAGTCCCCATTTGGAGTTTTCAGCCACGGCTTTAAATTGCTGTTTGTGTTGTACAAAGCATTGCTATGGGGTTTGCTGGAGACCTGCTTTGAAAAGCTTTTGCTGTAGATCAAGTGTCATTAAATCCACATCAGAAGTTACAGCCTGTTCTTTTCTTTTTGAAAATGTTTTTAGTCATACTGCTGCATTTTGGAGTTTCTCCCCCCACTCCACTCCAGTTTCCAGGAGAAGGAAATATTCCTTGTAGGAACTAAGGACCTTTATGACCATACAAGCTGTAGGTAATTCCAAGCAAAAAGTGTGAAGAGAAATAATGTCGCTGTCCCACTCAGGGGAAGGAAAAAAACCCAAAAAAACAAAACAAATAATAAAAAAAAACCCAACAAAACAAAACGTGGAAACACCAAAACGAAACAAACAAAAAACTCCAGAAAACCACAACCGTGCTTAAGGCAAGCAGACAAACCTCATTTTGGCAAACACTGCAATGCAATATTTTGGCTCAACTCCGAGAGCAACAGCGTGGCCTGAGGATGGAAGCGAGTACTTGCACAAACTGTTCTTAACTTGGCTTCGTCTCTGAAGCAAATGCATTTCAGAACTACTTATTGCAAATACCGTTTCGCAACCCTGCAAACATGCGAGTCCACAAAGGCCCTGCTCGGGAGGTGCTGGCGTTTCTCCGGATGGTTTCGTGTGTAATCTCAGCCCCACGCCCGCAGCAGCTCAGAGATCATCACACATTCTGCCTTGCAGCAGAACGATCAGACGCTGAGAAGCGTGAGGTATGCTGAGCATCCCCAACATGTGCATTATTTTATATCTGGGCTAAAATCATCCCTTCAGGATGACTGGCTAACCCGGCATTGCGAGACCTTACAGCTCTTAACCTCCCTCGGAACAGAGCAGAAGTTCAACCATGCAAAGTTGCAGAAGGCACTCACTCCAAGTATAGCCCAAAAGGAAAACGGTTCAGGATTTATGATTTATTTTCCATTTTCTTGAGAAAGCACAGGCTTCTGCTTGAAAAGTGCAGTTGACAGATCACCAGAACAGCAATTCAGTTTTCAGTCCCTGGGAAATGTTCTGTTCTCCACCTTTCTAGAAATGAAGAAGAAAGTTGACTGTGCAGTGTTGCAGTTTTTGTGCTAACTGCACTGGAGGGAAGAAAAAAAAAAAAAAGGTAATTACTCAGTATGCTTCCAGAAGAGAAAACACACAGTATTTAACTTCACCACAAACAGGAAATATGTTGCTAAGTCACCCAGCAGCACATTCCCAGCTTTTCATCCTGAAATTCCATGTCATTAGCACAGCCACAGTACCACAGAAAACACACCACAATCCTTCCCCTGCTCCTGCTAAGCTGGAAGCTTTTCTCTCTTCTTGATCAGTGTCATTGTTGCAGTCAGTTTTTACTCTCCTGTCTCTTCCTCATCTTTGCAGTCTTAGTTGGAATTGATTTACATTTAGGAAATTTTTGAAATTCCTGAATTTATCTTCAGAAGGAAATCAGCCTAAGCTTGTTTACAGTGCATGACAATGTGGTAAATAACACCAAGAAAAGCATGGGATTGAATATTAACAGGTGGGAAAATAGGATTAGAAGTATTAACTGCTAAGCAATTAAAGGAAATGAAGAGCTTTAATTGCATATGAAAAGATAGTCTCTATTGACAAAACTACTTCACTTTCTAAAAAAATACTCTCTTTGACTACTTAATAAATATTATTTATGTGCAAACTTAAATCCACGAAAATCCACTCACTGACAATTCCAATAATTATTTTCTTGCTAAAGCTTTATTTAATCTAACCCATTATTTCCTGGCTTTCTAGAAGCAATAATTGAACATTCTATAGCATTTCTGTAAATGAAGCCACAATAAGTTACTGTCACACGTGTATAAAATTTATTGGTGATTCAAGGGTACATTAAATCATCTTATATTAACCTTCCAACAGTGGCATTTGATATTACAATCATGCACAGTATCAGAAATGTTAATTAAAACCACGCTGATCCATTAAACACGCCGTTGAATGGCTCAGGGTGACACTTCAGCAAGGTTCATTCTCCAGGGCTGCAGTTTGTTTTTGAGGTGGCTGCACCTCATTTACTGGGCTTTGCACATTTCAGTTCCAGGATCCCTTACCCGTTTTGCCTTGGAGGAAGAGGAAGTTGAGTTTCCCACCTATTGTTTAGGAAAGATTTCGTGTGGAATAGGTTGTGGAGGCAGTTATGATTACAGCAAACCTCCAGTTCAACCTGACTGACTAAATCTGATTTCAAATCTAAAGCTGCATGAGCTACACCATTATTAAATGATACAGTAGAAATATGAAGTTTACTTGTGTCAAGGCCCTTTCTTCATTAAACTGAATAATTGTTTTAATCTGAAAAAAAACCCCCAAAAAATCATTAGAGATTTTAACTTACTCCAAGCCAGGCTCCCCTAATACTTAGTAAACAAAACATCAAAGCAGTTTTTAGGTTTATATTTTCCAAAGTGTAACTTCTGTGTTACAAGCATTTCCCCTCCTTGAAGCAATGAACTGATTTAGGTGAATTGTGCTGTCAGTCTTTTCTCCATTTTCATGCCTGTAATTCTGGATCCCAATGAGGTTTACCTTCTGTAAAAGATTTTTTGCTTTTAGGTTTTAACAGAACGGTAAGAAAACAAAGTTCTTTCTCCATTCATGCTTTTTTAAAAACAAGGAATGTATAGAAAATAGCACAGGATTATTTCCGAGGACACTGTAAAACATATAAGAAATGATTTTGCTTGATTTAGACTTTTCCTATAAGAAAAACTTGACAAACTGCTGATATATGAAGTAACATCAATTAGTTAAAAATTGATTCTTTTTTCCTCTTTACCTTTCAAGTATCCTATTCCAGAGAATAATCAGAACTTTTTGCATTAGTACTTTGTGTTTTTTCCCCAATATTTTACATTCTAGAACACAACTGTTCAATGTGAATAAAACACATTTATGTCTCATAATACTTTATGAGTTTTCTTCCAAGCCTGAAAGAACTGGAGATGATCTGTACAGAGAGAAAAAAAAAAAAAATCTAATATTACTGCTAAACACTATATCCCAGTTTTGAAACACACCATTGTTATTACTCATACCCTACCACACAGTTTTTAACAATACAGTGCACCTTTTCGATTTAGAGTCACATCCCAGCAGTGGCTGTGGATATGAATGGAGTACTCCAGGTCTCGGTGAAAGTTGCTCATTTTTTTTCTGTCGTCTCTGGTGTTTTGGGCGCCCAGCACCTCTGTCCTGTCTGTCTCTGACTGTGCAATTCTGTCATTGCCTGCAGTTCTGCCAAAGGAAACTGAAAAGCTGTTGCTTCACACTGGGATATTTTTTTTTTTTTTTTCCCCCCCCTGGAAGGCTCCTGGAGGCTTTTTCTCTCTGCTCTGTGCATCTCCCCACAGCCCCGTGGCCGAACTCACAGCTTCTCTTGCTGTGCCATCTTCCCCAAATTGTTTAGAAAATCGTTTGGTGTTCGTATCTCACAGCACAATTTGCTTCTCAAACATGACTGAACAGTTCTAAATAAACTTTTATTTACTACAAGGCTTCCCTATCAGCACTGGAGACCTATCTATTTATCCTGCTTTGGTGCATTTTCACAGCTTTTCACAAAAACAAAACGCCACAGCCATTCTCTTAATAAACCACATTTCTGTAGCTGCCCAGGGTTGCCCAGAGCACAACAGAACCAAACTGGACATTTAATGGTCAGCCTGGGAACTTTCCTACTTGGTTTATTTTGTCTACAAAGAAAGCTCTGTCACAGTGTTTATAATTTCTGTACATGATACAATCCCTAACAAATAACAATTCTACAGTGCAGGGAATGAATAATTATCAGTGGAGCAGCCTGAAATGTGTCTCTGCGTAGCCTGTGCCTCAAGAAGCAGATTTCTGGGTGGAAATAAAGTTCATTTTGATGGAAATAATGCCCATGGTGAAAGCATTAGTAATGCTAATGAAGAGCTTCCAGGCAGATAGACAAAAATAGGCCTGATTAAAACTAAAGATCATGTTAAGAAATCTTTGTTCAAACTGTTCAATGGAAGAATGAGATGAAAACTTGTGGAATGTTCACCACGGTCATTGCCTGTTCAGCATATTAATAATAGTTTCACTTGCTGGAGAGAGGTGGATTTTTATTTTGTATTTAATGTTGTGTCCTTTTGGGTAGCCCCACATCATTTCTTGGTGGTGTGTGGAGGGATTTCCATCACCACATCTGCACCAAAGGTTTTTCCATGGCTGTGCTAACTCCTCTAAAGGCCATTTTTGGGGAGGATAAAGGGACACATTTTACAAGTGTGTCCTTTTACAGGAGCTAACAGTGGGGTTATTTAAACAGCTTCTTTCAAGGGGGGTAAACCAGTTATATGACACAGTTATTTAGTACGCAAACTAATTTTATTATATAATTTAGTCATGTTATTTAAAAGACTGAGTTAAATATCTTGAAAAGCAGGTATTGCAGCTTTGGGGAATGAGTAGAATTACACTCAGCAGGGGTGGTTTTGGTATGCTCCCTATGTTGATTTTGTTCACTCAATATTTGGGTTTAACTTAAGAGCCTTTAGTAACTTTCACTGAAATCAACTGCATGTTTATATTTTCTGGGGGTAAAACCTGGCTCTGAAGTCAAATATGCACCCTTGTCATCCAGCACAGTTCCAGCAGGATGGAACTGCATAAAATACTGCAGAAAACAGGGATCTGCTCTTTGTCTGCACTTCTGGTTTGTTCCCAATTATTCTTCCTTTTGTGCCTGTCAGTTCCTTGAATATTGCTCACAGTGCACTTACTTCTGAAATCAAAATTCTGCAACCTGTAATCAAAATTCTTTGCTTGTCCCCTTAGTCCTTTCTATAAATGAATGAAGATGGCATGTGCTAAAATAACGACAGTGAGAAGCAAGATTGACTCTGATTTTCTCCTGCACATGCACAATTGTCTATTTTTAATCACACAGTGGCTGAAGATGAGCTGGAGGCTCAGCCCAAGAGAACACCCACTAGACTTCCCCTAGTGTAAGAAAAGGTGGCTCAGGGTGGCTCTGGTTTATTTTTCCATCACTTATCCACATACAAAGTGGATTTGTTCAGCAGCCTTAACTGGTTTTTTTGTTTGTTTTTTTGGGGTTTTTTTTTTTTTTTTTTTTTGTGGTTTTTTTTTTTTTTTTTTTTTGGTTTTTTTTTAAAAAAAATTAAAAAGGAAAAAAAAAAAAAAAAAAAGAAGAAAGTTTTCTCCCAGGTTAGTCTGCTAACCTGCTAGTCTCCTCACCTGCAGTGTTCCTAGCTCTGGCATAAGGAAAATGCACAAATGTGACAGTGAGAGATTACCAGGCTGACAGCAATATTCTCTCACTTTTAACTCTCCCCTGAAAGTGCTCTGCTTCACGAGATTTGACACTTTATATTGCAAAAATTGCCAAGGCTTCTCTCCTTTCCTGCTGCCACATTGACTTAGGGACCAACTCCGTGCCCCAGGCTGCCACAATTCTCAGCCGTGAGTTTGAAGTTCAATAGAAATTGTGCAGAGGGCAAAGTCTATAGGCTGAGGGCAAGTTAAGCTCATCAGCCGTATCTGGATGTTATCACCTATTTCTGGGTCAGAACTCTTTATCGTCATGTTCTTTACTGAGTCTTCTGTATGACTCCAAAGATGCCAAAGCAAAACCCTCTCTGGAGGAGCAGGGGCCCTGGCACGTGGCAGATGCTCCTTCCATTGCTTAACGCCTTACAGGAAGGTGACACAACACTCTGGTGATAAGGACAGGGCAAAAAAAATGCAAGTTTCATGTGCAGAAAAATATAGGCTCCATTTGCAGCATTTGCAGGAATGGGTTTTTTTGTTTGTTTGTTTTTCGGGGGGTTTTTTTAAGAACCTGATGTTTCTGACAGTCTTAAAATTTCAGAATAGAAACAGTATAGAAATCTGTGGCACTCTATTATCCAGGCAGCTGGAGAGAAGTAACACTGGCCACAAGAGGCTCTGAAAAAGAACCAGGAGCAGCAAGAGGGAGCTCAGGGTCAGGCTGTGTCACCTGCTGAAGGTGTCTGACGGCACAAGAGAGGTCAGGCTCTCCCAGCTGGACCTGAAGGTCATTCCAGACTTCACTGAGTGGTTCCCCTGCAGCCTGGGGGGTGGAACTGGCATGGAGCTCTATAGCCCTGTCTCTGCTGAGATTTAGGGTTCTGTGATGTAAATCATGGTTATTGCTTATTGGGGGGCCTGGCCTCTTTAAATTCTCCAAAGGCGATTTGAACCTCCCACCCCCTAATTAAGGACACGATTTAAATCACCTGAGGGTAGGGGAGCATTCACTCCTTGGGAACTGCTTCTGTGCAGGTAACAGCTCTCCCGGTTCTGGAGGGTTTTTTTTGCTGTAAAGTTGCTCTTTTCCTTTCTCTGTGTGTAGTTCTTATAGTTCTACTAAAGAGATGTTTGTAGCTGGAAGCTGCTTCAAGCTTTTTTTTGGACTTTGGTGTCACTTTAAAGCATTAGAGCTGCTGCAAAAAGGATTTTGATTGTTTTCTTTCTGCCTCTTATCCTTTCTGTCTGCTGGTGGTTTGTTTGGGGTTTTTTTGTTTGGTTTTTTTTGGGTTTTTTTTTTTGTTTGTTTGTTTGTTTTTTGTGTACACCAAAGATTCATGTGACTAGTGCTAAGTGGATTGCAAAAGTGATCTGGGTTAAAATTGACCTTGTTGGGAAAAGTGGCTGAGTTTAGCTCAGCCCCTTGAGCTTGTCTCTCGTGTGCCTCTGATGCTCCTACAAGAGGGGAGATGGGTAAGAAAGAAAAGTGAAAATCTCTTCCCCGTTTCAGCAGCCTGCTCTGGAGCCTGGCTCCCTGCTCACAGCTGGCCCAGCTGCCTCAGCCTGGCTGGAGGAAATTGCCCCGTTTGGAGGAAGAGCTGTGACAGTGCTGGAAACCACAACCAGGGCAGGGGAAAAGGCAGAACTGCAGCTGGAGCTTGGCTTTTTGCTCATTTAAAGGATGAGAAGGGAAAAGGTTACGAAGTGAAAATAGAAGGAACTTAATGAAAGATATCCGTGTAGCAGTCATAATGCTTCAGCCAGGAAAAGCTGGTTTTTATCTCCTGGGAGTTAGCTTGTGTGGCCAGCAAGGGTTTTTCAGGCATGTTATTAGCCTGGTGAGAGTGCTGCTCTTAAGGAAATAACTTGCTAAGCCCAAGTTATGTTTTAATTACTGCTTTAAGTTTTGAAGCTGCTGGCGTTTCATATTTGTTTTTGTTTGTGGCCGAAGGTGCCGAAGAATTGCTCCAGGCACTGATGGAGGCTCTGTTTCAGCAGCACTGTTGGCCTGTATTTGTAATTATATGAAGGGGTGGCTTTTGTCCCACTTAAATGGGAAATAGCAACATTCAGGACTTTTGGTTTTATAGCAGCAGAAAGCCTTTCCTGGGTTTAATTAGTTTTAGACCTATCAGTTGAAATAAAGAGGAATGGTTCTAGTTTGTTTCTGGTCATTTTTGCATCTTAATGTAATGTATTCAATCAACTGATCGTCCTGTGATGGATGGGTAGTGCACAAAAGGCCATTTGTGGTTGTGTTAGTTATTTTCTTTCCACCTTTTTAATGAGCCTAGTATAATTGTAAACTGATTTTTTTGGGAAATTTCTAAATAATTTGCAACAACCCATGGTATTGGTATGTTTTCAATTTCTTGTTTCATCCTGTTTGCTCTACTAATTTAATTTTAGTGTAGTTTGACAAGCCGTGGTTAACCTGGTAAATTAACTCTTGAAATTATTTTTCTCAGGTCAATCTGTGCTTTAACAAATGTGTGAATTCTCTCCTTAATAACCAAATGCCTGTCCCAAGCCAGCATCTATAGCTAAGAATCTACTTACAGCTGATTCTGTAGGTGGCTTCTAGAACATCATGGCTTTTTCTGGGTAAACCACAGTGTTCCTTGATTTATTTCTTTTTTCCCCTAGAAATTGCCTGAAAATTCCTCTTTTTACTTTTAATTGGAGGCTGGTTAAACAAGCCCTGGCTGCTCGGACAGGAGAAGGTGGTGATGCAGAGCAATGCCCAAAATTCTCTTTATCTGAGCTGGAGTTACCACTGAATGACACTGTGGGCTCAGGATTGGGGCTGGTTAGCTTGAAAAAAAAGAAAAATTTAATCTTATCTAGATTTGTTTTCTGATAGAAGATTTGGTAGATGCAGGCCTGCAGGGCTCAGGTCCTGGGTTTGAGGAGTGTGTGGGAGGCCCCATGTAAGGGAGGTCACCCTGAATGCAATTATGTGAGCACAGGCTCATGGGTTGAAGATGTTCTGACCCTATGAATGCTTAGATAAAGGAGATGACATAATTGTGAGCTACTCCCAGTTTCTAACAACTGAGACGTGATTTTAAGTTTTATAATGGGTTCTTTGGTTAATTGGGGGTCTTGGGCTTTGCATTTTTTATGTCACACTCACTGAAATCCTTAACAGTACATGCCACAGATACCAGTAAAATCCTATTTATTGTTATAGGAGAGGTAATGAAGTAAACATTCCTCTGCTGCTAAATATAGCAGCAAGCTGCTTATGAGTCAGAACTCCAGCAGACAATTCTGCCTATCAGTGAAAACTTTATTGGCTCTCTGTCATATTCCTTATGTGAACAAATAACAACTTGGATCTCACTTGTTCTTCTCATTCCAGGGAACATTTAGCAGTGTTCACTGTAGTGAGGTTTTGTTTTTCAGGGGCTTGGAAAAACCCCAGAACTGCATCATTTAACTGTTCTGGAGCATAGCACGCAGCAAACACACAGCGTTCTAGTTGGAGCTGTTAAACAGCAGTCAGTTATTTAACGTGAGGTCCTGTGCTTGTGCACTTTGAACCGAGGCTGATGAGGTGTTCAAGTTGAAGCACAGCAGCCAAGCCTGTGCTAGTCTGGGTTTAGTAAAATGGGCATGAGAGGTTTGGAGCTTCTGTGGCAAAATCAAGTATCCTGTTCTCAAAACAGACCAAAGGAATTGAGCACTTTGGTTCTCCAAAATGAAATACATCAAGGGCATTAATAGCTGCCTATAACACATTCCTATGATGGCAACTTTTTTATTTTTAATACAAAGATGGCTTTAAAAGAAGATATGTGCAGGAACTGTATTGCTTGAATTGAAATGAAATACCTGCTTCTAAAACGTATGCATTAATGATTGGAAATGTCAAATCTTTTTGGTTGTAGAATCCTTGTGAAGAAGTGGTCTGGGTAGTTACCATGTTTATAGCAACTTTGGAATTTTTTATTTTTTTTTTAACTGTGGAGATGTCTTTCTAAACAACTGCAGCATGTTTGCCATTGTCCTCGTTGGAAGTTAAAGTATGATTCCAAAGTAGTTCTTGTCTAATTCATCTTGCACTGATGGCCCCAAGTGGTATTCAGATTTACAGGGTGTAATTCCTGCCTGTCTGTGCCTTAAACTTGACTAAACTTTCTATTCAGCAAGTGAATGCATGTTTTATACAAATGAGAACAGCGTGAAACACCCAGAAAGGGTTGGACTTTTTCATTCTACTTGTCAAGGACTGGTTCAGCTTGGAGGCTCTGAGGTGATGGAGCATTGCTGGAATGTGCTCAGATATGGAGCTAGGAGCAGTTTACCGGCACTCAGACAATCCCCGTGGGTCTGGGTTTAGCTCCCTGTAGCAGCACTGCCTGCTCTTGGGAATGTTCTGGTCCTCACTTTTCCTGTACATTCCCATCCAGGAGCCCTGAATAAACTGAAGTTCATCTGATTCCCAGCTGACAAGGAGAAATCTTTTACCCTGCTGTTGTTACCCCGCTTCAGAGGCGGTTTTATCTCGGAGTTTGCACCTGCCTGACACGACTGCCCTGTTTCTTTCTGTTTCTCTTCCTGTTTCTCCTGCTGTTTGTGCAGTGAGAAGGACCAGCTCGATGCCCTGCAGCAGCAGTAGGGGTGTGCAGAGTCACGCTGGGGTTTGCCCTTTAGATCTGTCCCACCTCCTGCCTGGTTCCCAGCAGTTGCAGGGCTTTGGGAGCAGTGATGAAAGATGAAAGGGATAACGAGAATGGGAAAACCTCATCTTTGAAGAGTCGGGGATCCTGGGAACAGTTCCCACCCAGCCCTTCTTTTGACAAACTGGCTGCTGTTCGCTCCTGCTGCCTTAGAGCTTTTCTGGTTTTTAGCTGCTCCCGCCTTTCCCCATTTCATCAGGGAATTCACTGTGGCCTGAATTTCACGAGACCAATTTGCTCATGAAACAGCAAGGGGAATTTGGAGATAGCATATGGCTGTCACAGCAGTTCATTCAGAGTGATAACCTCTCCATAAGGGCAGAGAAATGAGGTATTTTGGGGGCCAAAAACACCTTGACTGCCAAATGTGGTAAGCACAGGCTAGATCTGTGATCAGTGGTGAATAGGAAGTGAAAGCACATGGATTTTACCTAAGTTTTCCTGGGTTTCTTCTTGTTTGGGTTTGGTGCTTTTGGGGGTGTTTTTGGGTGGGTTCTCTCGGTGTCCAACCAAGCGTAGACCAACTGAAGCTGTTTTTAGTTCCTGCTGAGTAATGTGGTCACAGCGAGCAGGAAACAGGTTTTTGTCACATTTCCTTTGGGGGCTGCTGCATGCCCAGGGCTCCTTCGTGTGCCAGCTCTGGGGCTGCCCCCGAGCCCAGGGCTGTGAGTGGCTCAGCCTGGGCTGCTGCAATCACAGATCATGGGCTTGGGCCGATTATTCTGCTTTTCCTTGCGACACACACAGGGCTAAAAGGAGGCGTCCTGTAGCGCCAGTGATCTCCCTGCAGATGTAAGGGCTGCTGCATGCCAGATCTTTGAGTAATGCTGTCTCATGAGGAGGGATTAAGTGCTCCGTTTGCTGCACGATCAGGGAAGATGGTTTTTGTTTTAATGAAAAAGTAAACATAGACAAATTACAGCTTTTAAAAATTTGAGCTCTTAAACAGCAAAATAAGCATCAACTTAATTTCAAGCATTATTTACTCTAAGTTAATATATATATGACTCAATAAATAACTAATATATCTCAAAGTCTGCTTAAAACAATATTTTCCAATTGGCAGACAAATAAAATTCATGAAACACGAGTTGAACTTCAGTTTCTGTGGTAGCAAATGCTCGTGGCTGAGAGCCTTGGAGTCATGCTGAGGATCCCTGGAGAGAAGCAGGCTGTGTGACCTCGAAGGTGATTTCTGAGCCCTGCTCGAGCCCCTTTGGGCACTCTCAGCCAGTGGCTCTGGTTTAAGCTGTGGGCAGCGGTGGCAGGATTCACTGTCACAGCTTTGGTTTTGCTTTGGGAGTCCTGCATGGAGCTCTGAGTGAGCGGTGAGTGAAAGGGAAGGATTCAGCACTCCCTGGCTGTGTCCTTTAAACATTGAATGATGACTAGGATGTGCATTAAAACCTGAGTGAATGCAGCTGGTGGAGTCCCACTGTATTTCTGGAGCTGAAACACAGACCAGACTGAGTCATTATTAAGCACTCCAAAAAAGCTGGAGCTGTGCTGGACCTGTTGCTGCATGGAATTCTTCAAGGGTTTATTTGTGGGGGTGAGGCAGCAGGCCTAGCTCCTAGGAGAAATTTTGAAAGTCTGATGGTATTCATAGAGACAAAATTCTAACAATAGAATATTCAATGAATGGGAAAAACATTGCTTTCATTATTGGAGAATACTACCTATATGTATTTCATCTTTCATTTCTATTTTTTTTGAACGCTCTCTTTAATTCCTTTCCACGTTAAGTATGAACAAATACTTTTCTTTGCTTTGGAGACAGGACTGCATACATGCTTCTTTCTACCCTGGCTTTTTGCAGATAAGGCTTTTACTTTGCAGACCTCATTAAGCAGTCAGTTGAGCAGCTAAATGAGTGTTCCAAGTGGTAATGGATACTTACTCTGTGTAAGTACAACAAGATTATGAGATACTGTAAAGCTGAGTGCTTAACTGCACAGGATTATTTATATTACAAATAAGTGCATCAAGTAAATAACTCAGATGTTCATGTTAGCTGGGATATCCCACCTGTAAATAGAGTAGATCTGGGCCACTAGATAAGGAGTTCTGTTTCCTCTTTTGGGTCATGTATCTTCCACTCCATATATCTGAGCAGATTTTAGCATTTTCCAAAAATAAGGGCCATCTTTTCAAGTATTTAAGCCTGAATGGAATATGAGTGGGCAGAAAGCTTTCAACTGAACGTGTTTGTGAAAATCAGGTTGTGTTTAAGCAATCCAACTTTTACTCACTTCAAGTTCTTATTTGGATTTGCAACATTGCAGGTGGTTGTTATGATCCTTAGAAAATATTGCAAATCTTGCCTTGACTTCTCCAAGCTGGGATTACAGATATTCAAATATAAGTAAGTGGAAATTCACATCGTTTGTGCTTTGCGAGTTTGGAAAGATCATAAAAATAAAAACAAGGCTAAGGCTGTAAAAGGGTAATTTATATGATGAACAGGAGCTCAGGAAGCTTCTCTAAGTCTTTTGCTGAGGTTCTCATATCCAAGGTGTAAAGTCTGAAATCATTGCAGCAGATGAGGCGCTCACCTCTTTCCCACTCCGGTGTGTAAGGGATAAATTTCTGCTGCTTCATTGCAGAATGCACCGTGGATCCCTCCTCCACATTGCCACCTATCTTCAGAGAGGTTGCAAAAGCTGTCCTTTTGAGATCTCTGGGGGAATTGGGTTAAAATGGGGATAAATGAGATCGAGCATGTGTACACAGGTAGCTGATAAGCTTGGGGAAGAAAGCCTCCAGGTCACTCTCAGAACTTTGTGTCAGAATCAGCACGGTGCTTGTAACATGAACTGGGGAAGCTTTAGCTGTCCTCTGTCATCTGCTTATATTGGTGTTCTCTAAATAATTAAAGATAACTTTGTTTTCCCTGCCAAGTGACTTGTGGAACAGTAAGTAAGCAGTGGGAGCATGTCACACTGAGTGATGAAGGTGATCGGAGCTCTATCTTTCTCCCTGCTGCTCTCTGAAGCACATTTTCTGCATAGATTTATTTTTCTCTCAGTAAGACAAGAACTCTTCTCTGGTCATCACTTATGAACATTTTTTAATAGGCTTCTGAAAAGCAAACCAGAGTTTTCCACCACTCCAGCTCTCTCTGCTGTCTCTAAATTACCTGTTGCTACCTGGAGATTTCACAAGGCTTAGAGGCTACAGCACTATTATTTTAATTTTATCTAGAAGAAAATCAGTTCATAGCTGAGTCTTTGCTAATTATTTCCACTCAGCTTTGTTGCATGCCAGAGGTTTTAGTTGTATTTAATGTTGTTGCTTGTTGCTCTGGAAATAATCATGAAAGGGAAATGGGTCACTACCACTGTACACTGGTAATTCTGTGGAACAGAATTTGAGGTGAAGTTGGCTTTTCATAATGATGCTGAACAGCACCAAATGCTTTCATTATTAGTGGTGTAAATGTAATTAAGTGATAAAGGGCTTGTTTTTCCCGAAACCATAATAGAAACAAGACACAAATTAATGGTACAGGACAGTATTGCATCTTTAGGTATTTGAAAAGTCAACAAGGTAACTGAAGATGGAGCTGAGACTGCAGTAAAAGCATTCTAGAAATGATCTCTGGTGCTTGGAGAGCACCGAGTCATTGCAGATAAAATCTGTCATTAACCTGGAGACAGGACATGGGATTTTGGAGAGGCTCTGCCCCTCTGAAGGGGGAGGTGCCTGTGGGTAACCAGACCATCTTTGTTTTGAAGAGCAGGACGTGCTCATGGTTTAGACACATGCATTTATCCTCTACACAGAGAACATGGGTTGCTGTTGGAGAAATTCAGCTTTTGACCTTTAGCAGTACAAAACAGCAGCCCTGTTTCTGCACCTTCCCGAGTTGCAGGGTTTGGAAACAAGCCCGTGAGTGAGGAGGATGTTGCTGCAGTCAGCTGGAAGCCTAGGGCATGTGGAGGCAGAGCTTTTTCAGGTGACAGAGGCAGATGGCATTCTGGTCACCACCTGAAGCTCCTTTTGTACTGTTCCTCTTTCTCTGCATCTCAAGTCCTTGAGAAATTCTGCCACAATGTAGTGCTGTTGCTGTACTTCAGTTTATGGTTTAGGCAGGGAGGAGAAGCAAGGCTGTTCAAGCCTAGTTTGAAACCAGAATTTGATCTGGTGAATCTGTTGTCTTTAGTCCTCTCCAGTTGTGCTATTCCGTAATTCCCCTTCATTGTTTGCTTTGTAGTGCCTAGGGATAAAATAAAGGTGTGCTTAGACAGTCTCTTCTGAAACTTGAGTGTGCCAGAGTCCTGGAAAGCAGAGGTGGCTTGGTGTGCAGTCCCATAAATGCTGGTTATTGGGGTGACAGGCAGTCCCAGAAATGGAAATGCTCTGCTCCTGGCACTGGGATGTGCCATGGCCATGGTAAAAGCTCAGGTTGAAGGAGCCTTGCCTCAAACCCAGACTCACTTGTGGAAGTGAATCTTGCAGGGCAGCTGAGCCCTCTGTAGCACAGAGAGAGAGAACAGCATGAATTTGGAACTCAGCATAAGAGAATGCATGTTATCATTTCACATCGACCCTGAGTTTTCCACAGTTTTAAAATCCAGATGACGGAACTAAACTTTTCAGGAATATAAAATTCTATAACAAATGAGATTATTTGATTGTGTGTACTCCTGCATGTGCAATTCCTGTATTTCTTCAAATCTCAGTGTTCTGTTATGGATACAGGGAAACATCAAACCACCCCGCTGCTTCCTGAGTCTGGCAGGCAGGACACGGGTGTTATTCATGGATTGCATTGTGATTTATGCCCTCTGGAGCTGGGTCAGATAGGAAGTGATGATGGGACAGGAAACCAGGCATTGTATGAAAACATCCATGAGTGTGTAACTAGAGGAAAAAGCTGCAAAAATAATTCATGAGAGGTATTATAAAGCTGTGTGTTCCGTATAAAAATATATTCATCGTTGTGCATAGCTGGAAATTGTAATTGTTGAAAGTATTGCAAACCAGGGACTGATTTTTGTGGAGGGAAGAGTTCAGTATGGTGTCTGAGCAGTGTCAGAGAAAGCACTGCAAGGATTAAATCCCCCCTTGGTCAGGGCTATTGGCCTTATTGCCTCTTCTAAGTTCTACTAATGGAAGTTTTCTGAAGTATACTTACCAAATTACCTGAGATACACAATTCTAAAAGTAGAAATAAATTCTTCATCTTGAAGGCTAGGGCTTTATTAATTTAAACCAATTTTTTTTTCTGTCTGATAGAAGCTAACAAGTGACTGTTGACTGGCAGCAATAACTGTAGGAGGAGAGGTCACTGAGACAAAACATTTCAAAATCTCAAATAATGTGGGGAGCAATTAATAACCGATTAAGCTTCCACATAGGCCAGAAGCAATCTGAGCTTTGAGAGGCCATGCTCAGCAGAGAATGCCGGTCCCAGTCCAAAGCAGAATTACATCTGAACCTGTAATGTCACTGAAATGTGATTCAGATCCTGTTATTGAGGGTTTGCAGCATGTTGTGACCCCAGAGGGGCTGTTTGGAGACTGCCTATTAGCAGAGTAATAAGAAGTTATAAAGAAGGAGTCACCTGTCTGATAGGTGAAGATGGGCAGAAATAAGGTTAGAGAAAATTGCAGATCACCTGCTGTCCCTTGCCTGGGTTTGAGCCCTGCTACAGGAGGGTACTGCAGTGCTTTTTTCTATTCCAAGTGGTAGAATTGACACAGCTTTATTTAAAAGGAGAAGAACTAGAACAGGGGAGTAGGTTGATGAGAAGAAAGAGTATTGCTAAAATTGGTAGAGCTTTTTCCAGTCTTACCAAACAAGATGCTGCAGAGAGCACTCGTGTTAATTAGAGGAAGGAATGCAAACCAAAAATTGGAAGTCATGATAGATTACAAGAGGATTTTTACTGCTGAAATCTGTTTTAGCATTTCTTTGTGGGAGGGCCTCCCTTCAAGGTTTGGCCTTCTGACGGAGCCAAAAACCAATGTGCTAGGAACAGAAGGATTTCCACAAACCTGAAGAAACCATTACCGTCTGCTTCTTTCAGTATTACGTATCAGAAAGCAAGTGTTTCCTAAATATCTAATACCCAAATATTAGAGCACAAGTGTTAAGGTCTCATTCTAGTAATTCCTATCTTCGTGTGGGTTCTAAGCAGAATTCCCTCCTTAAATTAATTTTAAAGGAATTTACATGCCTTCAAGTTGGAATAAAATTAAGGTGAAAACAGGAAAGTATGGCATAGGAAAAACGTGAAGAAGCACGGACCAAGCTCTGGCTGTGAATGGAGCATTTGTGCCCAGAGTGAGCTGCCCCTCCCCGATGTTGCCTGATGTGGGTCCTTTCTCACGGGCTGTGCTGCAGCCATCCTCTGGAGAGAGAACTGCAGCTTGCCGGGTGATCTCCCCCATCTCCAGCTGCTGGTTGTGCTGCCTCTGCTGTCCCCTGCGAGGCACAGGAGCTCTGGGCAAAATTCCTCTTTGGAGCTGGGACGGGTCCGGACTCTGCTGCTGCAATCGTCCCGTGGCACATTTGGGATTTGGGAATGTGATGCTTCCCTCTACCGGCCACACAGAGAGGAAATCTTAGTGTGAAACCAGCACTGAGGGTTTTTCTTTTCTAGTTTTTTGGGGGTTCTTTTGGTGTTTTTTTTTTTTTTTTGTGGTTTTTTTTTTGTTTTTTGTTTTTGGCGGTTTTTTTTATGATGGTTTTTTGGGGGTTGTTTGTTTGTTTTAAAGCAGCCTGTGCTTGAGGGGGGAGGAAAGAGGGTCTTTTATTGCAGTTCTTGTTATTACACAGGGCGAATCAAATGACCTACCTGCATCACAGAACAGCTTCATGCTAAAGCCAGTGGCCGCTGTTTGTTTGGGGAAAAGGGAAATGCACAAATATTTTAAGCCACTTGATGTCTATTAGTGATGCTAACACCAAGCACTCTCGGTACAAAGAGCAGATGATTGAGTACTTGAAAACAGAAATCAGAATGAGAGTCCAATGAGGGTGTTTTAGTTTTTTGGTGATTTTTGTTTGTTTTTTAAACCCCAAAATTAGTGGGCTGCTTGGTGGTGTTTTTTGCTCATAGGTGAGGGTGCTGCATTGATGGCACCTTAAATGTTTCATTGCATGAAAGAGAAAATGGCTCAATTTCACCAGTGAAATGCTAAAAAAAAGTTTGTAAAGGTTGGGTCAATGTCATGTGTGGATGTTATCTGTGAATTTTATGTGTTTTTTTCTTTTTTTTTTTTTTTTTTTTGAGGTTCACATGAGTCTTGTGAGCTGCTGGAACTGCCTGCAAGGGCAGCTGCACAAGGTGTGCTCCTCACCTATGGCAGGGAATCTATGCCTGCACCTGCACACTTAGGGTCTGAAATTTGAATTTCTCCAGGGTGTTTTAGCCCTCTAGTATTTTCTTTCCCTCCCACTGTATGTTGTTTTTTGTCTTTTTGATGGATGTGTTTGGGTTGAATTGCATTGAACTCTGTTAAATGTATGGGTTTTGCTTCTTTTCAAGTTATGCCTCCGCCTTCTCATTTTAGTTCTTTGGTTTTAAAGGTAAGAGTGGGGAGAAGAATGAGTCAACAGGACTTGTACCAAGCTTCAATGCTGCAGGAAGAGGAGTAGTCTATTTTTCCATAAAAATGTTGGACAGTTAGTTAAAAAACCAAAAAAAACCACACACAAAAAACCCCAACCAAAACAAAAAACTAATAAAACCCAAACAAAAAACTAACCAAAACAAAAAAAACCCAAAACAACCAGACAAAAAATCAACCAAAACTCAAAAAAACCCCCCAAAACAAACAAGGGGAACACCTCACTCCCTCCCTCCTTCCCTTGTTGAGTCTCCATATATATATATAAATAATTCCAATTGCAGCAATTAATTGGCTCATTTTCCCGGGCAGCTCTGCCCAGGGAGGTGCCAGCTGCCCCTGAGCAGGGCTGGGGTCTGTCTGTAAAACCAGGGGCAGCTCGGGGATGTGGCACAGCTGCTGCCCTGCCCTGCCCAGAGCCAGCAGGGACAGGGGAGCAGCCCTTGGCCACCTCTGGGGGCACCTCCAGCCCCTGCTTGGATTTCCAGTGGCAGCTGTGACCTTCAGCCAGGTCCTTGGTGCTGCAGGTCCCCAGCCCCTGGAACAGACCTGGAGTCAGACTCAGGAGTGTTGGGGTGTAATTTTCCTAGCGCTCCACAATAGCAGGATGAAAGGGGGTGTGGAGCTGCAATTAACACTGGATGAGGCTGAATTGCACTTGCAACAAAGAGAAATCTTTCAGTTAGTCTACAGTAAAATCATAATTATATCCCCAGTATCCTTGGCAACAGATTAAGGTCCCAAAAGGTGATTTTACAGTTCAGTGTTCATTGCCGATACAGAGATGGAAAAGAAGGAAAAGCATAATCATTTAAGCAGTTCCTGGGGTGTAAATAAGCGTTATGTGAGAAACGTTAAATGCATCACACTGAATACATAGAAGTGTGCTCTCTAAGGAAACCAATAATTTCTGTAGTTAGGACATGAAATTCAAAAATTTCTATGCTTGATGATTTAAATTCATACAAAAGGATGGTGCTCATTGGGTATGGATTTTTCTCAACAGGGAATTCTATCCAATTTTCATTTTAAGGAAGCCAGCCCATGAGACACAAGGATGATCAGTTGATGAGCTGAAGATAACTTCCTTTATCAGAACTGTTTATATAGAGGAATTACCTGTGGATTATATTTTATCCATTATATGTGGATATATATTAAACTCCCTGCAGTTTTTCACAATAAAGATTTTTTGTTTTCCTAAGCTTGATCTTTAGGGCTATAGATGGGAATATAGAAAACATATTCTCTTCCCCCTGGAACTGTCCCATGAAAGGTTAATGTTTTAATAAATACTTGTTGTACAGGTGCCTGTTTTTAAATATCCTTCTGTCTCCATTTGCTTTTTACTCAGTACATTTTACTGCTACAGTTCTCACCAGCAGAATGGTGAATTTTCTTTGCCTTCCCTTTTTCTCCCTCTGTTCTTTGAAATAAGAACCAATAAAAGTAATAACCCTAGAAGGCAGAGTTCTTCTGTTTATTTTCGAAGAAGTGATTCTGTCATCATCTGGATGACAAGCTCCATGCATGAATTCCTAGATGTGCCATCAGTGAGGAAGGTGGAAATGGGGGAAAGGCAGCGAGGTGCGTGAGGATATTTGTGGAAATGAGATCTTGGAAATAGGACAACAATGAATAGAAGGAGAGGGTAATGTAGGCATGTGAATTCTAAATGCCTCCCAACCTCAAAAACAGCATTGGCTGCTGGGAATGGATTTTAACTGATGTTTGTGTCACTGCTGAGGCAGAGAATAAGTCACATTATAACATTATTGGAGGTATGACATAGCTTGAGTTTGAAAATTATGTTGGGGACTGCTTTGAAGTGACTTAGGTGGTGGAAATTCCTGCACCTCCCTTCCAGTTTGAGTCTACAAATGAGTGATGAGCTGTATAATTTTGTATATAATTATAAATCTCTCTGACAGATTTGGTTACTTAAGTTTATCACAGTGCACTTGATGTTAAATATTGAAACCTGATTTTGCTTCCATTTTAAATAAAGGCCTTCAGAGGAGAGGCAAGGCATAATGGGACAAAATAATTTTGTGAGTGTTTGTTTATAATTGCATGGTTTGGAGAAAGACTTCATAGCTCCAAATAAGCATGAGTTTATTTGAATGAACATGAGGAAGGTGCCAATTTTACAGCTTTAGGGATGGGAGCTCTTCTCTTTGTTATCAACCAGCCCATCTCCAGTGTAAATGCACTCTGCTGAAGTTCTGTGGGATTGGGCATCTCCAGGGTTCTCTCAGAAATGTGCAGGATTTAATACCAAAGAACAGTGGAACAGTGTGAAAGAACTTTAAAGGCTGTGGGGACTTGAGCTGGAATTGTGTTCACAGGGAAGGGCCAGAAAATAGGAGTCGTAGAGTTGCTGTATGACCTTAGTAGTATCAGATAACTCCAAGACTTCTTTCTCTTCTCTTTGGGCAAATTAATAGTACAGTGATTTCCTTTCACTGTGAATATCCCGAGGCTTTCCCTGTTTCCTGGAACTCCTGCCTGGTTACCTGCACTGCCTAGCACCTCATGCAGGATTTGGTCAATGAGTGAATGCAGCCGTTTCCAGAGCACGCTGTGTTTTCTGAAGCAGTTCCTGGGGAGGCTGGGGGAGCATCTCTGCAGACACAGAACATTGGCTGCAGCACAGCTGCCGTGGCTCCTGTGCTTCCTCTGCTCCTGGAGAGGGACAGGGACAGGACAGTGCCGAGTGTTTGACCCCGCACTGCAAACCTCACTGAGATCCCCAGGCAGGGCAGGCAGGGAATCGGAGTAACTGGAAAAGGGGATTTTGGCTGGAAGCCTGTTACTCACTTGACACATGAGCATTAGACAGTATGGGAAGAACAGTGAGAGGAAAGGAAAAAACAGCTTAGCTCTGCAGAATGTTACTATAGATAGGCTGTGAGATTAAAGAGCTGTCTTGGCACACTACAATTCAAAGACCAGCAGCCTGACTGCCTTCCTATCCTGAGGACTCTTTCTTAAAGGATTTTATACTTCAGATATCGCGTTGTAATGTGGGTTAAATCACTGTGTTTTGTCTAGATTCTCCTCAATACTTCCCTTTCATCCTTTTGTTCTATCATTATTCCTTTTTTGTCTCTTGGCATTGCTCTTAATTCTCCCATATGTGGTTATTGGAGTAATTTGAGAAGCAAGGCCCAGAACTGGTTGGTTGGGGGGTCTGTGCAGAATAGAAAGCACAGCAGGAGATTGCAGAATTCAGATGGTGAAGTCCCTGGGGTGGGTGGTATCTGATGCTGGGCTGAGCAGCGCTGTCCTGGAAGTCTCTGAGCTGATTGTACAACATCTGCAAGTCATGGTGGCTTTCAGGGAGCTCTGGGAGGCTTCAGCAAAGAAGGATGTGGTGTCTGGTGTGATGGAAAAGCAGTGGGCTGCAATATCTTGCATTTGGGGGGAAAAAAAATACC
Source organism: Regulus satrapa (assembly GCA_013396955.1). Taxonomy (NCBI): domain Eukaryota; kingdom Metazoa; phylum Chordata; class Aves; order Passeriformes; family Regulidae; genus Regulus; species Regulus satrapa. Next base: position 575,065 of record VWZN01017756.1, on the reverse strand, counting down.
CCACAAACATAGCATGAACTATTAATCAGTGTGATGTTTAGATGTAATAGGTAAAGTTAAACCAAACAAACCTGTGGTAATTCTGCTGGACTTGCTCGTGGTTACCCGTGGTATTTCTAAGGATTGTTGGTGTGTAAGGAAACAGAAATCTTATTTCCATTGCAGTGTGTGTGTGCGCACTCAGGACTGAGCCTGCTGCCAGGGAAAGGGAGATGGAAACCTCGGTTAACATGAACTGGATGGAACGTGTGTTGCATGACAGTGCGAGTTTACTTGTCTACGTTTGGAAATCCTTGTTTGTTGTGCTGCTTCATTGTGAGGAGAGTATCCCAGTGTTAGACAGCTGGATTGTGTTGAAGAAGTGGGAAAAACCTCCCTGGGAGAGGGGAAAAAAAAGAGTGCTCAACCATGTAAGTGAGAATATTGTATTAGAGTGATGGAGATATGGATCAGGGGGAAGTGGGGCAGTCTGTGCCTCTCTCTGGGACCCTGCTCAGTGCCAGCAGTGTGCCCACGATGCTTGGCTGCTCTTGTGGCTGTGGGTGAAAACTGCCCCACAAACCCTTCACTGATGGTGCTGGGCTTGTGCTGCCCTTGTGCTGCCGTCCAGGACAAGGAGGGTTAGTGGATATCTGGAAAGATCTGGAGGTTCTCGTTATTTTTCTATTTTAGAGTATCTGAGTGGGACTCAGTAGACTCGCTCTTGGAAGGTTCCCAGTGAATTGTAGGTGTTCTTGTTTGTTCTTTTGATCACAAAATCCCAGGGTGGTTGGATGGAATGCTAAAGGCTTCCTTGTCCCACTCCCCTGCCATGGCAGTGACACCTTCTCCCATCCCTGGGTGCTCCAAGCCCTTTCCAGGCTGGTTTTGGGCACTCCAGGGATGTGAGCACCCTGTGCCCAGAGTGCTCTTCCTTCTCACCTCTGATCCACAACTGCCCTTTTTCACTCTAAAGTCGCTGCCCCTGGTCCTGTCATGATGAGCCTGAGAGCAAGTTCCTCCCTTTAAGCCCCTCAAGGCACTGGAAGAGGCTCCAAGGTTTCCCTGGGCTCTCAGCCAAGATTCCCCCCCTCGCTCAGCCTGGCTTTGTGTGAAGAGTTATGGAGGCTCCCCTGCTCTGGAAGCTGCATGGGTTTTTGTAAGAATTTTTACTAGGCTCTTGTTTTTAAGTCTATGTTATTTATATAGGTTTTTTAATTATTATTTTATCCACTACAGTGAATTTACTGTTCTATTTTCAGACTATAGGATAGTCTCTTCCCCGCTCTTTACAGTATATGGAAAAGAAAACTCTGAAATGCTTTTTCAAAATATAGGTAGCTGAACTCCTCTGGTTTATGAATCAGATAATTACAATCATGACTTTTATCAGACCTTAGTACTTGTTTTTATTTCTGTAGCCTTGAAAGCTTCAGTTAATCATTCTCAATAGACTGAAAAATACTTTCCATAAAAGCTAATAAATTTGGAATCGTATCTTTTAAATCCTCAAACCAATCCTGCAAACAGATGTTTAGGATAAATATTGCTCATCTAAAAGCAGCTATTGCTAATGAATATTAAGAACAGCATAAAATTGCTGGAAACTCTTTTTTGCATCTTGAGAGAATCAGTGTTAATAAGTCAGATCAGTCACTTTTATTTAGGCAATACAAAAAAGCATGTCTTCCTGCTTTGCCAGCTGTCAGAAAATTTTGGAGGAAAAGGTTGCTTCCAATCTTTCCAAAGGGAATATTGCTCGGAAGTATTTTGACCTTTATAGCTTACAAAAGCAATTGACTTCCTTTTCCCATAAACTGTTTTCTGGCTGAGATTCTTCTACAGCAAATCTTTAGTTGTGAGGAAAAATACCAGCTCCAAAGAAAATAACTGGGCTGCCTTCTATTGGTTTTAGATACCACAAATTCCTCTTATTAAAGAAATTCCCCTGAAAAGAATTGTATTGATCCAAATTTAGTATTTCTAAATATTTCTTAGTATCCAATAATTACATGTATATATATATATATATGACAATTAATTTAAGGAACCACAAGGCAGACTGTACTAGTCTCATACATTTTTTTGTGGAAAGTATGATAAGAAAAGCAAATCAAAAAACCCAGCAACCAAAAAAACCAAAGCAAAACAAAAAACCAACAAACCCCCAAACCAAAACAACAGCATCTTGGGGCCAACTCAATTTACAGCTGTTTTTATCATCTTGCTTTAGTATTTGTAATCGCTGTCCTTATCTTTGTAATAAAACTGGATTTGTTGCTCCTGTTCTCCGTGTAGGAGTTACCTGAGGGGAAAAAAAAAGAAACCCATAAATGGGAGTTGGCATTGCTGCTGTAATTTCAGTATTCACCTTAATTCAGTTGGATTCTAGGTTTTTAGGAAAGATTAGGTCCCTTGCATGTTTTTATTTCTCATGGCAATCTCAGATTTCTTCAGAGGTGCTGCTCTGAATGTCTTCAGAGACCTCAAGTTAAAAACTCTGCTTCCCAAAAATGTCTGGACACCTGACAATAATAAATCAAATATACAAACAGGAGGAAGGATTAAGCCCACCAAAAAGTTAGTTTAAAATACGAGCTTGAAGGGACTGAAATCATTGACTAGAAATCCTCTGGGGACATTAACAATGTGTTTGATAGTTGCCAGGGAAACACAACCTTCCCAGTGAGGAGAGTGTGCCTGGCACAGAATGAGGGTCTGGAGTAATTCAGGTGATGGCTGACCCAGTGAGGAGAGTGTGCCTGGCACAGAATGAGGGTCTGGGGTCATTCTGGCCATGGCTGACCCAGTGAGGAGAGTGTGCCTGGCACAGAATGAGGGTCTGGGGTCGTTCTGGCCATGGCTGACCCAGTGAGGAGAGTGTGCCTGGCACAGAATGAGGGTCTGGGATCGTTCTGGCCATGGCTGACCCAGTGAGGAGAGTGTGCCTGGCACAGAATGAGGGTCTGGGGTCGTTCTGGCCATGGCTGATGATGCACTTGAGCCTCCCTGTGGCTCTGCAGGGGTTGCAGATCCTTTGACTCCGGCTCGGTGAGGATCAACGGTCTGTGCTGACCATTGGTGCCTCACCTTGGATGTGGCAGATGGATTCCAAACCCAAGCAGGATTTTGGATTTGCCTGGCTGAAGGAGACTGGCCAGTCTGGATGAGCCACAGGGCATCGTAGAGGATGTCAGGGTTAACACAGCCCCCAGTACTGGGTGATGCCAATGGTCCCTGTTGATGTGATACAGAAATAGTGGATTCAGAACAGCAGCAGAAGGTTGTGCAGTGTCCACCGCAATGCAGAGCACTCTGAGGTCCTACAGCAAATGCTACATGTTAGTTATTCCTCCTCAGTGGAAGTGCTGAGAAAAAGGACTCTGCTGTTGGGATGGAGCACAAGAGTGGAGATGAACCTGGGTCCTATCCCCAGTCTGTTTGAAACAGACAGAGTTCACACATCAAGAACAGCAGCACGAGATAGCAGATGGCAATGGAAGCTGTAAGAGTTGTCCAAGCACAACTGGGGACTGGGTCCTTGAAGTGATTTAGTAAGGGCTGAAAGCAGAGAAAACACCTGTAAGAGGACATTGGCATTTCCAACAGCAAGTCTTCCTCAGCACAGGAAATGGTTCAAGCAAACCTAATCTGCAAATATCTTCGAGAGCAAAGTGAATGTTTTAGACTCATATTGATACCAGAAGCTTTTATGTTATTACAGCACACTTGAGTCATCCTTGAGCAGCCTCATGTTAGGACGGTGAGCAGCTTGGAGTACAGGTTACAGCTGGGAAAGTTTCTCTGTGAAAGCTTGAATTTTACGGTGAAACAACTCTGAAAGCAGTCAAGGATGGAAAATCTCCCACTGATACTGTGTGGAAGTCGCTGTTTGAAGTGCTTGAGTGAGCATCAGCCCAGGATCTCGAGATTTGTGGGGTGAATCATAAAAATTACCTCAGTGTTCTTCTTCCAGGGAGAAAAGGCACAGCTGAGCAAGTCCCATCACCCTGTGTGTAGCCACTGTGGAGGTCACTTGTCCAGAGGCTGAATTACATGAATTCAAATAAATATGCAAGTTTAAACTCTCCTGGGAAATATAAAAAAGACTGAATAATACTTATTTCTTGCCAAATAGGCATTTCCACAAATTTCCACCTTGCCTACAGAATTGATTTTTCTACATTAAGGAGATTGTTTCATAATTTAGCAGTATATAATTCTTACTTCAGTTTGATGTTGGCATTTGGATCATTTTTCAATCGGTCGTACTAAGAAATGAAACCTAATGACTTCATTCAATAGTGGCTGAAATAATCCCCAGAAATGTCTTTTTACACTGTAAATTGATGCACGTTGTTGTCATTATCTTATATAAATGATTGTGGAGTTTTGCTGCACTTTCTAGGCTCATCTCTGTTTTATACAATAAATCATAAGGAAAACTTGGTGAAGACCTCGCTGCTCTGTGATCTGCATGAAATATTCCTGTATCCATTATCTGGGTACAGCTTGGGAATTGATCACAGCTCTTGCTCACTGCCATGTTCCTGGGATATTTGACAGCCAAAAATGCCATTTCTAAGGTGGAGAAGGAAGTGACCGAGAGAGACTTGAATTAAATATGAGCTATCATCACTAAATATGAAATGCCATCTTTATGGAGGAGGAGTCAGGCAGAGGCTGGAATCTCAGGAAACCTTTCCCCAGGCAGACAGTTGAGCTGGAACTAAATCATTTGGCATGCCATAACTTTGTCTGAAGTTATAAAACTGAACTGGAACAATTAATTGAACAGTTATATTAACTGAACTTAACTTAAGCGTCTTGTGTGGGGTTTTGATGCTGTTCTTAAAAAGACACCCAAGATTAAAATATACTGTAATTTGGGCCTTCAAACTGGGGACTGTCAGAAGACGTTGCCCAACAACAATTTACTTTTATCCAGTGTTCCTGGCCTGTAAGCAAGCCCTGGGCTCCTCTGGAGTCTCCTCCTCCTGCTTCCCCAGCAGTGAGATTATTCAGCCAAGCAAAGCTCTGCTCTGTGCAGTGGCAAGTAGGAAAGCAGCAATTGGGAAGGCTGCAGCATATGAGCAATCTCCTCCTTCAGCAGCGTTCTTGAGCTTGAAGACAGCAAGCTGTGAGGAAAGGACAACAGCAATGGGCAGCTGTCAGTTGTGCTGTTTAGCCACAGTGATTTTTATCAGGAGACAGAAAACAGTACATCAAGAGTAAACAGAAAACAAATAGTTCCGCCATCTGCTGTGGTGGGAGTAGCCATATGGAGTGGAGGTCACAGGGCGCTGTGTTCTGGTTTTAACTCTTTTCCTGCATCCCTGGTGTGCTCCATCAGCCGCTCTCATCTCAGCTCTGAGCGGGATGGAGCTGATTTCCACTTTATCAGTAGCAGCAGCAGAACAATTTCAGCGTAGTACACGATACCCAGGGTCCAGCTGCTCTGATCCCTGGCAGCCAGGTGATGGCAGGACAGAAATGTGTTTTCTAAGGCTCCATGGCAGGTGCTGCAGCTGTGCTTCCAAGGGCTGGGGGTGAGCAAGCCCAGACTGGAGGAGAGGGAGTGAGCAGAGCAGACTTTCTAAACTGGCAGCCCTGAATGTGTGGGACACACAACATTCAGGGTGGTGCTAACTCAGGAGTGGCCTTTATCCTTACCAATCCTTTGTTTTATGCTTTGCTCCCTTTTCCAGTGTAGCTGCATTTTCTATAAGGGAGGAGTGACCTTCCAGTGGGGATGGAGTGTGGCTGACCTAGAGTCAGGGTAGCTTCGGAGCCTCTCATCTGCTTTGTCCTAACTCAAATCTATCCCCAAGTCATGGCAAGGAATGATATTTCAGCTTTCAGTACTACTATTTTTTTTTTCTCATCCATTCTTCTAATGTTTTAAAAGTGGCAGGTACTGGCTGTTTACTTGTGCTTGTAAAAATTCATGGTTTACTTTGTAAAATATATGTAAATCTAACATTTGGTGTAAGAAAAGCTTAGAAGAGAGAGTTGAAGGGATTAATCCCTTTAGTGTGTTGGGATTTTACTTAGTTACTAAAACTGGAAAGAGTTTGGCTTCAAATTAGATCAGAAATTAAGATAAATGTGGATGAAATTTGATCTGAAGAAGCACATCTTGCCTGTAAGCCTAAGCTGTGAGTTTCACTCGTAGGCACTTTGGGGTTGCTGGGAATCAAGATAATGAAGATAAGATTTATAAATCCAGAGGATTTGGAGGCAGCATGAACCCAGTGAGCCAATAACAGGCTCTGGTGTGCAACGAAGAGCAGCACATCCTTGTGCTTAGGGTCCCTTTTTCCTTGGCTTGCAGATCTGTCACTGATGGAAGATGAAACAGCCTCCGAGGTGCATCTCTGACTGCAGGTCTGATCTGCTCAGCTCCCTTTGGCATCCCTGTTGTCATGGGAGCCTTCTGTTGAAGTAGGAGTCAGAGGAATGCTGCAAATAAATGTTTTGAGACTGTGGGATGGAATTTCTTTTCCACCCCAAAGGTAATTTGTGAGCAGGAGAAGGGCTGAGTGCGAGGACAGTTCTTGAGCTGGGAGAATCCTGGTTTTAATTCACTGTGAGGGTGCTTCAGCCAGGGTGGTTTATTTGGGATGGCGTTGAATTTCAGGATGTTTTAGGTCTTCTTTTGTCTCCTGTTTTTTGGGGATTTGCTTTAGTCTTTGTTTTAAGCCCTAATGAACAACAAGAGTTTTCTTTATTCTGTTCAATACAGAGCAGTTTTGCTGGCAGCTTTTATTTTGGGGTTGAGTTTTCTCCTGGCAGAAAAACCCCGTTTGGCTTGTCCATGTAATACAGACTTATTAGTTTTAGCTTTCTTCTATGAAAGTGTCATGGTTTTGCATCTACTGCTTTTAGAACAGATGCTTCTGTCTCTCTCTGCTTCCTTTTCTCTTGGAAAACCCAACAAAATTAGTTTTAAAAGCTTGCACTGAAGGGCTATACTGAAATAGTTAATATGCAGATAAACCTCAACTCCGATATCTTTGTAATGAACTTGAAATATCAAGGGAATTTTAGACAAAATGTAATCAAACAGTGCATCAGGACTGTTTTGCTAACTAATGGTAATTAAAACTTCCCCCTTTGCCTGCTTCCCTATGCTCAAAGCGTAATTGATTGTATTAAAATTTCTCAGAACTAAATACTTCAACCCCGGGGTTAACCATATTTGTGGATACTTAATCATATCCAAAGAAACAAGGGAAGCAAAACAAGACAGGATGCCAGCCTCTGTGTGAAATAGAAAATAATAGTTGTGCAACAATTAATTTTCTGTCTAGGGATGCCTCCGAAATGATCACTTAAAGGCTTCAGATAAATTGAACTAAATAAACTAATAAAAAATTAATTATATGGTAAACAAAATTTTAGCCAGGTACATTTTTTTTTTTTTAAACTCCCAATTAATTCTTGCAGCCTAATGAGTGGTGCGTGCTATTAGAGCTAATACAAGAGGCGATGGTTTGGAGCTTCAGGGTTGAAAATCCATGGATTTAAAACTGGGAAAAATAAAACAAACTGTGTTATTCTGGGATGATAGAAGCTTTTTGCCATCCTGAGAGCGCTTGTAACTTCAGATATGAGCTCTGGTTTTAAGCTGGGTTCAGGCAGTGACAGAGCCGTGGCTGAGGCTGTTTTAAAGCTCTGGTTTAAGGCTGTTTTCAAGCCCTGGTTTAAACCGGGTTTGAGCAGTAATGGAGCGTGGATGGGGCATTTTTAAGCTCTTTTTTAAGGGCTGTTTTAAGCCCTGCTTTAGGCCCACTGAAGCTCTGTTTTAAGGCTGTTTTTAGCTCAGTTAATCTCTGTTTTAAGGCTGTGTTTAGCCCTGCTTTGGGGCTGTTTTAAGCCCATTGGAGCTCTGTTTTAAGGCTGTTTTTAGCCCATTGGAGCTCTGTTTTAAGGCTGTTTTAAGGCTGTTTTTAGCCCTGCGTTGAGCCGCGTTCAGGCGCTGCCCGTGCCTCGGGCGCCATCTCTCGGCCGCGCTCGGTCACTGCAGCGCTCCCTGCGCACGCTCCTCTTCATCCTCCTCCATCCTCGTCCTCTCCCTGCTCCTTCATCCTCCG
>VWZN01017756.1:536588-566325 GCA_013396955.1 Regulus satrapa | reverse complement strand
CTTCATCCTGCTCCTCCCTTGCCCCTCTGCCCTGCTGGGGCTGAGCCGCGCTCTCAGAATCCCCCAGGGCGGTCCATGCCTCTCTCGCCTCCAGCCCTCGGGAATTTCAGCCCTGAGCGAGAATCCTGCCGGCCTGGTGAAGTGTTTGGAGGAGTGTGCTGCCGCTCCGGCGCTTCCCCAGGGATGGCATTTGTGTTCATCTCAAGGCACCCATTTGGGTTTTTCCCCTGCTCTCTCCCCCGTCTCGCCGGGGCAGCCGGGTCCCGGTGAAAGCCCAGCAATGAGAAAGGAACTTGCTTCTTTTGCAGTCGGTAGATGCACAGCGTGTTCCATCAAAATTGCACGTTCTTAAAAATCCATTCTCTTTCATTTTCCAACTTCAGTGGGTGTTAGAGAAGGTGGGAGCTGTTATTCTGCTCAGTGTGAGCCTCGTGGAAATGCAGACCAAGTGGAATGGTTCAGGGCTGCCTGGGTTGGCTGCAAACCCCCGTGCAGGTGGAAATGTAATCTCGCCTCTTGCACCTCCTGCTGACTTTTTCTTCTTCTTCTTCGTTTTTTTTCTTTTTTCCTCTCTCCTTTGTGTTTTGTTCTTGTTTCCCCTCTCTGCTTCCAAAGTACACATTGGCTAAGGTGAAACAAATATTTCCTCACAGTTGACCTGAATGGAGGGACCCACGCTGTTTTTTTTTTTTATTCTCTGCAAGTGATTTCTGTGAAATGAAATGATTCTGTAATGCTGTCACAGATCATGTCCTGTAGCTAGGACATGAGGCAAGGTGTTTACCAGGAGAGGAATTTATAAGAATATATAACAATATATAAGAATTATATATATGAATGTAAGAATATAAGAATGGTCTTATATTGAATATATGAGACAGAAAGCTTAGTCTGTCTTTGGTGGCTTGTTGTGGGGTGGTGTGGATTTTTGTTGGGGTTTTTTTGGGTTTTTGTTTGTGAAAAATGGAAATTGAATTTTGTGATAAGTAATATTTTTTGTCGTTTTATTATTTTTATTTTGCTGTATGGCAAAAGTGAAGAACAGGGGATTTCAACTTCCTTGTGCCAGCTGTTAGAACCAAACAACTGAAACTTGTCATCTTGGGAACATGTGAGTCTCCATGGAGCATTCTGGTGACCTAAAGGTGCTGGCTGTGATCTCCTCCTGACCTTACAGAGAGCTGCCGGGAAGGGCATTGTTGCATTTTAGGCAATATGTTGCCATATATTTGTTGTTTTAGTACTCTTGCATGTGGAAGAATTGCGGGTCTTGAATATTGAATCTTTTGCAGAAAAGAAATGAAAAGCAAATGTGATTTTTTTTTTTTTTAAGTTGATGCATATAATGACTGCTTCAGTTCTCCTAAAGCTGACAGAGTTAAAACCAGCATTAATTACCCAGGTTGCTCATCAGAGGCTGTTTGCCATGGTCTGACCCTGAACTTTGGGTGCAGCTGCTGGGACATTGTTTGTTGGAGGCAGAAGGACACAATCAGGGGCTGAATGTTTTCACCTGTTGCCGAGGCCCTGAGCCAGCTTTTGGTTTAGGACTGCTGTGAAACTACTCCTGTTTCCTGTCCAAGCACGAAGTGAATAAACACAGCCCTCTCCTGGCTCTCTTACAGCCCCCAGCCCTAGCTGTGCTCTGCAGCCACAAGGTTGGAGAACTCCAAAAAACTCCAATGAAACGAAAGGAAAAATCCCCCACAAAGTAAAAGTTGTGCTCTGGGACTCTCAGTTTAGGCAAGAGCTAACAAGATGAAGTTGCATGATTGATCATGGTTACGTTTTTTGGATTTGTTCCTCAAATTGGAGGCTGTAAAAGAATTTTCAGGACTGGTTGTAAAGGCTTAAATGTTCTCTCTCCAAAATGATTGAAATGCTCTTCAGTCTCCATGGCTTTTGTTCATCTGGATCTGCCAAGACAGGTGCCAATTAGTGTTGCAGATGGTGCAAGCCACCAAAGGGTTCCCTGTACCTCAGTGAAGTATCCTGGTTTCAAATGGCCTCCTGGCACTTGGAGTGATGGTGTGACTCCACAGCGAGTTTTACTGAAGTGGCAAGCCCTGGGATTCTGTTCCTTTCCTGAAAATTCCCTTTTGTGTTCCTTAGTTAATAGGCTCGTAAGGATCTCCAGAAAAGGAGAAGTTTCAGAAAGTTTGTGGATGTCTCATTAGTACATTATTATAATGATCCCTGACAGAGTGTGAATAAAAGAGCTCTACTTTCTTAAGATGACTTATATCTGGTCACTTGAAGCAGTGTTGGCTGCTCAGTGATGAGCCATTAGCTATGCAGGACTGTGATTTCCCACTTTTTTCAACACGTCCTCAAATAGTTTTACATTTTGACTTTGCGTTTTCCCCAGCCTTTACTGCAGAGCTTTAAAATGGAAAGCCTTTTCCCTATTGAATGCTTAGTGCTGCTTTTTTGCTCCCCTGTGATGGTTTTGAGGAGAGGCAGCTGCCGGTCTCTGCTGGGTGCGGAGCTGGCCCCGCTTTGCAGGCTCTGCCAGGAGCTGCTTTTCCCCTGCCTCAGCCCCGGTGGCTGCGGGCACCCGATGGTTCTGTGCCTCCACCAGGTGCTGCTGTCCCAGCCTTCCTGCAGCAGAGCTCTGGGTTTTCTGACTGAGCTGCTCAAAACCCTGCCCAAGAACAACTCTTTGTCATTTCTGGGACTCGCCTGTCGCCGGGGCACCCTGGGGCTGCTGCCTTGGGCTCTCTGAGGTGCCTCAGACATGGGGTGGAATGCCTGGAGTCACCCAGGAGTGCTTCAGCATCCCTGGAGCCCTTGCAGTGCTCTGTCCTTTTGGTGAAGCTGCCGTGGTTCTGCTCCTTCCTGTTTAATTATCGCTCAGTCCAAGCCCTGAAGTGGATTTTTTTGTTTCAGTGATAGAATGAGGGCAGCAGTAGAAAGCTGCAGAGACTTGGTTTTTGCCTTCTTTTTCTTTTTTTTTCTTTCTCTGTGGACTTAAAATAAACGACCACGTTTTTGATAGGGAAGCTGGTTCTGTCTAGAATTTAAAATCACCTCAGAAGAACCTGTAGAACTTAATTCCTTTTAAACTGTTAAATGGAAATCAGAACATGGGGAGAGCCTGTGGAAGAGGCATTAAATGAAACACTTACCAGAAGAGTACCTACAAATTTGGGATCTAATAGATTGTTATCTGTCGCAATTTAAAATCCTGAGACCAAATAAAATTCTAAATGTGGATTCTTATTCCTGTGTGCGGCATGAGCAGTCTTTGCTAAAATGTTCTGTGCATAATTTAATGTTCATCCTTTTAACTTTGAAGGCATATTGCCAAGGAATTACTCATACAGTTAAAGAAAAAGCTAAAATCAGTGAATGTAGCCCATAAATAAGCAACACAGAGTTACTTCCCTCTCCAGATTTTTCAACAAGTGATAAAGGATATACTCTTCAAAAATGCATATACCAAAAAGAATCTTTTCAAATCATTTCTCATACGTACAGCTCTCTTTTAATGACTGCTGCAGTGAGCTTGGGAAATTGCTTTCACTCTATTTTAAGAGCATTTTTACTTAAGTGCTCTTACAGTAAATTCTGGTGGTGCCTTTGGTCCTGATCAGTGGCACTGAGTGGTTTAGGTGGAAATCGTGCCCTGGAGTTGGAGAGCAAGCTCAGTAAAGTGAGAGCTGTCAGCAGTGGGGTTTGTTATAATGAATGGGGTTTGGGACCATATATGACAAGCAAGATAAACGGTTCCTTGCAAATTGTTGAAGCTGTTTGCTCAGTAAACGGTGTTTTTTCTTAATGATAAGGGACTCATCACTGGACAGCCAGTTGTGTTTGGACTGAAAGTTGTTTTGTGAAGTTGTTTGTTATCGTTCAACAGAGATGAGGCATCTGCAGCATTTTTTTTTTCTTTTTTTAATTTTTTTTTTTTTTTAACTGTGGCTCACATTCTGCTATTCCTCTAAAAAGACACTTCCATTACTGATGATGTACCTTTGGGGCTAATTTTTTTACTGCTGTTCCTAAAACTACTTTAAATGTGTCCAGATGTCAATTTCAGGGAACAATCCCCAAAATGTCAGCCTCTCATTTTAGGGGCTAAGCAGACCCCTGATGAAAATTTCAGTGTTTGTAGGTGCTGTAGGAGCAGATTATCCTTGGCATTGGAAAGTGTTTCCCAATATGAGCAATCATGCCTGGAATCAGTCTGAGATCTCGGGAAACTCAACAAATAGAGACTGGAAAAGAAGTGATACTACAAGTACTATAAAAATAATGTGTGAATAATGAATATTATTGACTTCATTGCATTTAATTTAGGTGTGAGGGAGATTTTAAGCACATGAATAAAAATACTAATTTTATGGAGAGAAAAGCAACAAAATAGAGGAAATGGTTTCTCTGTTCCTCCCTATTAGAACTCTGAAAGAATTTAAGATTGGTGCAAAGAGACAGTAATTCAGAAGCACAAAGCTTAAATAATTTCCAAAGCCTACACATTTCTCAAGTTCTGTTGTAATTCTTCCACAACCACAGAATAGAAGTCTACAGAGGCAAGATATTTTAAACTACCTTGAAAAATACTAAGCGATGCTCCATATAGTGGAAAGTGAAATAAAACTGCAATATAGAAATTCTGTATTGGCTGAGATTGGATGTTGCTTTCAAAAGCTGCATAAAATGGAAGCCATTAGCTTGTATTTGCATTTAAGCAGTGGAGTTGTAAAACCAGAATGATATAAAATTGTAAATTATAATCAGGCAGGTAATGTTACCCATTAGAGGAAGATGGTTCAGTTTGAATACAGTGTTTGAGGAGATGCTTTAAAAAAACATTCGTGGCAAGGGTAATAAAGTATTGGACTGTTGAGATATAAAGGCATTCTTGTCAGAGTACAGAGATTGCCCCTGGAAGCAGACCTTTTATTTTTCCCTGAAATTTACCTTCAGGAGCTCAAAAGCACCTTCATTCCACTGAAATATTGCCACTTGTTCCTTCTTCATAGAAAATCATCGTTTCTGTCATTTGTCTGTAGGTATTTCTCAGTGCTTGCAAGTTATTTACTTGAGAAATCAAGGGAAATCAAAATCATAGGTAAATGGTCATTAATACTCACTCGGATGACAAGCCTCTTTATTTTCTCCTTCCCCTGTAAAAGTTTTCTTCTGAGAAAATGAAACTTCAAGCATTTGCTTCTTCCAGCACGATTGGGCTTTTAAGTTTTGCTATGAGAGTGACACGAGCAGCAGAGCGACACTGCCAGTGACAGCAGAGCTCCCAGCAGGCACAGGTGGGTGGCACTTGGAGGAGGAAATGGTTCTGGAGTGGGATCTGCTTCTTCTAGCTCTGTCTAATCCTGCCCACCGGGGCTTTAGGACAGTTGGAGTTGGGATAATTCTGTGGAAGAGCGCCTTAGGTGTGCCTTTGTCACCATCAAATCAAAAATAAGCAAATGCCCATGGATACATGGAAAAGGAAAAGAAAAAAATGTCCAATCCTGTGCACAGTACTTGGAGTTTATCAGTCAAATGAGAGAGCTGGGGCTGCTCACCTGGAGAGGAGAAGGCTCTGGGAGAGCTCAGAGCCCCTTGCAGAGCCTGAGGGGGCTCCAGGAGAGCTGGAGAGGGGCTGGGGATGAGGGCTGGAGTGCCAGCAGAAAGGGGACCAGCCTCCAACTGAGGGAGGGTGGGGTGAGAGAGATTGAGCACAGCGCCTTCCCTCGAAGGGTGGGGACACCCAGCCTGGCACGGGGTGCCCCCAGCAGCCGGGGCCAGGCTGGACACTGGGCTGAGCAGCCTGCACAGGGGGATGGGTCCCTGCCACGGCCCTTTCTTAACACAACCCTTTTCCAACCCACCCCATCCCATGTTCAGAGCTGCCGTGCGGGGACACTTCACACTTGTCTCTGCCCGAGCCACCAGGAGAGAGAAAATCAGCTTGTCAGGGAGGAGGAGCGGGGAAAAGGGGACTCCAGAGTTCAAACTCTATTAATGGTGATCACGTCTGTAGATTACTGCACTCACAGTTCCAGTTACACTCTGGCTTCCTGTTAATTTTGATGCCAAGCAAATGGGATTAAATCCTCCTTTAAAAGTATCCTCACCTGGACTGACAGTGAAATGTTCCCGTGTGAGCAGAGTCAACTGGAAAATCTTTTTGCCAATGATTCAGGTAATATTACCCGAGATAATTAATGAGGTTGAGGTAAAAGAGGTATCTGATTCCTAATAAAAATAATGTAAAAAAAAAAAAAAATTGCTGTAGTCCCATTTAGTTTACTTTATCTTCATGTTTTATAAGTGCATTCTGAATTTGCAATCCATGATTCAAACACCACACTGTTTTGTAAGCTGTAAAATCCTACGCAAAGCCAATAAGTACAAAAATATGAATCTTAAAATTATATTCTGATATTTGTGTTACAAACTTGAGAACTGATAGACCTGTTAAACTGAAATATCAGCCTTGCAACAGCAAGCACTAGTAATAAACTGAACTATTTCAGTAACTGTAAACATAATAAAAATCCTCATGATGGATCTCAGAAAAGTTCATTTGATGAAACTCATAACAACTACACTGAATCCAAAGGAATGGATAATTCTGCATTACTGATAAAACCTAGCTAACTTTTTTTTTTTTTTTTTTTTTTTCCAAGGGGCAAGAAGTCATGTTTTGCTAAGGAAGTAACAGTAAAAAGTAGAGGTCCAGAAAATATTCAGATCTCTGTAAATGAAGTTCACCTGAACTCATAAAAATGCTTCTAAATTGAAGGTGTACTGAAAAGCCTTTTAAGACTGGGCTTTTATTCTTGTGGCAATATAAGGGTTGCTTAATTGTTGAAATGTTTTGGCGGCAGGGTCAGTTGGTAACTGTGAATTATCAGGATCTGCACTTCAGTTTGACCAAACAAACTTACAGCTATTTCCTCAGTCTCAGATGGGGAAAGATGATTAATTTTATATAGGGTTAAAATTTTGATGTCCAATTGTTTTGGTTTCAAGAGAGAAGAAACTTATATAACCTAATTAAAGTCAAGAGACTATTGCAATCCTTTCTTGAGAACACTGGGACAAGTTGGTATTTGTAATTCTGAGTTTCTTACTGGACCATCTTGCAAAGTGAGCTGGTCACAGAGGCACCTTAATGCTCTTTGAAGGGCAGAGATTGAGGTCTTGCTGCTGAGAGCATCTTCTCCTCTCCTTTGGTTTATGTCCTTGTCACGTAGCTGGATTCTTTCCTTGGATTTAAAGGGACAAAACATAGGAAGAAGTAATTTCTTTTTTTTTTTTTTTTTTTTTTTTTTTTTTTTTGGTTTTTTTTTTTTTTTTTTTTGTNTTTTTTTTTTTTGGGTGCTTGTATTTGTTTTTCTAGATCTGTGCAGTGTGGGAAGTCTGAGGGATTTGGTCTTGGCCTGCCTTGGAAACCGAGAGTGGAGATGCCATTCAGTATTCTATAACAGAGCAACATCTGTCCATCCCTGACAGCGCCATCAAACATTTTTGTATCCCTTTGCTTCAGTCAGGCGAGTTAAAATTATCAGCGCTGGAATGTTCTTGCTTGTGTTCTCTTTAGTCCTCTGTAGCAAACACTAAATGTGCTTCTTCCTTCCCGGGAAGCTTGTTGTTGCTCTGTTAATGAGACTTCACACATTAAAGCAGACTGATAAGAGTGCTGGAGCTGAGGTGGTGCAGTTAACGCTGTTCCTGTTGCTAGGAAGTGATGAATCTGCTATCTAACGTGTTGATTTTCCTTCTGAATCTATCCAATGTATCCTGTTAAAATTTTCCTTCATTTAAGCTGTAAAAACCAAATTCTCACTTGCTAGAGCCAAAAGCTGGAGCCCATTAATACTCTGAGTGAGCTTAAACCCATAGTGTTATAACTGAATTAACTTAAGAAGGTAAATATACTCATTTTTCTCTAGTTCACATGAGGTATTTTTCCCCTACTGTAGTATGCTATCTGCAACATAATTTGGAAGATCTGATTGCTCTGCTGCTTTTCCTGAAATGACAGATGATTTTGTGCAAGCTCTCGATTTTCCTTCCCAATTCCCCAACTTGAGGATTGTCATACCAAGCTTTATTGCCTTTGCGATGATTTTTTTCCTTGGGAGGTACTATTTTTGAGCACAGATTTTCTGTAACAGTGGGAATTATTATCTGTGACTAATAACAATCTCTGTGGAGCTTGTTATACAACGAAGACTGATCATGTGCTTGAATATATTCATGTGATTGCTTGCAGCTATGAGTAGCTTAAATTTCTGTAAGTTGCTGCTTTATCAAAAATGAATTTTTTTTTCCCCTACTGAAATAAGGTAAATTATTAAACTACTGCTATTTTAACTCAAGTTCAATAACACTTAGATGAACTTTCATGCAACAATCTAGAAAAATGTATGAATAAACAGTGGTCACTCTGGCCCTTGAACTGTTGTAATAGAATTTTAATTGTCATTTCAATGGATCCTTCTATTGCCAACCTGTGTTTCTAAAATAATGTTTCTTCAGAAGTGCCCCACAGATGTGCCAGTAATAAGAGACCAGTAGAGAAGATTTCACTTGGAACCCGCTTTTATCCTTGTTTATTGATTTTTATTTATTTAATTTTTTTTTCAGCTGCTCTTGTTTGGTATAAGTGTTCTGAGAACTCATTCTCCTTCTGGGCACAGTGTGGAGCTCTCTAGAACATACAGGGCTTTGCAGGAAGATCACAATCACCATGTTCTTTCTTCTGATATGGTTGAATTTCACATTCTAATCCTCATTCAAGATTTTGTGTAGGAGAAAACTTGAAGGCAAGGCAGTCTGTAGTGATAAAGAGCACAGGACCTGGTGGCTGTGTGAACGTCAAGTTTATTACCTTGTTTCATGTGCGTTTTTGTAGGTAGCAAGGTGATCTTTAAGGTCCCTTTCCAAACCAGGCCATTCTGTGGTTCTGTTATGCTGAATTTCTGCAGTCGGTAGACACGACTGCTTTGGATTTGCTTCTGTTCAGCCAACCCTGAGGATGTAAAATGAAAAAGTGAGTGAGCAACAGGAGCTTGTTACGCGATAGAAGCCCCAGCTGAGACTGCTAACCCAGTGGCAGCAGTGAGAGCCCCCAGGGGTTTCTGTGCCAGTCAGACATGAGGACGCTGGAGGCATCCCCAGTGCTGGGGCCACGCTGGTTTTCTGTGGAAACTGCTCCCGGGATGGATTTGATTTGTTTTGGAGGGTCCACAATAGCGAAGAAGTGCTTGCTGACTGCTCAGTAACATTTACTTATGACTTTGACAGGTTAGGGGAGGACAACAGCCTGGGCACTGTCACCTCCTCGGGTGCCTAATGCTGCCCTGCAGGTGGGACCCCAGGGTTTGTGTGTGCTGGGACGGGGATGGAGGGCGGGGACTGCGAGCAAAGCTGGGAGAGTGATGACACAATAAGGAGGCTTTCCAACAGCTCTGTGAGGATCTGATTGCCACTTGAGTTCTGTCACTTTGGAATAGAAACACAGTATGATTATTGGACTGAAAGAGTGTTTCTACTGTAGAGTCTGAAACAAGGTCAAAAAGTAGAAAGATTTGAATTGTGCAAGTTAGACAATGATTTTTGAGAAATGCTTTCTGACACACAGCTATCAAAAAATGGCAATTGAAGAAAAGAGACTGGGGAAGAGGTTGTAACCCTTCTTATATAGTATATAATTGTATATTCTTAACTGTATGCAGTTGTCAAGCAGTAGAGTAACTTCATTTTAATGAAACCCTGTCCCGTGGCTCTGTCACACTGCTGGAGAGCGTAAGGCAGAGAAAGCTCTTCAAGCCTTGACATTTGATTTCAGGCTAGGTTGATGACGATGAATTCTACCTTGTGGGGTTTTCCACACCTTAAAACCTTGAAGCCAGTCATGGGCTAGGTGTGGGCCCAGCAGAGTTGTGCCAAGACTTGGCTAAGAGGCCTCTGCTGTGAGTCACCCTTGCTCCAGCAAAGGTGGAATCTGACATCAGCTCGCGCTCCTCAAAGTCACTTTAGAGATGTTATAGGTATCTTTTTTTTTTTTTCTTTTTCAGGGTCAACCACTAAAATAACTATATCTGGACTGCTGTGTTCATTTGGATGTTTTTTTTTTTTTTGTTTAAATACTCCTTCAGTTGCCTTGATTGTAAAGTTGCTGGGGAATGACTGATACATAATCTTGTCAAGCTCTTGTCAAGCCATGATGAGTTTTGGTTGGATTAATGGCAAACTGATGGCTCCAGCCTCCTTGTCCTGGCCCAAGTGGTTGAAATTGGGGAAATCTGTTTGTTTGCACAAGGAAACAAAGTCTCTGACTTGCAATGCTGCCAGGAGATGACAGCAGCAAAAAGGTATTTAGACTTTGTGGGACAGCAGATGAGGGGAAGGCCCAGGGGAGTTTGTCTCCTTAGCCCAAAGCCTTTTTTTTTTTTTGCCTAGATGACTTGCAGAACTCTGCTGGTTGTGAATTTAGGAGGGAGACTGCTCTGGCACTCTTTTGACTTGCATTTCCTTTATTATGTGATGTTTTGATAAATTACTCATTGATGCCCTGAGAGGACTTTCTCTGATCTCTGTCTGTTCTTTTGTATTGTTCTAATTATTTATTTTAACTTCCTTTTGTCTTTCAACCCTCAAAATGATAACACACATTTCATCCACATGCATTTTTAATTCTTTATCCCACGGACTGATAAATAATCATTTTGTCAAATCCTGCTTGTGTTAGTGTTTTTGAGCTGGTGGGAGTACTTTGGATAGCTCATTAAACTTAATATATAGGAAAATTTATTATAGATAAGGAGAACAATTACCAGAAACTACATTATGAAATGTTTGTCAAAGTTGAGTAGCTTAAATATTGATGAAGTCAAAGAGAAGAATCAATGCCAGTCACTGAGCTGGATTCTGGAGCAGCAGCAAACAACTTCATTTAGCATCACGGTCTCTCTCCCACATCCTACATAGATCATGCAACTCATTCGAATATATTTGGCTTATGTCTGGGAAACCTCGTAAGGTTTTCAGAAACCCGGTGAGTTTATCAAGTCAGTACTTCCATGGGAGGCTGAAGACCAACAACAGCATTCCTGATTTGTTCCACGCTTGTGGGATTAACTCTTCTTACCAAGCAGTGATTGCAGTTCGTGTGGTTTTGTGTGGGTTTTCTTTCTCCCCTTCCTAATGTAGCCTTAAAACAGAAAGCAACTTTTGTATTTGACAAAACACAGCTCTGAAACACTTGGCTCAATCCATGTTCTTGTATTTGATTCTCTCCACTCTTGTGCTTTGTGTTATTTTCCTTGTGTTTTGCAGGGGTAAACAGCAGCTCTGAATGGGAAGAATTCCCTTCCCACCTCATCTGCCCCCAGCCCTGCAAATGCCTTAACTGGGGGCAGAGGAGGGCTTGTCCCCTCGTCTGCTGCCGCTGGATTTATGAGTGCTTTCATTTTTACTCCGTAATACCTGGTAAAAATATCTTAATTGGAAATCAAGCATGTGCTTGGCATTGCATATTCCGGTGTGTTCAGGAGTTACCGTTTTAGGGCTGCAGGCACCGAGTGGCTGGGGAGTTCTGAGATGTGCCAAGTGTCTTCTTTAGGTATCCTGACATCCTTTGGACTGTTCTTATGCCTGCACCCCTGGGAATGAAAAGACACAATGTTGTTTTGTACAAATGTACTTTACAAAACTTCCAAGTTCCCAGTGAGCAGCTGGGGAGTCTGGTCTAATCCCTGTGACCGGTTTGTGGAGAACTGAAAAAGCAGAGAACACTGGAAATGCATTTCTGCATCCTGTTCCCAGCACCACCCACCCCCCCCAAAGGAAAAAAAAAATATAACACTGTTTCCATGGAAAAATCAACATGATAGAGGACTGCTGGATAGCCAATACCATTTTTTAAAATCCAATTGGTTGCAGCTGTACTGAGAGGGAACAAATGTTTTGCTGCCTTTGCTGCCAAATAATAGATTATATTTGGAAGCATAAGACTAATGAAAAAATACAGTTCAGAAACAGAGTGATTGCAGAGCTTCAGGCATAAGAAAGGAAACTGTTAGCTTGCTTTGTAAAGCAAACCTCCAAAATTTAGGGTGGTTTTTTTTAGATGCAGTGCAAAGTTATATATAATGTTGTTTCCTGAGGATCCAGTTTTTCACCATGGCAGTGATGCCAAGCTTCCTGCTCTCTGTTGGCCATAATTTATCTACCTGCAGCAGCAGCCATCTGCTTGGGAAGGGATGGAGCCAGGCTGGGGAGGAGGAGGAGGGCAGCGAGGTGGAGCAGTGCCTGGGAGAGGGGACTGGGGCTGGGGGATGGCAGGCACGGAGCTCCTGCTCCTCTGGGACAGTCCCACGCTGTCCCTGCAGGGCGTGGGAGCACACCTGGCAAAGGATCAGCAGCTCTTACACCTGTGGTGCCCAGATCCATTCAGAACATCTGTAGCTTCATTATTTGAAATGGTTAGAGATGAGAAAGAAAAAAGAAAAATAGTTATTCCCTCAAGCTCCTCATCATCAGACATGGAAGTTAAGGGTGTGCCATTAAGTCTTGCTAGAGCAAACCATCAGGTTATTTACTTTTCAGTCATTTTCTCATTGTCACTGTGGAAGCATCGATTTGTGTCTTTTAGAGATCTGTAACTGCAGACTGGAGCTCCAGTGGCACAGGAAGCACTTCAGTGCTTCTGTAAGAAGGGGGTAAACGGAATCAATAACGCCATCTGACATAAAGGGGAGAAGAAATATCTTTACAACATCGAGCAATGCAATCTGACCCACGCTCGGGGTATTGAGCGACTCATCAGATCTCAGTGCAACAAGCAGGCATTGATTTTACAGTCCCTACCCACCTGATGTGGATGTGTGTGCATCACTGAGCAGCATTCATGCAAACTTTTGTCTGCTGAGCTGCTGGTAAGATTTTACTAAAACATGCTGTAGTTAGTTGTTTTTGGGGTTTTTTTTGAGTTTTATTTTGTTTTGTTTTGGTTTTTTTTTTTGTTTTTTTTTGACAGCTTGGTGGTGATGAAAGGTTTAAGAATTGAAACCCTCACCTTTAGAAATCACCATCTGTTACTGATGTCTCCTTTAGCAGCTTAACTCAGTATAATTCAAATTGCAGTTACCTCTGACCTAAGAACAGTGTATTGCTGCATCAGTGGTATCCTTGAAAACCTTATGTGTTTTATTTTCTCTTGGAATATGTGCATCAGGCGATGTTAGAGTGAGAAATGGGCTGAGGAGGTCTGGAGTGCCTGGGAGCTGGAGGTCAAAGATGCAGCTTTTTGTCAGTTCCAAAGATGGGATCAGCCCCTTTCCACATCAGCATCTGGTCAAGCTGGAGCCCATTTGGCAGCTTGCTTTCAGGGGGCTTAATAAAGAAAGCACACACTTCCCTCCACCAAAATGAAGCATATTTTATACTAGATGTTGTTGGCTATCATGAAGTACTTGTTTCTAGAAATAAAATAAATTTAAAATATATGGTCATTTATATATTTTAATAATTTATAATTTATAATATTTTAATAATTTAAAAGCTAGTGTATGCCTGGAATCTAAAGCTTATATTGCTCCTAATATATCTGGAATTGCTGCAAGTTGTACAAAACAACTGTAAATTGTGTAAAATAGATATATTCAAAAGAGCAGCATGATAAGCAGAATTCCAAGTCTTTTGTAGTTTTATTTTTCACTTGGACACCTTTGAGTATGAACACTTTGCTAGATCTTTCATTTTGTACACGGTACTTCCTAAACTAAAATTCAGGAGCTGAAAGCTTGCCTGTTGCAAATACTCGGTTTGATCTGTCAACTATTAATAGTATATTTTGGAACCAATTTAATTCTACTTAGTGTGTGTTCAGATGAATTTAAATCAGTTCAGCAATATTTCAGTTTTCCTAAAGCCATGCTTGGCCCTGCTGCTCCAGGCACAAGCAGTCCTGAAGGTGCAGGTGTTCAGCAGATGGAACGAAGCCCCCGTGAAGGTGCAGGTGTGCACAGGAGGTTTGTGGGGTGAGGGGGTCCCCAGGAGTGTTTTCCTGGGGGTTCAGAGCCGGTGCTGTGGCTGCCCTTCCTCCCTGGCTTGTCCAGCTCAGGGGATGCTGTGGCTGCCCTGCCCCTCGTGCGATGGCTTCGGCTCCTCTCCCGCTCTGAGAGCGGCAGCGTGGCACGAGTGGAGCTGATGCCTGGAAAGGCTGACCTGGAGCAGGGACTAGACAGAGCAAAAGGAATAAATCAGGGATTTCTTGGGAGGATTTCCTGCACACCTTGGGNTGCTGCAGCTTTCTTCCTCTGTGCCTCATGCAGCAGGGGGTGAGGTGGCTTTTCCTGCCCCTGGGAATATCTTTTTTCAAGCTTAATTGGAGAGCTTGAGAGAAAGAAGAACATGGAGTAATAGTGAAAACAATGCCCACATCTCATCTGGGGGTTCAAGTCATTGAACTCCAAGGTGAATTTCCAACCCACCCCAAAACACGAAGAGTGCCTCATTTCCTTCTGTTCTGCCAGGGAAACGGGCTCTCTGTTTAAACTATAAGGGGTGCTTAATTAATCAATTAAAATATCTATTAAATTCAGGAGATGAAAAAAAACACTCCAGGTCTTTGTTAAATCAGGAGAAATTCCAGAGAAATGTTATTGCAAGCAAGAACATATTCTTATTTACTTGGAAGCTTTTTGTTATCTTGACTACTTCTCCCTGTCCAAATCAAACCAGGCTTCAGAAGAGTCTCTTCAAGGAACTACTGAAAAAATCATGTAAAAATCCTCCTTTATGTTGTGGATGAAGTCCCTGCAGAGAGCAGAGGCACAGCTGGAGGCAGGGCAGTGCCATGGCTGTGGTCCCCACGCTGCTGGTGGCTGTTTGCCACGGGCCAGCCAGCCCGGGGCTGCCATCCTGGCACTCAGACAGCTGGGCAAATGCTGCCAGCTCTCTCTTGCTGTGCTGCATCTTGCTGCCCAGAGCTTCTCAATTCCTTTCCAGCACCGGCAGGTTTGGCAGAGCTGTAACCTGCGCGTCCCACGGCCCTCAAATTCTTTATACTCTGAGACGCTGGAAGTGTTTGAGGTGTTCCCTAATCAAAGGATGTTCTAAAACCTCATGTGGAAATTCCTTCTTTTTATGCTGGTGTTATGGCAGATAGGGGAAAAAAATGTGTTGTGAACACCTCCCCACACCAGCAGCAGCCAGGCTGTGTTTTGTCTTTGCTCAGCTTTGCTGTCGGCAGCAGGTTCAGAGCTGCTTTGTTGGGTGATTTGAGCCTCTCCGTTTGTGCTTGCTAAGTGGGGACATCAACTGCAGTGTGTTCACGTGCCTGGGGCTGGCCTTACTGCTGTGCACAGGTGGAAGGGGTCACAGAGGAATGGGACCCCAAAATAAAACATTCACACTCTGGTCACTGGGGCTGCAGTTTGACCTCTGATTTTTTGCTGATGTTCCTGTGGGTGTTACTGGACAAAATCTGCTCTTCAGTTCTGTGCTCTGTTGCTTTTTCCAGCGCTGTTCCGAGGCTAGCATCCCTTGGAAGAAGAGTGTGAGAAATGTTGAAAGTATTCATACACAAAATGTCATGGGCATCACAAATTATTTTTTATATTTCCTCTTCTGTAAGGACCTTAAAAAGTCAATTTTCCTGCCCACACAGAGTGCTGTTTTTCTGAGCTTGCTTTCAGTTGAAAGGGACATTCTGTGGGAATTTCACTTCCAGTTGTGTTTCTGCTCTTTGCAGTGCATTTATTGACCACATAAAGAATGATGGTTTTATTTTTCTTTTTGGTAGTTCCTTCAAGAGTNATGACTTGCACCCCCAGATGAGATGTGGGCATTGTTTTCACTATTATTCCATGTTCTTCTTTCTCTCAAGCTCTCCAATTAAGCTTGTAAAAAGATATTCCCAGGGGCAGGAAGAAAAAAAAAAAATCCAGTTCTTTGGGCATTTGCAAGGGTCACGGCAACTGGAAACACCACCTTTTTTTTTAGCAGTGTTTTCTTCCCCTTCCCGCATCCTCCCGTACAGCTGCTCTTTGTCCAAATATATAATGGAAACAAATTGCCAAAGCACAGGGGGTACCACAAAGCAGATTTTTTTTTTTTTTTTCCTTTGCCTGGGGGCTCAGAGAGATGAGTGTTGAGCCTCGTGGGAGCAAATGTCTGGGTTAGCAAGCAGAGCCCGTGCTGGGGCCGTGTGTCAGCAGAGCTCGGGCACATCTGCCTCCAGAGTTCTCCTGACACGGGAGCACGTGGCTCTGGAGGAAATCATTTTAAGGAATGTTCCTTTTGTCTGTCTTTAAAATGTTGGTTGGTCCTGGCAGTCTGGTGGCAGCAGCTTTCTGGAGGTGGCTGCAGGATGATGTCCTGAGCAGCAGCTCCATCTGTTCTGCGTTCTCCAGGCAGGCAGGGATGTGTGCCAGGCCAGCCCTGAGCCAGGCAGGAGCTGGGGCAGTATGGGCAACACAGAACAGAATCTGGTGTAATGTTAGCATGCCTTGCAGGAGGTTTATTGACTTGATTTCACTGCTGTGCTGAGTTAATCCATGCAGCTTCCAGCTGATCTGCAGTGCTGAGTGCTTTTGTCTGCAAAACGCTCTCCAGACAGATTGCTAAAGCTGCCAATAAACAGAGCCACAGGTGAGAACTGTGACTGCTGCAGGGAAAGAGTGGGTGAAAAGGTGATTGTTAGAGGTTGGAGCCCCAGGGAAAAGATAGAGCAAGACAACAAATCAGTTTAAAAGCAGATGGAGAGCAATGCTGGGATAAGATAAGCAATTCCAATTTCCGAAAGGGTGCCAATAGTTTTACAGATAGTCAGTGAGAGGACCTGGCCAAACAAAGTCCTGGGAGCAAAAAACTCCATTGTTTGCAAGATCAGTTTGTTATCCAAGTTACCAGCATTCTCAATCTTAAGCAAAGGCTGAAAATTATCTTCATGCATTAATTATGAATTAAATTTTGTTTCAGCGTTATAAGCACTGCTTCAATATTGTCACCATCTCTAGGCAGAGGTCGCTGCAGTAGTCCAGATTAAAATGGAATAGAATCAGCACTTTCTGTGCCCAGAGCAGGGTCATACATAAACCTTTTAGCAGCAGGGGCCTGTGGTGTTTGTCACTGGTGCCACCTCTTTGCCTTTTAGCAGTTCCACCATTTCAGAGAAATGCTCATGATGTAAATGGGAGCTCCTCCCTCCCTGGCCCCATCCAGCAGTTATTAGTGAGCCAGGTAACTCCTTTGCAGTATGAGATTACTAGAAAATATGAACTACTTCTGACCCACAGGTTCATATTAATATTTCAGAAAACATCCAGGATTAACAGCATCATTATTATGCAGAAAAGATATATTTTGTGGCCTTGTTTCTTAACATGAACATAAGAACTTTATTTCACTGTTTTGATTGCTTTGAGCAACGGGATTAGGGTAGAATTTTAAATATCACAAGTGTAGCTTTTACAGTATTGGGAGGGATGGGGTGAAAAATGAGCAAGTCAAACCTATCTGCCTTGGCCAATGGGGAGAAAATAGATATTACAGGAGGAATTGACAAATTGGGCTGTTCCTTTGGATTAGTGACAAATGACAGTTTTGAGTAGGAGTCACTACAATAAATCCAGAGGGGCACTGTTCAAAATACTGTCCTTTACTGTGCACACTTGATCAATTTCTCTGTGATTAGATATAATGCTGAATGAAACCAATCCGTATCGGTAACATTGGATTAGAAGCATAAAGATGGTGCTGGTGTCACCATTTGATACTGGTAATGCCCACACATCCAGAATCTGATGTGGCCAGAGCTTTGAGGCGCGTCTGTTAGCTCTTTCCTGCTAGAAAGATCTTCAGAATATTTGAATTAGAGCATAAAAAAAAAAATCTTCCTCTTGGTCTTCTGCTTTTTCTGTCGCATGCTTTCAGGACAGGTCCTTGCTCCAGGCCTGGTTTCCATCACCTTTTCCATTTGAGAAGCAGCAGCACAGAGGCTGCTGTAGTCCCAGGGGTTTTGCTGCTGAGAGGTGTGTGTTTGACCCCACCTCTGCTGGGAGGGAAAGGCACCGTCCCTTCCCAACCTTCAGCTTCTCAGCACCACTCTGGGACTTTANTGTGTTTGACCCCACCTCTGCTGGTCCCTTCCCAACCTGCAGCTTCTCAGCACCACGCTGGGACTTTTCTTTCCCAGCAGAAGAAAGCAGCAATGACAGAGTTTCTGGATCCTGTTATTCATCTCTAAGCCTGGAGCCTGCCCCTGTGCCCTTCTCCTGGGATGTAACACACTCAGAACAAACTGTCCTGGTCTGGTCCACTCGGGCATGCATCCATCTGCTGGTCAAGAACACAAGGGGATAAATATCTAAGGAATGGCAGTGGTCAGATATTGGAGGTGAATTTTAAGTAGAAGGAAGCTAACCAGGCATTGCACAAACAGCAATTCAAGATGAATAATTTCCTCTTCTAAGGGAGAAGACAGCTGTCTACAGGGAGAGCCTGGCCTCACTGCATGATGGGTTTGAACCAGAACAGAGAGAAGAGAGAAATTCCTCAGGGTGTGCTTTGGCAGAATTATGAAATAAATATAAAAATGTACTGGGTGGGAATACTTTTTTTTCTGTTACAAATGGTTTGAAACATTCTTAGGGTTTTGGGCCAACTAAATGCATAATCCTTTAACTGTAATGTCCTTGGCAAAGAACGTGTTTCAGGTTCTGTCATGTTAGAAGATACTGCTCCTTTCAAAACAGATTTATTCTAGTTTGGTGTGACACTTCAGTTTGGATGTGGCACTTGGGGGGGTCACAGTTCAGGCGTGCTTGTGGTGGTGCTGGGCTATGGCAGGGCCAGATGATCTTCAAGTTCTTTGAACCCTCTGCTTCCATGATTTGTTGTATGTGAGGGTGATGCATAATGGCTTTATAATCATGGCAGTGCTCTAAATGGCAAAACACTCCGTTATCATTACCTGTGGGTTTGCTGGCTGCCTTATTATCCATGGATGTCTCAGTTTTTTAGGGTTGCTTCACCCGTGGGTATCGTGGTCTTTTCCATGAGTTGTGCCTCGGGGCTGCAGTTGCAGAGGGAGAATCAGGCCCATGGGAGGGCTCTGGGTGTTTTGGGCTGAAGCTGCAGCTCAGGAGGTGATGGATGGCGAATCCTCACGGGTCACTCCCAAAGAGAAAATGTCTCTGAAGGGAGATGGACACCACACGGGCAGGATTAAACCAGGATCTTTCTTTAACTCCCCAGAGAACGATGAAGAATGATGTTCTTACTCTAAAAAGTGGGAGCTCAGTTGGCAAGGAGATGTTGTTGCAGTTTCAGAGACGGGAGTGTTTGTGTGCTGATGTCAACACAGCAAAAGGTCTCCAGTCACAACAATGAAAAATCACACTGGCACTGTTGTCTCCGTTTTGCATTAGCATCTTGGCTCATCATTCAGGGATTTGGAGCAGAGAATAATAGTTTTCTCCTTCAAGTTAAGGTTAAAGAGCAAATTCTTAACACAAATGTTTCATATAAAATTGATTTTATTCTGGTAAATCTGAGAATAAACAAATCCTATCTCCAGTGTAATGCCTGTAAATAATTTATTTTGAAAGCATTTACACAACCAGAAAAAAACAGGGCTGAAGGAGGAGGTCATCTAATCCATTGAACTCTTTCTTAAATCTTTATCTCTGCTTAAAAATCTTAATGCAGTACCAGAAACTATTTCATTAGACTGGCGTGATGTAGTTCTTCACTAACTTACAGTGAGGAATTGCTGACTTTGATTAATTTCCCTGGAAACAGGGAAAAGTCACAGTATTACTCCTGTTCTTTGGGCATGGAAGTGAGGTTCTCGTTTCACCTTGCTGGGAGTTTTTGTTCCATTTTTGTTTTTAAACAGTAATTTCAATCTTTAAACCCTAAAGACTTCTATATCTGCTGGTATTTGACCATTTTCAGTGATTTGTGCTGCTGATTTTGCACATCTGTGCTCAACTCACGCTGGTTTTCATTTTGAATTCATTATTTTGATTATTCTTCTCCCATCTGGGCAGTTCAGTGCCAAGCCACCCTTCTGGAAAACGATGCAGCTTGGGTGCTTACCTGTGGATTGTAACCACTACTCTGGAGGTATGTTAGGAGTCAGGATGGAAGCAATTTTGGCTGAACAAATTATGCAAGAGGCTGTGGAAGGTGTGAGTAGCTCAGGGTGCTCGCTGTGAGGAGGAAGGCACTGTAAATAGGTTTATGTGTGCTGCACCTACTGTATCATCCAAGCAAAGCAGGAGGATTGTGGTAGAAAGCTGCTAGAGATCTATAAAGCCCCAACAATGTGGGTTTTTTTGTTTTTTTGTCTTTAAGATTGGTGAAAGTAGAAAACTTGCTGAGCAAAAATATTTAGAAATAAAGGCAATGGAGCTGGCAGGAACGTGGCTGCTCAAATCAATAATAAAAGGATAATCTGTCTTTCTTAGTGGTACACAAAGCAATAATCTGTTGTTCAGATTGATTCAACGCCTCAACTCTGCTTCGATTATTAATCAATCTCCAAACCAGCTTATTGTGAGTATAATACAAAGCACTAGAGGTTATGGGTAGAGGTGATGGTGATGGGAGCAGGGGGATGGGGCAGTCTTTTCTCCATCGTGGGGAATAAATGGGGGTGAGGTGAGGTGGAGGGTGAGGGTGGGAGGGTGTTTTGTTTGGATACATGTGAGAGCTTTGACTGCAGAGTTCTAAAACGGGGTCTAAATGTTGAGATTACCCAAGCCACAGTGGTTTGGGTCTCTGATTCACAAAGGGTGGAAATGCCATTGGCCAGACAGAAGGAGTGTAAAACATGAGAGCTAAGCTTGGCTAGAAAAAACCTGACCAGTTACCTTTTGGAAACATGCTGTGGTCTGATATGTTCTTTGCACTAGTAATTTATTTAATTTCCTTCCTACACGAAAGCTTTTTTGAGTCGAGGGCTAGCTTATGCTCTCAGCTTTTCAGTTATTTAAGTTATGAGGAAAAACCCCTCCTTCCTAGGTATTTTGCACCCTGTGCCTGGGGTCACATTATTGCCAAATGTTTGCTGATTTTACTGGTAGGTTAGTGTGGTTTTAAGAGGCTGTGCAAAGAGTCAAATTTTAACTTGTCAAAATGGTTCTTTATTGTTTGAAAGGGGGAATTTGGGTTTGCCTTTTTTTTTTTTTTTTTTTTTTTACTTCTATTAAGAGGTTCAAATATGTTTGACTGAAATTTATCAATCACACTTTATGAAATGCAAAATCACTGAAGGCCAGAGCAGTGACCTTCAGTTTGTCTCACTTGAGTCCAGAGTTGGATTAAATATTTTCCAGAGGTCCATTTCAGCTTCTCTTACTCACCTTGGGCATCCCAGCCCTGCAGGGCTCGGAGGAAATAAATTCTTCTCCCTGGTGGGAACAGTTCCATTCTCAGGACCCTCTCTGTGAGGGTTTGCACATGTGCCACAAATGCATGGGGTTTTTTTGGTTTGTTTGCTTGGTTTTGTTCCATTCTTTTAGGTTGTGATTTACAAACTCTTGTTGGGTATTCAGAAGAATCTTCACCTTTTGAACAGTGCTGACCTACATGATTAATGATGGATTATGCTGACAGTATAAATTTAATAGCATTTTCTCTCTCAGCTTTTTTCCAGTTGTGTTCAAGGTTTAGATTTCTGGGCTTGTATTTTTTTTTTATTTGTTTTTTGGTTTGGATTTTTTTTTTTAATGGCAGCATGAAATAATGAAGCTGATGATAAAAATGCCTATAAAAAATCTGGCAAATTTATTACAGAACAACATGGCTTGATTTCTTATTTTTCTATCCATCTGGTCATTAGGCCTTTCCAACTGTCAGTGTCTAATATAATCTCCTTTAATAGCAGCATATAATTAGCTTTATGCTGATCAGAGGCATTTGGGATGGTGGTGGTAACATTCAAACCCGAATATCAAAATCCCAAAGAAGATAACTCAAAGAGACATATGTCCAAGGCAGCGTTTATGACTTTTAGTCCTAAAGTCTGTAACTGGTGATTTAGGCATCATTTAGGTGAGCTTTGAACTGTGGTATGGAAATTTATCAATTACGAATCCTCAGGAGTTCTGGCAGGGAAGTACAGATGTCTCTCCAAATGGTAATGTGGTAATATGTCACTTTCCCCCCTCTGTACAGTCCTGTTATAGCTTCAGATATTTAATTTCCTCTCACTTGTCTAGCTTCCTATTTTAAGAGGGTAGTGAGAGTCTTGCCATTGTTCCATTAGGAACAAACAGTCTCCATTTTTGGGCTCCATCCAGAGCCCTGTGTCAGACTGCACACACACAAATTGCACAGAAGGATTTCCTCGGTGGCTCTCACACGAGTGCAGGCTCCTGCCAGGTCTCTTGGGAGGTGCTTTGGAGGTGAGTTTGGTGTTACTGCACTGTCTGAGAAATGCTCTGCAGACGTGGTTGCCTTTGCTTGGCAGGCCAAAGAAGGGTGGTGGTGTCACTGGAACCAGGGCTCCATCCTAAAAGTTCCCGTTTCTCCCAGTTCCTGTGGAGAGCAGCTGCTTCCAGAGGTGTTCTTGCATACGAGTCAGGTCTTTGATTGTGAAAGCCCCCGGTATGGAGCAGGATTTCAAACACTACAGAAATGTATGTATTGACTAGGTCTAGCCAGTTCTTTGGTTCACTGGAACATCAAGCTCTGTATTCTGCTCTGCAGCCAGCCAGAATAATCCAAGCAGGGCTTCAAAAAGGAAATGCACCTTGACAAGTGAAAATTACATCTCCTGCATTACGGTTCTTTAAAGCTGGAATTGTCTTTGAATTTGGGCTTTCAGTTCTTCAATAAAAGATCACAGTTCCCTTTTTGTTCTCTGGCACTGTAACCCGTTTGAGGATTCTGTCAACACCCCTTTCAAAAAAATGCAGAAACTTGTTAAGATTTGTAGGAGGAAAAAATCTATACAAGTTACCTTTTGCTCATAACTTGAAGTGCACAGCCAGAGCTTCCTCCAAGAAATGTTTCAGTGCTAGAAAAAGAAAGAAAAGCAGATCTGTTTCCATATGTTCCCTATTGAAAGTAAGTAGTGGTAAACTCTGGGGTTTATTTCTGGCCTGGCTGTTTGCTCAGGGATTGTTTGGGTTGTCCACGGCTCTGCCCTGACTGACCAGAGTGTGAGGACACACCTGAGCTCTGACAGGCACCAGGAGAGGCTGTGCAGCTCTGGATGGCTGCACGTGAAGCACGTGGGCTTCTCCTCCAAGAGATCTGCCAAGATTGATTGCAGGATCTGTTCCTTACCTTCCTCCTTTAATTTCCTGCATCATTTCACCAGTGTTTTCTGTGGCAGAGCTGCTCTGCACATCAGTGCTTCCCTTTATGTTTGTTAATAAATAGTGGCTTCTGCTCCACGAGGTTTTTGGCAGGTGCTGGTGGACGTAATCTCTCCAGGCTGCAGACACAAACTAAAGACAACTCCCAGATGTTTTAATGAGGAATCAGAACCTGTTAATGATGCATAGGAAGCAGCCAGTCATTCACATGATGCCTCCCTTTTTCTCTCCCCTTCCCAATAAATGTAGTTTAGGATTAAGCTCTTTCTCTGTTCTTTATATTCATGTTTTCTAGCTTCTCCCAGGAACTTCAATCAATTTCCTTCTACCTGAAATCACCTTTGGGCAGAGTGTAATTTTGGAGTATAGGGTGGGGGAAAAGGGAATGCTACAGTCTAAAATAAATAGAAAAAATATACACCCAACATATTTGAACTATTCTAATACATGCATCAAGCTTTATAGACAAAGCTATTGAAATATTGAGACCCTACAGAGATCCTAAAAGGACTTGCTACCAAGCTGAATTTAACTGAGTTAACTCCTAATTGAATTTGGTTTTCTTTTAAGAAATCTCAACTATGGAACAAAAATTTAAAAATATGCTTGATGTTTTATCTTAGAAACCTTGAAAATATCCCCAGAGGTCAACAGAGATTTTTCTATGTGAACATAATTATTGATAATTTGAGGCATGTGCCCTACAAGACCGTAAGGGAAAGCTATAAATAGGCAAACTCATCCAAAAAGTCCATTCTTTTTCAGCAGAACAGAAAAACTTTCAGTAGTGTAGAGATGGTGGGAAAAATTCTTAAAACAGAAACATCTTGAGTGTTAGTTGGGAATGGGCTGCACATCAGCCTTGTTCCATTAACAGTTCTTATAAAACAAAGAAATCTGTTTCAAAACTCCATTCTGGCCTCTTTACTGCTGTTCTTGGCATTATCTCTGATGCATTCAGAGTAGTTTTACACAACTATTAATTGGATCTTTGGGGGAAGATCAGCGGAATTTCCACTTCTCAGCAAAACCAAGTGGCTATAACTTAAGGCTATCCTAGATCACTGTAAGAGTATCAGCCATGGGAATTTCACCCTGAAGAATAAAAGCTCTGTGCACCTTGATCTCGTGGCCGTCCCGTGTTCCTGCATTTTTTGCCAGTGAAAGGCACCTGGAGGGAGGTGGGACAGAGTTCTGTGGGACAGAAACAGGGCTGGAAGAAATCAACCCCAGCATCAGTGGAAGGGAAAAGGTGCATCTCTTAGAGAATGTAATTGTTGAAATCACTGTTAATATGGCTGATAAAAGGAGAAGAAAGTGGACACAAACATAAGTGAACTCTGGTAGATTACTGATTTCTCTTGAGTGGTTTGATAGATCAAATGGTAAAGCAAAATGTTCAACTTCAAATGCATCACTTGAAGAAAATAGGAGAATGTGGCAGGGAAGGAAGGAGATGATGAATGTTACTTTGTTAGAGAGGAGAAAATGCAATTGTTCTGCATGGGGTAGGTGTTCATCACTTTCCTTTTTCTGTTTTACAGCACTTGATAAATGTCCATTTAGCTGTAGCAGGCAAAAATCATGTTTAAAATCTTGGTTCATGGGTCATCTTTCAAAGCATTACATCTTAATTGTATTAACTTTTGTCTGGTTCTGTACAACAGTTTAATGCCTGAGGCTTCCAGCAATTCTCAGGAGGAGGCAGTGAGGGATTTCACTCTGCACAGGGAGGGTGTGATGCATCAGCATTCCCGTCAGCACTGAACAGCTCCTGGAGAGATTCCACTGGAGACACTGGCCTTGGAGGGGAAATGCATCCCCCCGAGCACATCTCTTCAGAATCACCATGGACCCGCCTGTGGTGGGTTTCTGTGGTTGTACACACGGCCGGGAGCGTCGGCATGAGCAGGAAGGGAGGAGAGCAGACCTGCCTTACGGTGCTGCAGACACATGCTGCTGTGGGAGGTGGGAGAACACAAGGAGGAGTAGGCAAAAGTGCTGTGTGTAGATTTTTAAATTTTTTTTTTAACTTGAAAAAAAAAAATGCAGTCTTGCTTGTTTACAATTAATTCACTGGTTTTGTTCCTTAAAAATATTGGTGAAAAATGAGGTGCAAATGAGAAGTGGAGAAAGGCTTTTACTGGGAGATGCCAACCTTTTTGCCAGTACCTTCACCCAGCCCTACAAAACGCTCAGGTAGTCTGAATCTCTTTTGTAGTCTCTGGCGTTTTGCTCTAACACAAGTTTATATGCACAGCACCATCCAGCAAAGTTTCTCCTTGTTCCTGAGTTAAATTACCATAGCGGATTTCCATGTGCTTTTGGAAGGTGACAAAGACAGCAGTTCTGTTCTCAAGGCAGGCAGTGTTTCGTGAAAGATCTTTACTATTTATTACACCTATTCCCGGTGGAAGATTGCAATTACTATCCCACTTCCAGCAACTCTTTACCTGAATCCTGACAGCTCTTAATTATGTGTGAAAGAAGAAGTTACATGCAGAGAAATTTCTCAGAGTGAATTACCTGTGAGATGCATTCCAGCCTAGAACATTGGCAGCAGGGTCGTTTGTCTTGTGGTTCTCATTTGGTTATTTTTGCTTCAGGAGCTGGGAGACTCTGCCTGACTTTTGATACCAGAATTTGCATTGGGAAGGAATTTCTGATTCTCTCCCCTTTTTCTTTATTTTTTTTTTTTTCTTTGCCCTTTTCTGGTAGTCAGATTTGGTTCTGTGTTTCTTTCTTGAAATAAGCTTTTTGCAGTGTACTGCTGAGTTTACTGCTGAGCTTGCTGCTCAAGAAAACACTAAGAAATAAGTACCAGGCTTTCAAATTTCTGGTCGAGTTTAATGTTAAATCTTATTATTCAGCTACACAACTTTATTACCCTTCAGTTATAAATGTTTTATTTTCTGTTTAAGTATTCATTAGCAGAAATGTATTAATGTCTATACTCAGGGAAATGCACCACAATGGCAGTTGTGTTGGGGTTGATTTCCAAATTGACTTCAAGCCTGCAAAAGCTGGCATGTAAAAAATGTCCTATTCCAAGTCATACTAAATCCAAGATTTTAAATGATGCCCAACTTCCAGACCATGTTAATGAGTAAAGATAACTGAGCCAGGACAGATGTACAGATTGCTGGTCCAGAGGTGCTGGCAGCTCTGCCATTTAATACAGGAGAAATATGCTGCCATAAAAAACCAAGAAACTCCAGTCTCCTGGAAACATCTAGCTGGGGAAAGATTTTAATGCATGGTCCATCTTAGGAGATTCTGTTTGTCTGTGGGAAAGTTGGGCTTTATTGCACTGATATTTCCAGAGAAACTGTTTTCCTATAAAACTTCCAGGAAGTTCTCCATGTTTTACCACAATTAAGTTGTATTTATGATAGGTTATTTTTTCCTCCCTGGTCTCTCATCAAAGGGATTATTCAATTATGGATGGTCACTCTATGTTTTAATAATTCTTTCTGAATTTATATTTCAGCATGGAACTTAAGATGGCTTGAACTAAAACCTCATTTATTAAAGGTAACCTTAACAGCACAAGGTACGTTAAATTATAAAACATCAAGAGTTCCAGGAACGAGATGATCATTGGGGATTGAGGTAGCAACGTGATTTTGCAGATTGACTGCCACTGATGGCCTCCCCACTCCCGAATCGATGTGCTACAGGAAACAGCTGCACGTGTGACTGTGGTTAATCTTTGTTTTCTTTTTCTGCTATTAAGCCATCGATAGAATTGTCAATAAAGGAGCTGGCCACTTGTTGGAAAGCCCCCATCTATTGTGTGGATCGTAGAGAATGCTCCTGAAAAAAGCCACAGGTCCCTCAGCAGCATTACAAGCGGAGTTTCAGAGAGCCATGGCAGCATTTGTGTGCTGCACATCCTCCACAGCAGGACCAAGCTTTGCAGGGACAAGGTCACCCTGCCGCCCTCCGTGGAAGGGGAGTGCCCAGCTGCTTGGGGATGAGAATTACAGGGCTTTTTTCCTGCCTAATTAGCAATATTACTTTCTATTTTGCACATCCCTCTGCATGTGTTCGGAAGAAGTCTGCAGGGAGCTCATTATGTTCCCAGCCTTGTAGTTCCAGGCTTGCAAAGCTGTACCTTCAGGGGGGTGGGAGCTGTATTTGCTTGAAGGAATTCCTTACCCAGGCTAAAACACTGCTGAAAACTTGTAGGAACTCTGTAGGATGTCTCCTGTGGGGCAGGCTTTATCCTGCCCTGCGTGTTCCTGCAGAGCAGCTGTCCAGATGAATCTTCCTGACATATTCTCACTTTGAGGTAATGGCTGAGGGCAGAATTTTGGCTCAGATGTCATTTGTTAATGAGTCTCTAACCAATCAATGGGTTTGGGGAGAAAAAGGAGACAATTAAACCTTGCTTATCACCTCCTTGGCATGATTTTTCGGAGCCCAACGTGGTTCCATTTTCTATCACTGCAGTTCAGTGTGAGGGTTTTTAAAAAATTTTTTTCTGCCCTCTTTGGTGGAGCGTGGGTGAGCCACGGGAGAATCCCATTCCCAGCACTCTGTAGGAG
This sequence comes from Regulus satrapa, assembly GCA_013396955.1. Classification (NCBI taxonomy): domain Eukaryota; kingdom Metazoa; phylum Chordata; class Aves; order Passeriformes; family Regulidae; genus Regulus; species Regulus satrapa. The sequence continues at coordinate 538,472 of VWZN01017756.1, read as the reverse complement.
GACCAGGGCTTTTCCTAGGAAGGATGTAGGGCTGGAGCTTAGGAAGCCCGTCCTCTGAGGACTGTGTTTGTTGTGAGAAGGGCTGGCTGGCTCCAAACCCGCTTCTCTCTGAGCTTTCTGAAGGCTGGATCCCTAAATCAGAAAAGACGGCCCAACGTACCTCGTGGAATTATTTTGTGTAAGCAAGATAAACAGTTTAAACTGGAGGAAAGTGTTCTGCCATTATATCCTGGCCACCGTGGAACTGTGCCAGGAGCTGCTCCTTGAAAATTCTGTTAATCTTTACTCAGTGGGGATGTCACTGTGTGAAGTCCCAATTGCTCAAGTTGATCAGCACTTTAAAGAGAATTATTAGTCAGAGGCTTATAAAAAGATGCAATACTTCCCCCCGTGGATGAACTGCACCTTTCTTACTCTCACTAGCACCAGATAAATGATTTTGGGTTTGTATAACCCACCTGTGGGCGTGCTCTACACCCCATTATCCTGTGGAAAAAGTCTAATTTAAGTGATCACAGACATAAAATGGTATTGTCAACATAACTTTCAGTGGATTACAAGTGCACAGACCCCAGAATAACTCAGGAATTAAAAGGGTAATTTCATTTAACAGAACCTCTTTTACAAAATATTTAACAGTTGCAATTGAAATATTGACATATATATATGTATTTAGGAGTGTAAGTGACATCAGCAGCCCTGATAGCTGTCTGGTAGAAAGTCAGGTGGTTGACAAGGAAAATGCAATTAACAGGAGACAATTAGCACATGCTGTCCCTTAGACTACCTGCTTACCCCAAGACTGGAGAATTCACTCATCAAGTAACACCCAGTATTGCTCCTGGAAGAGGCTTCTTGTGTTTTGGGAGGGAAAAATGAAAATTAATTCACATAGGGAAAAATAATTGCCAGAAATCTGCTTTGTTTGCTCACAAATCATTTGATTTGGGGCTGATCAGCCTTGGTATTTCTGGCTTTATTAACATGAAAAGCTTCTGTGGGGTGTGGAGTATTTTGGGAAGTTGGTGAGAAATACTCTGTCACACGATGCCTGAATTATTATGCAGATAAAATTTACCAACTTCCCTCCTCCAGTTTATCCGGTTTGGGAAGATACATGAGAAATAAATGGCTGGTTTTAGTGGAAGTAAGTGCTCCTTCATCTGGAATAAGCATCCTGTCATTTCAAGATTTACAGTGGTAGCTGTTCTCCACTGCTTCAGCTCAGCCTTCTTCACTCTGCTTCTTCTCTGTTTTAATTGCATTTTTGAGCCTTTCTCATTTGCCTACTAGCTTGGTTTTTCTTTGTTTTGGTTTCCCCCTCCCCCAGATAATCTGGAAGGTGAAGAATGACCAGGCAGAGCTCAAATGCCATTTTGTTATGCTTAATAGCTGATTAAAAACGAGCTGGCCCCTCTCTGGTGCTCACGCTCAAATGCTTTCTCTGGGGTGTTGGAAATTGAGTCATAATTGCTGATGCCAAAAGCTGTCAGTACAACGGGATAGGAAGCAGTCAGCTCTTCTCAGTGTTATATAAAGTTGTCATTTTGGAAGAATGAGCAATGATAAAGAACTGTTGCAGTGCTTTTGCCCGTTTTCACAGTAAACCACGCTCTTTGTGTTGCTTCTGTTGGTCTCTTTTCTAATAAATTAATTTTCTCCTGTAAGGAAGGAATTCAAAACAAAGCAATGAGAATTTAGGGGAAATGAGGCTGCATTTTTAGAAATATTTTTATCTAACATGCTTGTTCCTGCATGCAGTATAATAATGTATTAAAAAAAAAAAAAGAAAAAGTTTTTCATGTAAAACATGAAATTGAATGTCTTTTTTTTTTTTTTTTTTTTTTGGCGGGGATTTTAAAAAAATTTTGGTTGAATTTTAAA
>VWZN01017756.1:506388-536572 GCA_013396955.1 Regulus satrapa | reverse complement strand
ATTGAATGTTTTTTTTTTTTTTTTTTTTGTGGCAGGCATATTAGCAACATCTAGCTGTACATTTAAAAGAAAATTCTATAAAACGTTCTTAGCTCTGTATGTAATACATATATTTACAACACAAAATGCTGACTTCCCTAATCATGTGTGATTTAGTGAGTAATATAAGTCACATTAATATTTATAGTGTTTGAAATTTCAGCAGAGAATGCTCTCACTGGCTTCTGCAGTATTGATGTTTTCAAGTGGACAACAGTGTGCCTACTCTGAGAAGTCATTTCTTTGCTTTCTCATTAACATTCAAATTACTTGCAGGATGAGTATTAATGAAAATGGATGTTGTGCAATCCAACCCTGCAAACACTACTGCTTTCCAGTAAGCAATGCTTGGCTCTCTGTAACCGGCAAGGTAATGAAATTCTTCTGAAATTCTGCATTTCAGAGCCGTAGCTGCCTTCATGGCAGAGCCCTGGGCACAGAGGGGTTTGGGCTCCCTGTGCTGCCAGGTGCAGCCCTCAGCAGAACACTGCTTTGGAGCTGAGGCCGTGGAGAAGGCTCCCAAAATTGAGTGATGGGGCTGGGACTGTGGGTGTGGAGTTTGGAGAGAAGGGTGCGATGTCACAGGGTGGAAACTCACGGCTTTAGGTTTTAGGGTATAATAAGGCATGGAACAAGATAGATGTTTTAGGTATCAGCTTTTTCTTCTTCCTCCTTCATAAATTTGAGTGATATTGTGTAATTGAGTATAAAATGCCACACTGAGTGTCATAGTTGTCTCATTATTGAATTAAAAATTAAAATAATCCAGCTGGCAATTATTCATTGGTTCAGTTTACTCTTAAAAACCCTTGTAGCTCAAAGCTCTCATGGCCTCCCTACCCAGAGGCTGAGGTGCTGAGATCTCACTGCCTTGTAGCACTGATGGGAAGAATAAACATCTGAGACCAAACACAAAAACCGTCTGCTGCCTCTCAGTCCTGGCGCTGAAGCAGCTGAAACTCCCACACCTTCCGAGTCCTAACGCCTGCTGCAGCCTGTGCTGGTGCATCCATCTGCTGAGTCAGTTTTCCAGTTTTCTGATTCCCAAATTCCACGGAGGGGATGGCAGCTTTCCTGGAGCTGTTCTGCTCTCTCACCTGGTGACTCAGTGTTTTGTGAGCTGCGCTTTACAAATTTCCCCGTGGGCACCCTGTGCCCCTGAGCCACACAGAACTTCCCCGGGCTGCTCGAGTGCCTGCAGTGCTGTTGTTGCTCTGTGCTTACCTGACTGCAGCTGCCAGCTCCAGAGGCATGAGGAGGGTAAGGAAACGTGTCCAGCAGAAATGCACCTGACTGCAGGCACGGGAAATCTGCCTTACACGTGCCTCTGGCTGTTATAAAACACTGAGCACAGCTAAGAAATGGGCAAACTCTTCTGCAAGGCAGGAGATGCTGAAGCAGAGAGGAGGAAGGCTCGGAGAGAAAACGTGGGATGCGTTGGTTTACAGGAGCTGAGGCTTTGTACATTCGACAGGAGCACAGGGGAACGTGTGTTCTTGGAGATGGCAGATCCTCAATATGCAAATTATTCATTGCCTGGCATCGTGGCAGACCAGTTTAACCAAGCAAACTACATCCAAAGGGCCTCACTTTCACCTGGGGCTGTTCTTCCTGTGGCTGTCAAGTAGCATAAATAATATTTAAGTAATGGCATTTTGTGGATTTTTGTTTGGTTCCCCCCCCCCGGTAAACAAAATTATGGAGACTGCCCACTACAAATTAGCTCTTTCTTTCAACTTTGTAAGTATCCAGGTTCTGTTTGATAATTTGGAATTTAGGTTTTGGTGTCTGGGCAAATTACGAGTTTGGAAGAAGAAGATAATGGTTTCTGTGTGTCATTAACCCCATTCCAAACATCCTTAGTTACAATTAGATCAGACATAAGAAATTAATTATCCTTGGCATGGAAGTTTTGACCTACTCCATGGTTTTGGAGATGAAGCCGTGAAAATCTGGAGAATGTAACGGCCTTGCTCTGTAGTCCCTGAGAGGAGATGGATGTTGGGATAACAATAATACCTCACTTCTGTTTGTAAATATGGTTTGGCTGGAGATACTTTCCTCTTCCTGAGGAGAGGACCTTCAATTCCACAGAAACATTTCCCGAGACTTTTCTAAGGCAAAGGTTTTCCTTTGTTTCTCCTGGGCTTCTGCTGTTTCCTTTAGCAGCCTGCAGCTCATTTAATCCAAGAAAATTGGCTACAGCCCTAAGGCTACCACTGTAAACCTACCTTTCATCATTCTAACTCTGTTTCTTCCATTTCCTCTGCTGGTGCCACAGTCCCCCCTTTCCCCCAGCAGCCTGAGGGTGATTCTGGAAGATAAATCCAGGGATAGACTCTGAGCTCCGCCCTTGGGTTTTCCATCTCCAAACCAACTCTGAGTGCCAGGGTGCCCTTGAGCTCCTTTAAAATGGAAAAGGAAAAAGCATCACATGCTGTTTGAGCAGGACAGGGGTCAAGGTCTTCTAAGCAAAGGCCTCAGTGTTTTCTAGTCTGTCTATACCACTATATCTGGGTATTTTCCCCTTGTTTCATCTGTCATATTTCAGATTTAACTTGATGCATTTGTATTTGACTTCATTTTTCATGTTTAGCTTGATTTAAAGATTTTTTGGGGAAAAAAAATCTTCTGAGGTATACTTGGTTTTTGGTTGTTTTTCCAAGTTGGATTCTGTTTGTGATTAATCTTCTGAGCAACACTGCTCTGTTTTTCACTGTGTACACACTGTGCACGTGATTTAAAACCCTGAATCTGAGATGTTAATATTCAAAGCCAGACTTGTATTACTGTGTTTAGGACATAAAGATATTTTCAATATGTTGGTACCAGTATCTGATTTTTAAATTGCCCCTGTTTTTGCAGAAGAAGAAAAAAAAAAAGTGCTTCTATATTTAGCAATAATGATTATGTGCTTATTTATATTCATAGATGCTATATAAAGTTAGTATTACTTTATTATGAAAAAGCAAGTGTGCTTTTTATTTTGTAAGAGGATACAGAGTCAACTTTATTTAATGCCCCCATTCTTGAGCTAAGATGGGAGGAAGTTCTCAAAACAGGGTCTGATGCTGTGACTTGTGTGATTTTAACCTCTGAAGGTCAAATAATGTTTTTTTTTTGCAGAATTCAGCCACGTGTTTAGTTCCCATCTCTCCCATGAACATCCTAGGGCTGAAATCTTCAGTTTTGGAGCAAAGGTAGATGAACTTTTCCCCCTTTATGCTGTGAGAACATGTGATGGTACATCTCCTAAAACAGACAGTGCTTGAAGGTAAACTGAAGTCTCTCATGTGTCTTCTTGCTCTGATCTGAATGGGGGTTTCTTAGCAGCTTTTTTTTTTTTACCTACAAAGAAATATTTGGTGGTGCTGGGCTTTGGTGGAGCTCTCTGTGTTCAAAGGGGAGCAGCAAGGAAGATACAAAAAAGGGAACGCTGCTTTTCTTTCCATTAAGCAAACAATCTCATGTCCTTTGTGGGGCCATGGAAACCAAGGTGTGATTTGACTTCCACAACATTTCAGAAACAGAACCAGGGGAGGAAAGTCACGAGGTCAGTTGATGGCACAGACAGTTCTGCCTTTAAAGCTGAGTGTTGCTGTCTCTTTTGGAGGCTTCTCCCTGGTTTCTCCGTGGCTGACAACAGGAGAGATAATGCAGTAGGTGAAGCTCATTTGAGCTGGGAATTCTTCGATGGATCCAGCTCTCAGCTCTTCAGATGTTGGGTGACTCAGTGGCACTGCTTGGGGTTTGATTGCTCTGCTCTCAAGAGGCTTCTCTGCAAACCTGGCAGCAGCAGAGCACTCTTCTCAGGGAATGGAAATTCTAACTCTCTTTCTTTACATTTTTCACTTGACTTACTAATATGTTTTCCCCTCACTTATTTAATTCTTTCCTTTGTAAAAAGTTGGACAAAATTCTAAGTTAAGATTTCTTTTTCTTCTTTCCTTTTTTTTTTGTAACTGTTTCTTTTTGGCTTGCATGCAAATAAATTTCTTAATAATGCCACAATGCAGAGCACTTGTACAAATTAGCCTGAGAGAGATGTGTTGAAATCATTGTGAGACTCTTGCATTATTTACATCATGACATTCTGTCAGTGTGCTAATGCTCAAAACTGTTTATATTCCTGGATTTAACCAATATGTAAATCAGGTGCACATTTCCCCAGGAATGCAAATGTCTCTAATGAGGAAAGACAAACTTCAGAACAAACAAACAAGAGCAGAGAAAATGATAAATAGCTTGTGTGCAAGTGGGGATGGGAAGGAAGTGGACTGGAGATACTGGGATGTAATCCTTGCAGTCCTGGGATTGTTCATCAGCCCATCTTGAGGCTCTGACAGATCAATTGTTTCTTAGCAGGGAGAGAGCAGGGGAAGGATGGCAGCCAGGCAGAGTTTTCCCATAAGGAGGGATGAAAATCTCTGGCTCTGCTCTTTGTGGCAGTCTAGAGAGCTGAGAGGATTGAGTTCCACTGGCTGCATTCGTTAACTCGGGCACAAAACCACTCCAAAGGGCCCCGCTCTCTGAAACACTTGTTTGTGTTGCAATAATTAAAATAGCTGTTTGATTTCAGTGTAGAGGCACAGAATGGGAATAGCATCGTGGTGGATTGGGTTTAAGTATTATAGAAGGATTTGAATGTCCTTCAGAGAAGCATTCAGTCCAGATTTCGTGTCAGAAGCTGCCCTGATTTAGTGGGGATGATTCAAAGGTATCTCTGAATCACAATGCTCTGGGCTGAGTTTATGCATGGTGGGAATGGTTTTTATTGTGCTATGTTTGTGCTACGCTCGTTATTATGCACTGCTCACTGAAAACTTTATCTTCCATTACAAGCTGAATTCCTTTCTGAAGAGCAATTAAACAAAATCTGCTTACTAAAATAAGACATCATTTATTTCGAGCTGGCTTCTATTTTGAATTTTGATGGCTTCCTGCTAAATATGCAAGCTTTCTTTTCTGTGAAATTAGCTCAGTATCTAAAAATCTCAGTTCCTTGGTATTTTGTTTTTTATCATGTAGCTTCAGCCCCCAAAGTTCTGCTAAGAATTATATTTCCCAATTATTAGCCATCTTTAAGAAGATCATTATGGTAAAATTAGTCTGACTTCTCAAAGAACTATGAATTATGGATAGTGCATGAGTAATAAATAGGGTAAAATGTTTTAATTAATGTTCTGCAGCAATCCTATCGCTGCATGTTGGGTGTAACTATTGCCTTCTCTGTCTAATTGCAGACTTTTAACTACAACTGTGCTGTCTGTTGCAGTGAGCACGTCACTCGGGCTCTGTGCTGTGACAGCAGCACTTTGCTGATGCTCCTGTCTCGTTGGTGTGTGCCAGTGCAGATCTGGCCTTGCTGTAGCACAGCCTCGTTTGTTTGTGCTGCCAGAGCTGATGGCGAGGCATCCTCACAAGCAGAGCAAAACCAGCTTGAGAAATGCTTCCTTGAACTTGCCATGTGCTGCCGAATCTGTCGTGCGGATCTGGGCCTTGGAGGCTGGGGAGGTTCTCTGCAGAGCAGAATGAAATTCTGCAGAGTTTCAGCTGAGCCTGGTGAAGTCTGTCCCAAGGCAAAGCCCCGTCCTGCTGTCTGTCCGTGCCCACCGTGGCTTAGGGGTGACAGCTCCTGCAGTGGGACACGAACAGGGCTCTCTTGGGAGCACTGACCGCTCCCCAAAGGTGGGGCAGAGCTCTGCAGCCAGCAGAGTTTATTTCCCCTTCCTTTCTGCACCCTCCGCTTTGCAGCACTTTTCTCCTTGGCTGGGCTGGGTTTGGGCTCTGAACCTCCTCTCTGCAGGACTGAGAGGACCCTCACTCCTGGGAGCTGCTGGGCACAGACAACCTGATGTTCACAAAACCCTCCCTAGGAACTGGACAAGCATCTAAGTAAAACCTCTAATTAATGCCTTGCCTGGGTCTCCAACAGAGCAGGAGTTCAGTGGCTTTCTTAAAAACTATTCTGCACTGTGCACGCATCAAACTGACTTTTAAGTAGTGTACAGATGCTGTCAGCTCAAATGCTGCTCAGAAATCTGAACTGGCAGGTGCCCCTAAGTCTTGTTGATTTGGATTGATGTTTTCAGTGCTACCAGAAGTTATATTTACAGTGCATAAAAAGAACTTTAAAACATAGCTATGACACAGAATGCTGTTTAAGGACTCAGACCCTTCAGTTGAGAATTTATTTTTTACCCTAATTTTGTAGAAAAATGTAAGGAAAAATAATATGTGTGACAAACTAGCAGATAAATGCACTAATAGTTCATGGTAGTGAACTTGTCCAAGGAGCAGAGTTTCTCCAGACTTGCCTTGGGATTTGCAGTTTTATAAGAAAGAACTTCAGGATTTTTTCTTAATTGGCACATTAGGAACATCCTTCACCATTTTTGTTCTCTTCTTGTAGTCAAACTGCTCATTGTGGATATAAAATACATCAAAGTAACTAAAATGAAAGATTTGGAAAGAAGAATTCAGGAAAGACAAAAATGACAACCTTATTGAATAGCTTGCCATGGCGTGATATTTGGAAAAAGCTCTGACATGATAGGCTTGTTAATTTTAATTTTTTTTTTTTTCACCACAATTTTTTATCAGTTGGTTGGAGTCCTTTGTGCCAGAAGTCAATGCAAATTGTCAGAGTAAGACATGGGTTTTAAAACCACAGGAGTCAAGAAGAGATGAGCATCTTCTTTGTTCCTGTTTGGGATTATTTCTGTATATTTTTCTATATAGAAATATCTGTTTGATTTTGAATTTTTTGATCCTCTATTTTTAACTTATTCATATTTTTTTAGGTTTTGTGGGCTAAAATAGTTCTGTAGTTCTCTGTTCTTTTCAAGGACAGTGGAAATGAGGGTGATTTTTTTATTTCTGAGTTTATGTTGCTCTCTTTTTAGAAGTAATCCTTACAGCATTAGTCTGACTGACTTTTCAGATTCAAAAGTTTTCTGAAAGAGTGGGGACAAGAAAGGCTGTGTGAGAACAAGGATTGCATGTTAGTTTGATTTCCTCATGAAATAATGATGATTCCTTTTTCTCAATCCCGTCTTCCCGAAAGATTTGAAGAGGTATTTAGCAGCAGTAAATAGAAACTCTCTGTGCACTTCAGTTGTGCAGTTTTGAAAAGCCCTCAGATGAAGGGGCAGCCTGATGGACAATAATTGGTACCAGAGAACTGGGAAGCTGAAGGGAACTCTTCTGCTTTGAATGTGATGGTTAATAGCTTGTTGTTGGAGTTTTGGGGATGTTCTGTTGGTGTTCATGCTCCTCCCTGTTCTGAGGATGGTTTCCTCATCTCAGTGTTCCCTGTCAGCCTGAGCTGCACCGCTTTCCCTTTTGAAACTTAAAGGATTTCTGGAAATCCTTCATTCTCTGAGATCAAAAGCTCCTGTAAACCTGGGTAAGTCGGCTGCACTGGAGCTGCTTGAGGTGATATTGGTTGACAATCTACCTCCCAAATCTCTTTCTTGCCTAAAGTGTCTGAGCAGTGACTAAAGCAATGCTAGCAATTTGATCAGTATTCTTATTTTTTCACTCAGGTCTTCCCCCTGCTGCTTTACCCTTGATTCAGTTTTCCTCTGGCCAATTCTCTTTAAGAAGTAGTGGCTGTTTTCTGATCCCGCTGATCTCAAGTGGCTTCAAATTCAGTTTTTTTTTTTTTTTTTTTTTAAAGACTCATTTCTCCGTGGTTAAATGGAAGTCAGCATGAAGAAGGCGGCAGCGCTTCAGCAGGGATTGAGCTGAATATATTTCCTTCTGAGCTCAATTAGCTCGTACTCTTTAATTTGACTTGGAGCTTTGATTACAGTCACTGTAAAAAACCCAAGTTCCAAAGTTTTCTGTGACCCCAAGACATAGTTATGTTTAAAAAACCATGGCTTTGTCGGTATTTTTGCTCAAAAAATGAACTGTGGTTCTTCCCAGCATTGAGATGTTCCCAATTTGGATGTCCCTGCCTCATTTTAAATGGACTCTTGAGCTTCTGTTAGCTGCTTTACAGGTAGATGAGGAACGCCTCCAAATGGTTTCTTTTCAAATATGGCTTTTAAAGGCTGGATCCTCTCTATCCCAAGTTCCTGTGATGCTTTAGCTGAGACGGAGCCCTGGCTGTGCTGCTGCCAGCCCTGTCCCTGGGCAGACAGTCCTGCCCACAGCCCGAGCCTGACTGCTCACTCTGTCATGGAGAGAGCTCAGGGAAAGACGAGCTCCCATTTGGGAAGCAAACAGAAAATCCTGTGTGTTCATCTCAGCTGTTCCTGTAAGAGCAAAATAATCTCAGGGAATCAAAGAGGAATCAGAGCAGGCATCCTACTGCTCGCCCACTTCATGCCTATCAGCCAGTTTGAGTGAGGAGAGGAATATGTATGAAGAGTGTCTCCTCTGAAAAATATTTATGACAGGCTCATTGCAGCTTGTTTCCTTGCTTTATTTCATTTTGCTATTGAAAGAAAAGGCTGACATATTCCTCTGGGGCGGATGTCTTTAGGAATATTCAGGGTAGTCTCACTGATTTAAGATTTCCGTATTAATACCAAAAGTAATCAGCATGAAATTGCCAAAACAAACCCACCCTTTCTGTTTTGGCTATAAAAAAAAGCAGAATACACAGCTCCTGTCTGTCTTAAGCACATGATGGGTTAATCGCTCACAGAGTAATCATTATCTTGCAAATACGACTTAGAGCTCAGGGGAAATGAAAAATAAAATAAATGCCACGCTGTTATTTTTCCTTATTATTGGAAGACATTCCATGGTGTCAGTGCATGCAGAGAATGTTGGACAAGTGTTTAAAGAGATTAAGCTGCTGTTTGGGAAGGATTTTCAGAGAAAACTGGAGAAGCTATTACACAGTGCGCTGCTTCATGTTTGAGAAAGGTTATAAAAACTTACAGAATAGGTAACAAGATCGAATAAACAAATACTTCTATGCCTGCTGAACCGTGGGGGTGTTAGCCTAAATAAGAGAGACATAAGCTTTTCATTTCTAATACAAGTAGAATTTCTTTCAAGTACTACTTTGTGTGACATTACAGCTGCAGATCATAGAAAAATATGGCTGAAAGAAGCTTTTCAGCCGTTTTTTTTTTAAGTTTATTGCCTACCCATAAGAAAAGAAGAATGAAACGATTTTTGATTAATATTTACTCTGTTTTCTAAATATCCTTTTTTAGCTCCATCACCCCATGTTTCTTTCCCCCCTTTATTCCTCTTCTAAATTAAACCCTAAACCAGTTCACTGTACCAGGTTACAAACCTGTGATGATTTGGACATAAAAAGGGAAACCTTAGGGAACTTTGCAAGGTAGATAGTAAGAGTTTGACTTTTTAAACTCTGTTTTAAGAGGCATTTAGGGAGAAGAAGAAATGAATGCTAGAAATGTCTAATTTTTTATGCATAAAAATCTTTAGCTATGAAGATTTCTAGCTATGTGTAGCATCTGTCTTTGGAAAGGACCAGACACAGGAAAAAGTTTTAAAAAATGAGTCTTCTTTGATTCTGGAAGGAAATAGGTATAATGGAAAAGCCTATTATGCTTTTAGTGTCTCTCCCCATTTCCAGACCCCTTCCCCAGTCAAATCCATTGGGAAAATGGTGAAATTCACTGAGCTTGGTAATGCTGAAGAGTTGTCTTAGGAAAATCATGCCTATGCCTGTGTGGGAGTTTGAGCTGCTTCAGAGCCAGGACTGAGAGGCAGCAGACGGTTTTTTGTTTGGTCTCAGGTGTTTTTCTTCCCATCAGTGCTACAAGGGAGTGAGATCTCAGCACCTCAGCCTCTGGGTAGGAATGGCCATGAGAGCTTCGAACTACAGGGGCTTTTAAGAGTAAACTCAAACAATGAATAATTGCCAGCTGCATTTGTTTTTGCTTTTAACCCATGAACTAGACAGCTGTGGTCTGCAATGTGGAGTTGTGCACCCAGACACTCAATATCACCCAAATCCGTGGAGGAGAAGGGGAAAAGACAAAGAGAGCGAGCACCCTAAAACCTCCATCTTGTCCCACCTATACCCCTATATCCCAAACCCTAAAGCCGTGAGTTTCCACCCTGTGACATCGCACCCTTCTCTCCAAACTCCACACCCACAGTCCCAGCCCCATCACTCAATTTTGGGAGCCTTCTCCACGGCCTCAGCTCCAAAGCAGTGTTCTGCTGAGGGCTGCACCTGGCAGCACAGGGAGCCCAAACCCCTCTGTGCCCAGGGCTCTGCCATGTGATGGTGAATCAGAATTTCTGACAAAGCCACAGCGCTTTTATTAGTGGGGATATGAGTAGAAGGTGGGGGTGGTTCTGTGGGAATGGGACCTGGGAATGTTTGGTCTAAAAGCAATGTCTCATGGAACTGAAACAGACCTGGGACACGTCTGGAAATATCCCCAGCGTGAGGAATGAAACAACAGAGCACTGCTGCTTTAAGTACTTGTGTCTGTTGGCAAAGCTCTGCCCATCTTGGCATTAAAATGAGGCATTTCCTCTTCGGTGGGGTTTCTGTGATTGTTAGCAATTGCTCTATAGTGCCTTGTACCCATTAGCCCTGGGGGGACTGAAATCCAGGGCAGCGAGCTCTGGGAAGAGCCGTGGAGCCCCAGGTCAGTGCCAGTGTGTTCCAGCACTAAGGAACACCACAGTGGGAGCGTTTTTGTGTCAGAAAGAGTCACGGAGTTAAGTAGGATAACATTACTGTGTCAGGATAGTGGGACAACAAATGCAAAACAGCTGTTATTAGACACTGCAAGTACAAACTAAATCTGTTTCCAAGAACACCATTGTGAGTGAGAAAGGAGAGAGGGAATTATCCCTTGCTGGTGGCTTTTAGCAGAGCGGGGTAAGCTGCTTTCCTCCTCATTTCTGTTTCTCAGGAGCTCTCCAGAAAAGGGACTCTTACACAGAGGTTGTTAGCTTGGCAGGAAAAGACAGCTGACCAATTTTGGTTAAGTTTGTTTTAACTCAAGGTTCTGTACACTGTATTTATGGCAAATAAACTAGTACTTACGGCAGGTTTGTATAGTATTTGTTCTTGATAGAAAGGTTGGAATATGCATTCCAACCTGGAATATTACACCCTGGAATTGCATCTGCAAGTTGTGGATATGCAATATTGCTCCAGAAACTTGCTATTTGGAAAACTGGCGGCCCCCAAGTTACTTATACACTTCTGTTGGTCTGGTAATTTTTACTACTTTTTAATTGACAGCTCTAATTTCAGTATTTGCACTGCTGTTCTTGATCCATCGGCCTCTCTCGTTTCCAGAAACTGGATGTACGAACTTGAGATAACCTTTGAAGTGAATTCCATGTGAAAAGGCATTGAAGTCAGCTCATGTGATGCACGCTTTTGGGCTCCCACTTCCCACAGGACCACATCAGAAGACAAGATATGTTATTAACTTAACCAAGCACAAATTTGTCATGCAATTTTCCCATTCATTCAAATGGGACATGAATATTTTGTTTCCTAATCGGCGCAATTACCCCGGAGCTCAGGTTGCAGCGTGTCACTACAATGACAGCTCCCCCTGAATGACAACCTTCTATAGTGAGAAATGACAGGATTTGTAAACTAAGGTTGTTTAAAGGAAAGACTCCGTTCTTGAGTGACTCTTTCACAGTTAATCATGGCTGCCTTTTGCAATACACCTCGAGTATTCCTATTTTAAAACTGATCTGGCTGGTCTGCTGGCAGGGATTTGACTGGCGTATGGCATAATATTCTATTAGGACAGCTTCTAACAGAGTACTGCTGATGGCAGTTCGAGGGTTCTCAGGCACACTGTGAAATGTGGGCTAGTGCAATGGTCAGTAGTGGTGGGTGGCAGAGTTGGTAATGCCCACCTTGGTGGCAGAACTCTCTCATCATGCCTTTTGTTGTCACTTGGGCAGTTACTGGCACCAGCCTCTTCCCAATGGAGGCCTTAATTTTTTTTAAAAATTTTTTTTTTAATAGCAGAAGTCACCACTTGTCTCCCTGAACATGCATTTGCATGCAGCTCTGTTATATATATTTTTATATATATATATCATAATTGTTATTCCATTTATCCTTAGTGACATCTAGCTTAACAAAAAAGTAGAAATGAGGATTTTACACTCATGAGCATAGGAAAGGAGTCTTGGACTGAGGGCTGACTGGGAGGCTCTCACACGATTTTCAAGTTCATGAATGCAGCCAGAAATCTGAATATAAATCACTGTAAGGGTTGCTAAGTGTTAGAAGCACAAGTTGTGGAACTTCAGTTTGTATCTGTGCAATACATGGACTGCATTTAGTTCCAGGTCTTGGGCCGAGGGATCAGCTTGGATGGCAGCAAGCACAGGCCTCTATTTGGGAAATTACTGCAGAATGTATCTCTAATTGTAAGAATAATGTCATCCCTCCTCCCAAAACGAGAAGAATAACTGCCAACGCCATAAGTCCTTCGGAACACTTTGAGAATGTTCAGAAAGTCTGCAACTTGTCTGAAAGTTTTAAGGCGCTTTATGGCAGAAATCTTGACATAAGTGTGCTGCAGACATCAAAAAGACTAATGCTGGTGTCATGCTGATTTCATTTCCCTTTTGTTGTATAAATATACACGTAGTACTTTAAAAATATTGGAGGTGATCTGAAGTGGTTCATAAAACCTTGCTGGTTTGCAAATCACTCCGATACTTTAATGGCATTGCCTGGCTCTGAGTTAGTGTCTGGAGGCATCTTGCTTTATATTACACCCTGGAATTGCATCTGCAAGTTGTGGATATGCAATATTGCTCTAGAAACTTGCTATTTCAGCTTGGAGAAAAAGAGCAGCTTCTGTGTAAGGTCTGTGGTGTGAAATCCTGCTCGTGGTAACTTCAACAGCTTCTCCTTTATTTAAGAGATGCTGCTGGTTTTGTCTTTGCACTGCACTTCAGTGGAAGGAGCTTTTTATAGGCTCTTCACTTTCAGCTTTCCTTCGGAGATTTTTCTCTAATGAATCATGCTATGTCTTTTTTGTACCAAAACCCAGAGACTTTGAAAGGAGCGCTGCTTCCTAGAGCATACATCTATGCATTTTATTCACTATATATAGACATTCATGGTTGGTAAATATTTGGTATGTTGGCAGTTGAAGAAGGTTTCTCTGGAAAAGATGACTGAAATCAGCGATGATTTTGAATTTCAAGTAATTAAACGACATTCAAATAATTTCACAAACATTAAATAATCTTAGTGAAAGGAAAAAAAAATTCTAATGTTCTGCAGTTAATGACCAAGAAAATTTGTTTTTAGCAGTTTAAAGGCATTTAAAACTTTTCAATATTTTAAGGTGTTAATGCTTAAATTGTATTACTTAGGGTATTAATAGGATGTTTAACTTGTATTTCTGTTATTTGCGTGCCTGTGAGATTTCCCCCACCTCTTTGGCATGGGACAACTGAGTGTACCTAATTATCATTGGCAGTAACTCATTTTTCCCCCGCCCCCATGCTATATTTACCCTTCATGTGACAGGTTATAAAATCTCTTATTCTGAGGGCTCAGTAATCCACGTTTTAGCAGGGTGGGTTCGAAACGTTCTGCAGCCACAGAAAGTCTTGCCTGGGCGTTTTACAGAAGGCAAAGCCAAGTTCATGTAACAGAAACAGAACATGGAACGTGTGGCAAATAGTATTTGTGATCGTCCTGCTCCCAGACTCTGCCACCTGAAACGTGCTTGGTTTAGTTCGGTTCCTTTTTTGGGCTCGTTAATTAACATTTCTCCTCTGCCCAGGACGGCTGGTCACTCGTGCAGAGAGCCCAGCAGTTATTACAGACACTTGAAGCCATCTCAGGATGGCTGCCAGCACGAGACCAGGGGACAGAACACGGGACGAAATGCTGTGCCGTCAGAAAAATGTGAAGCTGGTGTCATGTAACACTTCTCTGATGATAGATAAGCCAATGTAATTGCACGAAATAAATGTCGTCACCTGTATGAAGATAAATAGCATTTCCTGCACTGGCATGCTTTTGCACATAAAATGCTGCCATTTTACCAGTTGTCCCCATTTTTTTTGCAGAATAAATTTTATAATGGCCATAAAAGGAAAGTGTGATATGTCTACTTAAGTGTTACAGTGTTAACAGAGGGCATTTCTGTGGTTCTGCATAATGGAAATCAATGGCATTGCTACCTGAAAAGTTGTTTTGTAGCACTGTTACTTGACAGAAATGTTTATTTCCATTCCCTTGACATATCTAAAAGTCGAAATGTGTGGAATCAGATGCACATGCATCACTAGCGTGTGGGCGGCTGGAATTTTATGCTCACAGTGCTGCTTTTTGCCATAAATGCCTGAAATGGAGCCCTGATGTTTTACCCTGGCAGACTGGGACATGAGGCTGTCACCTGGAAATGTCACTTCATTCTGTCCTGATCACAGCACTGCCAGGGCACAAGGATTTGCCAGGAGAAAAGTGTCCGTAGCATATCCTTGGCATCAAAGAAAGATCAAATAAGATTATCAAAAGCATTTTAAAAATACCGGAGCCATTTGAGAGTTTTTTAGGATGGGTTGGAAAGTATTTCCTCTCATGCACACGTACAGGGGATAAAGTGAAGATATGTATTGTAAATATGAAAATTGCTGAGGATTCTGGGATGAGTTAACTGCCAGGATAGGGTATCATGTCATATTTGCTAGGTTGATTTGGGGACCAAAACCCAATTGTTTGAAATTTTTACCACAGGTGTAGTGAAGGCCTGCATTTCATCTGACACACTGATATCCCAGACTTAATGAAAGCAGCCTTTGTAACACTTCAGTAAACAAACTAATACGTATTCAGATGAAGAATTAAATCACTTTTGTGTTTGTTAAGTACCAACAATCCTGGACAGGTTTGGACACCTCCTTCATCTTTTTACTCCTGTTTTGTGCAGAAGCAGGTTCTCATTTTGCTTTTTGTAGCTAATAATAGTAATTTAACAGATAATAATTGGTGGCATTTGAAAATGGATTTTTTGCTCTAGGTCTCTTAATGTAATTTTTTCCCCTGTGAAACACCAGGAAAAATATAATTTCTCTTTTAGAGTCTCATGGAATCTGGACGTTTGGGTAGGGGACACGATGTGTTTGGTAATCGTGGCAGCAGGTCCAGCACAAGGGCAGCAGTCAATTCCTCCATGTGTTTCCTCCCAGCTTGTGCCATGAAATGCAGTAATTGTTGGTGCACTAATTAGAGCAGTGGCAGCTGCACACCCTGTCCCGTGCTGCTGTGTCACTGCCACCCTGCGTGGCTCTGCTGCCAAGGCCTCGCTGCAGATGTTTGGTTCAGATTATTCCAATCCTCACAGCTGGCAAATCCCCAAAGGAATTACGGCAAACTTCTCAAACGATTTAAATCAACTTTTGCAGCAATCTCCAGGGGCTGGGTGGTGCTTTCTGGGCACTCAGGCTTGTGAAACTTCTGCCTGCCTGCACAGCAGCGATTGTCCTGTGCAAGCACGTCAGGAGCACCCTCAGCAGGGCCTGATTTTGTGCGATAAGGAACAGAGAACACACTCCCTTTTTAAGCTGCATATGCTTTTTAATTTCCCCCATAAGGAGATCCACGTGAATGTACTTTCACACAGCTCGTTGGATTCCAACCCAAACTGCATTTTAATGTTTCTGTTCCTGGAGCTGGAGGGGTCATCGCTGATGTGCTGGGACCCAGAGAGTGCTGCAGTTAATGATGCAGAGCTTCCTGCCTTGGCTGGAAAGAGATGTTCCTATTCCTGCAGGAGCACAATCCCACTGCCTGCCCGCTGATAGTCAGGAGAACATTGCCACCCTTTGGCCAGAAAGCAAAGGCACGCAGGGAGAGCAGCACGTTATGCAAGTTGGGGATGCTGCAGCAGAAGTATTTAAGAGTATATTCATTTGTAATGTAACTGCTCAGCAAAGGGAGCCCAGTTGGGTGGAGGTTGTAGGCATCATTTGCTTTGATTTAGTGTATTTCATAGCATGGTGATGTGTTTAGAGAGAATATATTATACTACGTACTAATTATGTTTTCCTGAGAACCGAATTGCTTATGCATTGTGAAGATAGGATGAAGGCTACCATGGTTACCATTGTGCACCCAGGAACTTATTTTATACAGTGCCAATTAATCTGAGGTAATGCTTGAGAGGGAAGAACATTGAATAAGAAATGCTAATGTCTCAGCTGAAAGATGGAAATTAGATAGAAAAGCACAGCTTTTATTGAAAATTATATGTCAGGGTCAGCATTTATAAATGAATCCACCTGTATGACTAAAACCAGCAGTTCTGTCTTACGTTAAAAATACTTTATGTCCCTAGGCCAGATTGACACCCAGGGCACTGCTGCTTTATCAAGGACCTTCTCTCAACAGGAGTTTTTTTCCCTTCTCATGATTTTAACAGCCGATTCCTTCAGTCAGGACTAGAACTGGGCATTACTGCAATGTCAGAAAGAGAGGGCATTTGCATGATGCCAAAACATCTAAGCCTTCTGCAGCCTGCAGTTGCCAGGGACGAATCTCGTGCCTCTGGCCAGGGGTTTCCAGATGGTGGGGACTGAGCGTGGCACAGCTCTGACTGCTCCTGGGTCCTGGCAGCTCTGTTGGGCTCTTGCAGTGTTGCTGATGGGTCTGGTCAGGTCAGCGTGGGCACGGCCGGGTTTTGCTGCTGAGTGGGACACAGGGATCTGGGAAAAGCTGCTGGAAGGCTCCCCCACATCTGCCAGAGCCAGGGCTCCAGCCTGGGGTAGGACTCAGCTGGCAGTGGCAGCATCTCTGGGCTGATGTGGGACAGAGCTCCTGCACAGGAGCAGCTGCAGCTAGAAAAGAGCAGGGTGGGAATATGGGAGGGACAGCCCTGCAGACCCCAGGCAGGGGCAGAAGGAGGGGCAGGAGCTGCTCTGGGCTCTGGAGCAGAGGTTCCCCTGCAGAGGCAGCTGGGATCCACCTGCAGCCCCTGGAGAGCCCACGCTGAGCCAGGGGGATGGATTCGTGTGTGCCCGTGAGGATCCCCACTGGAGCAGCAGTGCTGCCAGGACCTGGGGCCTGGAGGGTGCTCACACTACAGCAGGTCCTGCAGGACTGATCCTGTGAGAATGTTCTAAGGGGAAAATGGACATTACAAGAAAGGCTGGATGGAATCAGGGCTTGCTCTGCTCAGTTAACAGCTGCCTTGTCACTGCTGGGTGCAGCTGAGTGGTTTGTGAGCTCCAGGTGAAATCCACCCTGAGGATGAGGGTTCGTTAACACAACAAGTTATTCCTGGGTGAAAAACAACTGCACCTGCATTAAACAAGAAATCTGTTCCATGGGAGTCAGTGAACAAAATGTATAAACTGACCAAGAATAGAGAGAGTTGATGGACAAGGAAAATGCCTTTTACTGACCAATAGAGTGATTAGCAAGAAAACTATTGATCAATTGGAGCTATACATGAGGTCTGTAAAAGCTATATAAAAATGAGTTGTGTGGATAAAGAATGGGCATTTCCTTGGTTCATATTGAGCCCTGAGTGTGCAGTTCCTGCTCTTCTCAAAATCCCATGGAAAGGGACCCAGCTGGAGCAGTTGTGAACAGATGCAGCCCATGGAAAGGGCTCAGTGCTGAAGCAGTCCTGTTGATAATTACATTTATTTTTATCGTGTCACAACATGTATGTGGCACTGAACGTTGAATCTTTAGAAGAAATCCTCCCATTCCCTTTGATTCACTACAGTGCAGGGCCAGTTGGACTGGAGTTAACTTGGCTGGTGTTCCCTGAGACACACGAGGGAATCCCGGTGCTGTGTGTTCTGTGGGCTGAGCTGCACCCCATTCTGTGGGACTGGCAACTCTGAGAAAAAAGTAATGGTGAAAAACAGCTGGGAGGCAGCAACTTCAGCTCCTACACATCCCAGCAGTGAATCGCTGCTCAAGGCAGCAGCTTTGATATCAAAGTGATGGAATGTTTACCTTACTGGAAATTTAACTCCTAGAGTGCTTTGTACCTTGTCCAGGTGTTGTTCGTGAAATGAAGTCCATTGGCTTATGTGACTTGTGCGTATATTACTGCCCTCTTTCATTAAAAACTGATTTGTTGTGCATAGTAAAGCATGGCAATGAAAATAAAAGGAAAGCTTTTTCAACAGAATCCCTGTTGAAAGAGAATATTTCTTCCAAGGAAATATTTATAAGCCAAATATTTTGGAAAATGATTAGCTGCTGATTCACATCCCATGTCTTGAACTTTGTGCTGAACTAAAAAAGAACTGAGCAGATGTGTGACAAAGGATCAAGGGCATTTCTGCATCTCTGCTGAAGCAAGTTCACATTTAATAATCAAATTCTTGGCAGCAGTATTTCTGCAACCTGTGTCAGTGGAGCATGTACGAGCTTAGAAAGGAAGTTTATATAATTATCTCATTATCTAATTTCAATAATAAAATAATTGAGTTGCCTAAATGCCTATCAGTGGCAAACCAATGGAAATGGTAGCTCTGTGGATGTGAACAGAAATCTTAACTCGTCAGTCTGATGGGATTTGCCTGATCTCTGAACTCCTCTCCTTCCTGCGTGCAATGTTTGCTTTCTATTAATTTTTGTTAGAATGCTTCTAGTGAGTAATTTCATTTTCTCATTATGGCCCTCTTTTATCTCTGGCAGCAGCAGAGTCGGCTTGAGGAGCCAGGGCTGCGCCTGGCCAGGTGAGCAAGCACCTGGGGGCTCCAGGCAGGGCCTTTGCCTGCAGGGCAGCTTTGGGAGGAGCAGATTTGGGATCCGCAGCCATCGGGGGAGCTGGGTGAGGCACTCAGAGAGCAGCTGGCTCTCTGGATGGATGGACACACAGATGGAGGAGTTCTGAGTGACTGAGCAGGGGTTATTCAGCAAGCTGGCACAAATTTGTTTTCCGTGAGGAAGCCTGCAGTGGGGCTGAGGCCATTCCAGCTGAAAACCTGCAACTGAGAGCATGGAAGGCGTAGGGCAGTACAGAGAATGCCGTATTAATTAATATTAATTTTAGAAGATTAGCTTTTAAATTGAAATTATAAGATAAGTAATTATAGAGGGAGTTTACGCATTAAGAAGAAGTAGGACATGGTATAAAAGCACCTTGCTTCGTTTGCAATCCAAATGACTACATGTAAAATAGTTTTTTGTAGTTTATGATACTCTTAGAAATCGGGACTCATCCTACAACCAAAAATCATTGCCACAGGACCAAAAAAATAATCGTATCCTTGACAGTAGTTGTCACAGGATAGTGCCTGCTAAACTACACTCAATGGATGGAATATATTGATTATTGACCTGTTGAATAGCACATTATCCTTTTGAAGGAGGCTAGCCATTGCTTCTAATAACATTAGCTTATCCCTTCTACCTCTTCTGCTTTCCCAGTTTATAAATTCCCTGATTTTTGGCAACTTTTGGTTTTGTACTTGGGCTGTATAATTTGGCATGGTAAATAGCTGAGCCTGGCAAGCAGCGTGTAACTGATAATGTATCCAGCAGTTTCTTTTATGTTCTGGAGTAATTGTAAACAAGAATAAAACTGATTATTTCAGCAAACAGTCACAAAAATTTGTTTTAATTTTAGATTTTTGTCTACAGCCAATAGAAAGAGAATGGCTTGTATTGGTGAATCTCTGCTGAGGGCGGAAGGAGCCAAAAACTACCATAGCTGCACTCACAAAGGATTCCCAGGACCTCTGTTTTCTGTAAAAGAGGTGGATTTGTGCCACCTGCAAGCTCGTCCCCTCGCTGCTGAGCCCTTTGTTTATCCCTTCTCTGGGCAGATGCTCTTTGCTGTCCCGTTTGGTGGTCCAGGGGTGCGATGGGGTCTCTCCGGGCTGGGCTCCCTCTGGAGTGGCTTTCAGGGGGTTCTGTGCTCCAGGCAGGAGCAGAGGGCTGTGCAGGGAGAGAGCTGAGTCCTGCAGAGTGCCGGGACAGTCCCGTGGGCAGAGCTGGGCTCGCTGACAGCCTGCAGAGAAATGACTTTTGTTCCCAGGCGCGAGGAGCTCTGTCCCGGGCAGGGTGCCATAGCTCAGGGGCTGCTCCTGCCCACGGCTCCCTCTCACCACTCACCCCTCCCAGCCCCACTCCTGCGACTGCACGAGGCTGCGGGGACAGAAACTGGCTCTGAGTTAAAGCTCCCCTGGTTCTGTCTCTGGTCCAGTGCCCTGGTGGCTGTTTATAAACACACACGTGCTCACGGGGATTAAAGGCCCCAGTAGACTTTTGTATTCATTAGCTGACCCTAATTCTGTCCCGGTCTCTGCCACTGGTACAGACGTGCAGAGCCTGTCAGGATAACCAGAGCAGCAACAGAGCATCACAATGGCAAATTTCCCCGTCTTCCTTTACCTGTTGCAGCTGCTTTGAGGGTAAGAAGCAGACAATATATATAAATAAATATTTTTATATTTTATTTATTTATATATATTTATTTTTATATATTTTAATATTTACATATTATTTATCTTATATATACATTATATATTTCTTTATACATTTAATATATTTATTTTTATGTATTTTATTTCATTTTATATTTATTTATAAAAATAATAGACAATATTATATTATCCAATACCTTTTTATCTGTAGGGTAGCTTTTTTATTGTTTTGGGGGTGATTAAAGCAACCAAATGTGAGACAGAAAGCAAAAAATAAGAATGAGGAAGTGATGTTAAAATTTGATGGCAAGCATATGGGTATCCCCCACATCCCTGTTACTGGATTTCTCTGGTGACATTACATTTACTTAACTCCTGGAATTAAACCTGTGTTTTCTCATCTGTGTAAAGTTTAATATTTCTGCTGTTTGTGGCTTTCTGAGGGAGCCATTTAGGAGATGAACTGTGTAAGAATGCAGTTAAATAATTAAATGCTGTGGCAGCTTTGAGCAAACCTTGTTGGCTTGGCTTGGGCTGAGTCCCTGAGACTGCCCTTGGAACTTTTGAGCCCTTCTCTATTGCACTACAGTTCTTCCGGGCTTGAGCATGAGCAGAAAAAGAAATAATCCCAAAATAATAAAAAACAATGGGAAGGCAAGCCACTGATGATCTTAGTCCAGCCTGGACTCGTGGGTTTTTTGGCCTTCCTGGTTAAATCTCGTAAGCCAACAGTTCTGGTGCTTTTCACAGTACATTAAACAGCTCAATCACACTGTCCTCTCTCGCATTCGTAAATTTAGTGTTTGTATTCCTGAAGCAGCTGTTTCCTTCTCTTGCTCTACTTTAGCTCTTCTTCAGAATACAAATTCCAGCTCATTTCCATTTTTTCCAGACCTAGCAGTTTAAAGTTTTGTTCTACTCTTTGGTTTTTAACCATTTAGACCAAAAGTTGAGTGGTTTGAGGACCAGTCTTTCGTTTTTCAAATAAAATCTGCCTTTGCTGTTAAATATTTCCCAGCATTCTTGATCATCCTTCTGGAAGGAGATTCTTCTGGGACAGTATCTGAGACAGAAGAGCTTGTTCCTCTTCTTGAGTTTGACTTGATTGCTTTCATGCAGAACTAATTGCCATGTTTTCACAGGTAAGTCCTCATTCTGGATGCACTTCAGTTTTTGCACATCAAAGAATGAGACAGACTTTGGAGATGGAACTTTTAAGATGGAAATTAATAGGGGCTGTGCTTTGTCCTTCAGAAAACTTCAGACCTGCAGTATATTATGGATTTGGCAATTGGAAATGTTGGTAATAGTGGCAGAAACTGCTCCCACCCCTTCCCCTTCCCCTTCTCCCCCTTTCCCACATGCTGAAGTCCTGTGCAGTAAAGCCTGCTTCTCTTTAAAATCTGAATAAGATCATATTACTCAAACAGTTCTTAAACCCCCCCCCCAAAAAAGAAAAAAAAACAACAAACAAAAAAAACCCAAAACCCCTTAAAGCTATAGATGCAGTTTTAAGTATCTCAATTTATGCAAAATTTATATACATGCTTACTCAAATACCTGAAAAATCAGCCAAAGTTTTGTTCCTTGTTACGCATTTACAGCACAATGGATAGAAAAGCTTCTGGAAGTACTTGGCCCAGATTTGTAAGGAAAGGTCTGGCCCAAATTTGTAGATTGAGAGTCTGATACAAAATGTGGGAAAGCCTGTCTGGCTTTTATCCATGCCATCCTCTCACTTAGCCCCTGGTCCCTCTCAGAAGGCCAGTCTGGAAGCAAGGAGAGACAACTGCAAAGCCATTTGCAGCTGGCTGGCAGGCTGGAGAGAAACATCCTGATTATCTACAGTAGATATGAAAAAAAAAAAAAAAATCCAAAATCACTTCTACCACACCACCAAGATCATAGGACACTTCACTAACAGACCAGGATAAAGAATATTAGAGGTAGCTTAGATTGCTCAAAAGCTTTTTAATTGGATTTGAGATAAATTTTTGTTACTTTGTCTTGCTGTCACATTTCAGAAGTGCAGTGAGGTTTTCAGGTTTCAAGAAGATGTGTTGCATACATGGGACATATATAAATTTAAATTCAGATACTTCCTACACAATCAAACACACACAAATGTAGGGACACGAAAAGTGTTAAAATACCTCCCCAGTACTGTTATAGATGATTATATTTGGCACCTGGTGAAGAGCATACCTGTGAAGCAGGAATTACCATGTAAATGAATAAAACTCCCAGGGAGATGATGGAATGTGTTTATTTGGTGGCTGACAAGCTGACAGCCAAGACTGATACAAGTGGAACTCCGGGTTTGTCGGGTTCAAACAGCTCTCCAGGAGCTGTACCCGGGAACAGAAGGCTGCACTGGGTGCAATCTCCTTGTCTTGTTTTTGGCCCCTGAACTTCCTTGTTTTCCCCATTTATCTCCCCTGGTCCAGCCGAGGGAAGGTGAGCCAAGAGCTGGGAGGGACTTTGGTCACCAGCCAGGGCTGAACCACAACACTCAGGGACAATGAATTCCATGTCAGAACTGCAAGGGAAGTGTCTCTGAAGGGAATGAAGTGATAAACACGTGAAAATGAGACCCTCCCTTCTAAAACAGGTGGATTGTTGAGGTTTTGGGGGGTTTGTTTGTTTGTTTGTTTGTTTCAATGGTTAGTTGTTGTTTGACTGTTAGTAAAGAACAGGTAAAAATGACATGTCCTGGACTGAATTTATACTGGAAACTGCTTCTTCAGCTGTCAGACCGTGAGGAAGCAGTGATACCTCTGAGGAAAACGAGTCAGAAGTTCATTAATTTAGAACAAGATACTTCACTTGATGGAGGTCCATATGACACAGTGGTCTCCAGCAGGGAAGGGCTGAGTTGGGGGAATCCTGCCAGTGCCCGTGCTTGTGAGGATTATGCAGAAATTCCTCCTCAGCTGTGAATTTACTGTGTGATGTATTGCCAGGCTCCTGAAGAGACTCTGTTTGTTTTGGTGATGCTTACAGGCATGTGCAATGCCGTCTATCCTGAGGCTGTACTCTGCCAGAGGTTAAATCTCTCAGGTGTTTATTTGTATTATAATCATGGCTTGCTTCTCTTTCCTGCCACGTGAGAAGAGCACAAACCCGTCCCCAGGTTTGTCAGATAACTGTTCAGGTAAGAATGAAGCCAAAAAGGCTGGCTGTTATTGCAAACAGAATGTGAGAGGAGTGACAGAGCTGTGAAACTGCTCTTCTGTTATTAGACTGGCGTGACAAGAGATGGAGATTTTTACACACTTGCTCTCAAAATCCAAGTGGCCCACTTAGAAGTTTTAAATACTGCCATAAATACACGAGGCTTTAAATTAATTCTGCCTCCATCTATGGTTCCCAGAACTTTTTATGAGCACAAAAAGATCAGAAAAAAAGCCTATGGCTGAAAATAAAGCTAATGGTTCACAAAAATGCTGGTTGGTCATGGTGCTGCAAGGACAGCGTGTGTGTAATCAGATGCACAATTGTGCTCATGTCTAAAGTAAAAGTCCATAGGCAAATTCTTGGCCTGGTCTTTTTCCAAGATAAGTTTTATAAGAAAGTGACAACTGAATAAAAGGTTTTAAGAAAAGGTCAGGTTCTGATAAAGCTTCAGAAGCAAAGTTATTTTAGGTCCAGCATGATTACCTGATAATGAGAGACCCAGCAGGCTGGGTTTTATGGCATTCATTAAGGGGTGAGAGAAGGAAGATCTTAGGTCTGATTTAATGCCCATTCCTGTCTTCTCCCTCAGAAAACCTCAGGTTAGCAGAACCTGAGAAAGCGAGGAGAAAAATGAAATTATTTTTGCATAGATACCTTTCATCACGAAACTTTTTACAAGGGCACATAGTGCCAGGACAAGGGGGAATGGCTTCAAACCAGAGTTTGAAGCAGATATTCGGAAAAACTCTCCCCAGTGAGGGTGGTGGTGCCCTGGCACAAGTTACCCAAAGAACTGAAGAGTTGGATGGGGCTTGGAGCACCCTGGGCTAGAGGAAGGTGTTCCTGCCCATGCTGAAGGGAACGGGATGAGCTTTAGGGTCCCTCCCAATCCAAGCCACGCTGGGATTCTGACTCCAGGCATGGTTTTACCTGAGGAGCCTCACCCTCCCTCGTTCTCTCTGTCACTTCGCAGCAGGATATTTTTTTGCACTGTTACCTCTGTGCCACTGAATGCACAGGGAAGTACCCAGCAAGGACAAAGATCCCTGACCTTGAAACAACCCCAGGTGCCAGCCTCGGGTGGCAGCTGCCTTCTGGGTTAACTGGAGAACCTTTCCCCTTCCCCTTCCCTCCCAGCACATTTGCTCTGGCCGTGCTGAAGTTGGGAGCTCCGAACGCTCTCGAACTTTTCCTGTGGAATCCAAAGTGGAACGCTCTGCCTTTGTGTGCCACTATAAAAATGCAGTTTGAGGCTGGAGAGAGCAGACCTGGTTCATTAGGAATGCAGGCAGAGCCGGGCGCCAGCACAGAGTGGCTCGTTAGAGCGCTGCAGCAATGAACTGTTCTCTGAGGCAACAGCCAAAGAATACATTCACATATAGATTTTTCTCTTATTTCATCTTCCTTGGATATCTTCATTTTCAGAGGGAATCACGTAATGCCTTTACACTGATAAAAGCCAAAGCAAAAATATTGGTAAAAGCACACCGTGGCGTTTGAAAGCTCCCACTGCAGCTTGCAAGGACTGAGTTTCTGTCAGGTGTCTGTGTGTCTGATTTCTGCCTTTAGCAGCTGCTTCAAGTCACAGAGGCCTTGACTTGTATAATTTAGTGCTGATTTGTAGCTGAGATAGGAATGTGTTCAAATGAACATAACATCCAGTTCAGAGGGCATAATCACCCTGTGCTCAGCCTCCAGAGCTGACTCATTTCCATGCAGCACAGGTACCAGTGCTCCACCTCCTTCCAGGGACAAGGAGGTGTCCTCAGATGTGAAAATCCATCCTCGGATTTGCCGCTGAGGAAACAAATTAGGCCAGCTCTGCACTGTTAGTGCCATTTAGTGTTTGCATCACAAGGACTGGGCTCAGCAGGTGTCTTAGGGTATCATGAGTTGGACAGTGATAAAAACCTTTCATGTGGAGATTCTGAAAAATATCCAGGAGAGAGAGAGAGATGTAACACTTGTGTTCACAGAGGTGGCAGGAAGGCCATAATGGTGTGTTTCTTTTTGGGAGAAAGCAGAAATTAAGGCCGTACAAAACCAGACCCAGGAGCACACACAATCAGTTTCTGTAGCTATTTTCAAACTTCATCAGAATACAAAGCGAGGCAAATTGCTGAAGGCTATGCTGACAGAGTTGTAGAAGTTCATGAAATTGTCATTATCAAAACTCAGGTAAGGTCTCCAGCCATGCTGTGAACAATTATGAATTAGTAATATTTTGCATGAGTGCAAAATAGTGAATGAAGCTGTGAATTGCAGTACACATTTATGGCATTCACTGTCAAAAAGTGTTTGACTTCAAGAATTTTTAAAATGCTCAAGGGCAACGTGACTGATGGATAGATTCAATATATTTCTTTTTAGGAGGAGTTTAAAGGATTTTTAAATCCCTTACTGGTGCTTCATTCTTTCCCTTCACCTCTCTTGTACGTCTCAAATGAAAATACCACATGAAAGAAATTCAAGTGTACATTTCTAATCCATGTAACTGAATCACTGCAATGGACTTTAAGGACATCAGCTTCTGTGTTTTGAATACCCAGATGATGGAGACATACACTACATCAAGCCAGGCTTTATAACCTCTGTCTGGCTCAAAAAACTGAGAAATCCTTTTAGAATATAAAGTGGGCTTTGGCTGTGGGGAAGTTTGGCAAGCGTTCCTGACTGCCACAGCACATTTGTAGCTAAACTGACAGTGCAGATTCTCTAAACATCCAAGCACAGCCAGGTTTATCACATTCTGCTTCTTGATGTTTGTAAATTAGTCTTGCTTCTCTCTAATAAAAATCCTTGTAGCAGAACCAAGTGTTCAGCAATTCTGTGACAGGAGACACTATTATTTTGGAAGCACAGCTATTTTTCTTCAAATTAACTTGTTGACAAGAGGAAAACCATGCTGGAGTCACTCAGAATGTTTCCTTCTACATGACAAAAGAGCCTCCTCTATCACTTGCAATTTTAATGTGCTGTGCTTTTGTGGAGGAAAGAACTTTATACGCTGACATCTCGATGCCACTCACATCTTCATATCTCAAAAATAAAAAAAAAATAAAATGAGAGGTCAGTTCATGAAAGCAATTCCAGATCTGCTGAAGGTGCAAAAATCAGCTTTTGTCCCAATATTGACCAGTTTTTGGGTTGGCATAGTTCTCAGTTTAAAGGTTTAAATTGCTTCAAACTCTTAGTAGAAGTTTCCCAGAAGATAAAAATAAGTATTGTCATATGTGTTATAGAAGATTTAAGCTTTATCCCGATGTAGATTAAATTAAATCAGACTGACATTGTTGTTTTAGTTTTGAGTGCTCCGACCATGGTTTTGATATTACAAAAGGGAGACCAGAAATGAAAAGAGTGTTCAATCAGTTTGTCAGCATCCACAAAGAGAGGGAGAGAGGTGGAATCGCTGTATATTAATTTTAGTTAAAAACCTCCCAGTTATTCAAGTGTGTGGAAGCTTTATGCAAGGGCATGTCCAGTGCCCTTGGCTGAAGAACAACTGCAATCCAGACGGGGGCTTTGCCCTCCCCCTTCCAGAGCTCCCTCAAACCTTCAGCCCTTCTCCAAACCTGTGGTTGGCGGCACACAGCACACCTGTGCTTCCAGAAATACAACAACAACAACAGCAACAACAAAAGAAAAACAATTAAAATCCATCCCATCTCCAAATTCAGCCATTTCTGCAGCACAGCTCGGAACGCAGAGCCCAGCATCAGAGCCGTACCCAGAGCAGAGAGGGGGATGGATGCTTTTACTTTTGCAGCAGCGCAGGACTTAAATGCAAAGTTTTCCCTCCTAGAGTTTTCTCCCCTGTTCCATTAATTGGTTTTCCAGTACCCAGAAGAGCAGCAGTGGCCTTTCCGTGGCTGCTCAGAGCTCTGGAGTGCAGCGGTGAGCCCTGCTGGCAGGAGCAGATTTGCTGGCCTCCCTTCAGAGCCAAACAGGGATTTTACATCTGTGCTTTTCTCTAAGAGCAGTTAGTGGCATGAAAAGATTTGATTTGTAAATGTCTAAGGCAATAGACTTCATCTTTATGGCGCTCAGAGAAAGGAAGTGTGAGGCACTGAATTGCACAGCTGCCTGCAGAAGAACCACTTTCTTTTCCAAGATCGCCATTTATCAGGCAGATGAAACAGAAATATTTCTGTGAGCATTGTCTCAAGAGCAGTACAGAATATATCCACCACCTCCTCAAGCATGTGCAGTTTTAATGAGTTTCCACCTGCCAAAAGAATCTGAAGTTCTGCAGACTCCTTTGCCCTCCTGCTACACCTTTATTCCCACTTGTTAAAAACTGATTATTCAAGCATTCCCTGTAAGTAGTGGGCTGAATTCACTAGATAAAGAATCACTCAATAATCACCTTCTCTTTTTATTTATTTTTTTTTAAGTAAAAAATCAATGATCAGGTTGGATATAAGGAAAAAATCCTTAATTGCAAGAGTGGTCTGGCATTGGAATGAGCTGCCCAGGGAAGTGGAGGAGTCACAAACCCTGGATGAGTTCAATAAATGGGTGGAGCTGGTGGCACTTTCCCCCAGTACTCACCATGCCCACTCAACCATCTCCCAGAGCTTGGGTTTGGTGCTCTTGGAGAAATTTTCCAGCCTTAATGACTCTGAAATTCTGTGATCACCCTCTGTAGAAAGAGAGAATCAATATCAGTAATCACTCTGTGTTTTTAGGGTGAGGACATCTAAAACAATTTGTATATGTAAATCTGTCACATCAGGGAATGTATGGGGTGTGATATAAAGACAACTCCAGCCCCAGAATGCACAAACTTATGGCAAATTGTAGATATGTGCAGGTGTAAACAATAAAAATCTAGATAAAGAATCACTTGGAAAATGATTTATACTTAATAAAGCAGCATAGTTGGGCAGTGTGGAATGTTTTTAGTAGGACACATCTCTTAGCAGCTGTGAAGGTTTAAATGGGAGATCGTTTAAGGCATTGAAATCCTCTTTTTTATCTCTCTGCAGATGCACCCAATGCTCAGTGCTGCTCGTGCAGCTCTCAGAGGTTCAGGCATTGGGGCAGGTGGGAATTCTGTCTGGAAAATGGCAGAGGATTTCAATCTAAACTTCAGCAACTCCCATCTGATATTGAAGCCAGTTATAGAAAACAACAAAGGGCATAAAATTACAGACAGAGCAGTATTAATAATTTAAAAGAATTATTTCAGTGACTGAAGTTGAAAAAATGTATAAAAATTTAGACAAAGAAGATAAGATTTTCCTTTAATAACCCCATCTTAGATATTGATTGCTATTTTTCTTACAAGAGTTTTGCCAGCCATCTCAAAGAAATTGTCCTTTGAGCATAAAACCAGTAGAGACCAATTAAATCACTGAACATCCTCCAGTAGCTTACATTGGACAGCCAGAACTAAAATATTTTTAGTGCAGCTTAGGAAGTCAGAGCATTCTGAAATTTCATACTCTGTTTGATCTTTCTACAGATAAATGTAGAAGGCTCAGAAGAACTGGCATTTATTTGAAAAATTGTTTTTTATATCCAGTAATAAAATATGCAAATATATAAAGTCTTTCTCTACCCCATGTTTAAGTTATCTGAACCAGTTCTCCATGTATTTCTTTAGATTTTAAGTCAATTTTAATTAAATGTTTCACATCTCACGAAATCAAGAGAGACGTCTCAAAACTTCAGTCAAATATTTGAAGATAAATTTCACAGAAATACAAAACTGAAACTTGAATAAGTTACTTTTTCTGTCAAAGAAGCTTTAGGCACCAAGTTACTTAGAATCTTTAAAATATTCTTAGATTATGATATTGCACAGTGTCTGAATTCTTTGACAGTGTTAGCAAGTAAGAATCAGAAACATTTATTGTTTAAGACAGTCTCCATAATAAGTTTGGACAAAAAAGGATTTTATTTTTTTCCCCTAGCATATTACAAGGGTTTTTCAGTCAAGTTTTTAGGTCTGCAGTTGTCTCTCAAGGATCCAGCGTCTTCTTCTCTGCTATTGAGGGGTCAGCCAGAATAAACCCTGAGCAGTGAATGTCATCTGTACTCCAGATTAACTCACTTCTGGTTACTTTATAATTTGAAAAGATTCAAGGAATTTATAATTTGACTCTCACTGAAGAAATACAGCTAAATGCTTGATAATAATCATCATAATATGACAATAATAATGACAATATCTAACTCATTCTATAGGAGCAGCAGCCAATGATAAACCTCCTTTCCTGGCACAGGTGACTTTGGGTGTGACACTAATTAGGCTAATTAGGCTAGGTGTTGCCCAACTCTGAATATGAGCTCTGCAAGATTATGTGGATAAACCCTTTCTGCTTTCTGCAATTTGAAAAATTCCTTCTTCTGTGCTCTTTGTTGGGCTTTATTCTGCTCTCCCTAATGTTTATTCAGTCAACTGCAGTGTGGGAATCTCACGGGTCCCCCACCTCTCCCTCCTGAAATATCAAACTCCTCTCAGCCCCTTTTTACTCACCTTCCTATCTGCAGTCCTCTTCAGTTCTCAACCTTTAACTTCCATCTCTACCATTTCTGCAATTCCTCTCCTCCATTCCACCCCATTTCTCAAGAGCCCAGTCAACCGCCAGTGCAAAAAAGCAAAAAA